>CM014730.1:7943934-8316434 GCA_004329165.1 Spatholobus suberectus | reverse complement strand
CTAGATGCCAAACCAATATTGGTTTGATTTATTTGACACCTAAGAGTATTTTTGTCATTTTACACCGAAATTTTAGAAAATTATCAGAAAAATTCCTAAAATTTTATTTTATTACATATAACATGATTTTAAGCTCAAATTGACATTTTAATGTCAATTGAATTTTTTCCTCGTATCAGTCCTTAACATTGAGAAAGAAGGACAAAATTGTCATTTTTTAATTTCTCCGGGTCCAACTCGAAAATCACGAGCTTTCAATATTCTAAGTTTAACTTTAGGGATCAAAATTTTGAAATACCTTTCTAATTTTTCATAATTAAATACAAAATAAATAGAAAATAACTTAATTAAGTAAAAGTGAGGGTGTTACACAGTGGTAGCAATTTTCTGTCGATAAAGCATGATGGGAACAAGTTGATGGTGACCACCTACAAGCACTCCACTCAAGTTAGCAAAAGATTGAGGAGAGTGAATGAAATAAAGGGTTTGAATGTTACTTAGGGGTGCATAGCCTTTATATAACATGCATTATGGCAAGAAATGTCATTAGATAGCGTGACAGCCTATTGTGCTACACGTGGCTGACATGACAATCATGGTTGGCACATAGAAGTGGTTAGGGATTTGTAATTGGGTGCCAATAGGTCGTCCTTAACAGGGCAACCGTGGAGCTCTAATCCCATGTAAGCGAAGGCATATCAAGTAATTTGTGATTGGGTGGCAATATGTAGGGCCAGGGTCCAGATTAGACGATGAGATTGAACACTGAACGAGGGAACATCGGTGAAAGCTCAATATTACTCTAGAACAATTATTATTATTATTATTATTATTATTATTATTATTATTATTATTATTATTATTATGTCTCTAACTCTAATATAATATTTGTGAGTAGAAATAAATACTTTATTATATAAAATATTTTATTATAAATATAACAAAAAAAACAATATATTACTTTTTATGACACATTAGTGTTTTATTATTTTAACAATAACCAATTTGTCATGTTTATTATTTTTTGTAAATATATTTTAAGTATATATTATAATTTAAGCTTTTTACGAAGATACATCAATATAATTTATATTTTCATCGTCTATATCATGCACTGTACTGTCATGCATGATAATAATAAAAATATTTATTTAGTCTGCTAGAAGATTAATAGCCAGAAAATTAAATAAAAATATAATTTAGTAAAATAATTAATGTCACTATAATGGGAGATATAAATCTCTCAAATTATAAATTATTATTATTATTTAATATATAAAATTATAATATTTTTTTCTTTAATTATTTTATCTGTAATAAATTTTTCTATTATGGTATTATTATTGTTATACATAATCATAAATTTAGAGTACGTATCATAAATAAATTATTTCATAAAACTAAAGAAATATAATTTTCTGAAAAATCGTTTGACATTATTAATTTTCTAAAATTTATTATATTGATTCAGTCTCTTAAATATTAATAGTCACAAAATTAACTCTTTTAAATCTTTAAAAGACTTATTTAATATAATAAATTTTAAAAGATAAAATAATAAAATATATATTAAAATAATTAAATAAACAATTTAATTTTGTCTCAAAAAATTATAGTATTTGATTGGGTGGGGATTAAGTTACTTAACAAGTAATTTTTGGTTGAATTACTCACCGCAATAACCCTTAGTATATATTAAATTTTAACGATTTAACCATTAAATTAAAACATTTTATTGAGTCAATCAAGTCTACAAATTTTTATAAAGTTTGAAAATTGTTTGATACTTCATCAAATAAATTCAAATTAACGTATAATATAATTTTCTAAATTATAAGTAAATGTTGACTATAAGATTAACTAACTATAAATGTCTAATTTATCTAAAATTTGGTGTGAATGATCGTTGAAATGATATCCAACTATTAGACCATTCAATAACTTTCAATTGGATAATATTTTCTCAAAACTCACCATTTGATTGAAAGTTCCTTCCACATATATCATATATACAAAATTTTATATTAATCCAAAATTATTTGATACCTCATTCATATAGATCAAAATTAATGTAATATATACTTTTCAAAACATACTAAAATATGAATAATTTGATTACCTTCTCATTGTTGTTCAATTTTGAAGAAGTTTGACATACACAATCAAGTTAATATAAAGTTATAATTCAACGGTTAATTGACAAAATTCACCTTTTATATAAAGTTATTGATGGTGTAATACTGGTGTAATTTGACCCCTCATGTGTGTGTGTATAAGTTTGCAACAAAACTAGTTGCATGCGTTTTGGGATTATTGATGAAATTTTCATGTCATACATTGTTAATTGTTTAATGGAATATTTTTTTGGTACAATTTTTAATGAAATATATACTCAAATAAATGATCTTTGAAATAACTAGTATGATAGAAAGACACCCCACTTCATTTAAATAACATTAATTATTTTTATTTTTGGTAAATGTTGTTGTTACGTGTAATTAATGATACTACAAATGTTTCACTCTATCTTATTTGAACACTAGACATGTGAGTTGTATCATAGAATTAACTAACGAAGAATGTGAAAATATTGTAATTGTATTATGTGTTTTTTTTTTGGGTCTTGTGTACTCAATGTCACTAGAATGTATTGTTCTTATATCGTTTTCATATTTGTACTAGGTGATAATTTCAATGGAAATTTTGAAAAGTTTGATGATTTACTTGGTAAGAAAATGTTGTTTAAGGTTAAAATAAGTTGAAAGAGTTAACCAAAAACAAATTTTGTGCACACTTTGATGAAGTTTAAGTGTGATAAAACTCTAATTGAAAAGGTAAATTTGATCGATGTTGGAATTGTCAAGATGAAGTATATTTGATGGAAAGTAGTAGTCATGTATATAAACAATTGATAAATGCATTTTTCACTAATTTAAAGGGGCTTAAATATAATTTTATTTTTTACTTATATGATATAAAATAATATTTTTAAATCATTAGTTCAAATTATATTGACTTATTTTTTTAAAAGAAAATAAAAGTATTATACAAATATATATATATATATATATATATATATATATATATATATATATATATCACAAAAACAATTCAATTAAGGAATCATAATTTTTAAATAAAAAATAAAAAATATATATTGTACTCAATTAAAAATAATCAATTTAAATAATTAAATATTTATATAAATATAAAAGATTTAAAGAATTATTTCTTTGACTTCAATTACAGCAATTATTTTGAGAACATCTATAAAAAGGTATAAATTAACTATAAATGATTTAACCAACTATTATAATATACGCTCAACGTAAAAGTCTCGTCTATCACACAAATACAAATACTAGTGACAAATAATAAAAAAAATTAAGGGTTAAACATGTTTTTAGTCCCTATAAATAGACAAAAGTTCGTTTTTAGTCCCTCATTTCAAAATCGTTGACTTTTGGTCCTCAATTTTCAAAAATGTGTCACATTAAACCCTCAGTCACCAACTCCGTTAATGTAGTTAATGGAGATGCCACGTCAGCACTGTACATGTGGGCATTTTGAATAACATGGCATCCACATAGTTGTCACATGGCAATTAATATATTTTTTGTCCCTATAAATTTTTAAAAGTTCGATTTTAGTCCCTATAAAATTTAATGTTTGGTTTTAATCCCTATAAAATTTAAAGTTTGAATTTAGTCCTTGTAAAATTTATAAGTTTGATTTTAGTCCCTAATCTATATTTATGGCTTAAATATACTTTTGATTCTTTATCTTTTTACTAAAATTCGTTTTGGTCCTTTATTTTTTAAAAGATTCATTTTGGTCCTTTAACTTTCAAATTTGAGTCAATGTTATCCTTTTGTTAACAGTGATTATTTTGGATTTTGGGACACAATTTTGAATCCTTTTTAATCAATTCAAGACCTGAAACTTGTTCCATTAAATTCACTTACATGAAAACTATGAAACCCAACTAACATTCGAACCAAAAAGGGCCATAAACATACTGAAAAACACATGAAAAGTGAGTCCCACAAGCAACTAGAAAACTAAAAAATCTAATATCAGATTCGTTTTCGGTTGCTCATGGGACTCACTTTTCATGTGTTTTTTTATCGTGTTTATGACCTTTTTTGGTTCGAACATTAGTTGGGTTCCATAGCTTTCATGTAGATGAATCTAATGGGACAAGTTTTAGGTCTTGAATCAATCCAAAAAGGGTTCAAAATAGTGTCCCAAAATCGAAAATGATCACTATTAGCAAAAGGACAACATTGACTCAAATTTGAGAGTTAAAGGACAAAAATGAATCTTTTAAAAGATAAAAGACCAAAAGTATATTTAAGCCAATATTTATAATCATATTATTTATTGTATAAAACTTCTTTTATTATACGATTTAACTATACATAATGTTAATATTGATATATTAAGTTAATAAATTGGATTTACCCAGTTTAGTTCCATATATTGTCAAGTCTTGATTGAATTTGATTTAGGTTCACGTAAATGACCCTAACAAAGTTTGGGTCGAGTAGGAAAAAATATAAACCTATCTCAACCCGTCTCACGTTCACCCTTGCTACTAATATTATGGTTATGAATATTATGTTATTTTTTTCAATATTGCTCAATATTATTTTATTATTCAGGTTTAACCATGATTCAATCATAATTAGACCATTGAACTTTGAACCATTACCTTCACTGATTCAATGACCGATCCAATTTTAAAAATCTTGGTTCAAACTATTATTAGGGATTAACATCAAAGGTCAAAGAGGAATCATGTGACCTTATATAATGACAAACGAATATCCTAAATCCAAATTGGACACTAAAACCTCTAATGCATACTCCTTAACACTCTTTAGTAACTATCAACGTTGCAACACTTGGTCTCATATTTATTTAGTAATAGAGTTTTGCATATGTTATTGAATTAGAGCTCTAATTGTTGGAACTTTTGTTAGCTATTAAAAGCTGTTAATCCATAATGGTGGTTTAAATGATATTGTGTGATGTTGGTGGTGCGGTCAAAGTGCTAGTAAATGAAACTTTGAATTAAGGACTAAAATCAAACTTTAAATTTTACAGGGATTAAAAAACAAACTTTGAATTTTATGGCGACAAAAATCAAACTTTGAATTTTATAAGAAGTTATAATGAAACTTCAAAAATTTGTGGGGACTAAAACCAATCTTTTGAATTTTGTGGGGACTAAATTCAAGTTTTGAATTTTGTGATCGAACTTTTAAAAATTTATAAGGACAAAAAAAATATTAATTGCTACATGGCAACCACGTGGATGCCACGTCATCTAAAATGTCCACGTGTACAATGTTGATGTAGCATCTTCGTCAACTACATTAACGAAGTTAGTGACTGAGGGTTTAATGTGACACATTTTTGAAAATGGAGGACCAAAAGTCGACTAAAAACGAACTTTTGTATATTTATAGGGGTCAAAAACATGTTTAATCCAAAAATTAAAGTATCTTGCCAAGTAATAAAAATCATTTCAAATCATTAGTTTTTTTTTCTATTGGTATTCTATTGGTAAATAATTTCTAAAATAACAATTCTAAATCTTTCTTTTAACTCTTTCTGTTAATCCTTCTATTATTTTTGTAGTGTAAAATATTGAAATTTTTTATATTTTTGAGAAATTAAAGATATATTATTTTTTATTAATATTATTTATAAAATGAAAAGAAATTTTATAGGAAATCTTTTCAAAAAGAAAAATGTTATTCGTATTATAAATTATTGTAATTAAATGCTGTGACGGAAAAAAATAAACACAAAAAATAATGTGCTTTATAAATTGTTGTACAAATTGGTGTATAAATATCACATTAGAACATCTCTTCCAAAAATTTATCCTAAATAGGTGGAAAAGTCCATTTTCTCGCTATATATATATATATATATATATATATTGAAAAGTCAATTTCCCCGACAAATTGCCCCGAGTTGTTCTGAAAGGCAAAACTCTTCGAGTAAGCAGCAGTGGTCATGGCATTCTCGGCGGTCTCCCGACTAGCCAATATTCGGCGACACTTTGATTTGGCTGAAACAGTCAACAAGGTATTGAATATGGATTTCTCGCATAATCATCATTAGTATTTGCTGCATTACGAACTTATCCAACTTATGTTGTTCCCTTTCTGAACCCTTGTAGTCATTTGTGTATCATTCTGGTGAAACATTATTCCTATGCAAAGTGTATAATGGGTTTTGATATAGGCCGTGGAAGCCAATGTAATTGGAGGGTCCATCAAGGTGAAGGTAGCTTCAGAGGTTTCTGAAGCATTATCACTGGGGCGTGCAGTTGTTGCTCTGGAATCTACCATAATTTCGCATGGTTGTTTTTCTATATCCTATAATATTCCTTTTTCAAGTCCAACACCCACAGTTTAATATTTGGACTATACTCTTGTTTGTAGGGATGCCATATCCTCAAAATTTGGAAACTGCAAAAGAGGTGGAACGTATTGTACGAGAGAACGGTGCAGTTCCTGCAACCATTGCAATTTTAGACGGCACGCCTTGTGTAGGTCTATATAGTCATCTTTCTCAAGTCTATGCATTCAATTACTATTTCATATTTTATCATTCACTTGCAAGCACAAGTGATATGGTATGGGAAGAATGATGGAGAGCTTGCACTTAGCTACTTGTGGATTTCCTTTTCATGTTGTTTTGTAAATTGGGTTTGGTTTGACATGGGTGCTTGGAATGAGGAGACGAGTCAAAATAGCAAAGAATATTGATTCACAAAACAACCTGAATGGGAGTTAGGAAATCCACAAGTTGTCGAGTGCAAGCACTGTATCGTTCTTCTTATACTAGATCACTCGCTTTATGCATGCCATTTGTTCATAAAGTTGAAAAGATTAGCTGAACAGTGTGTCATCCCATTTTGACCTTGCTGCTGCAATGATAATGAATATGTTTTACTGTATTTCTTTGTTTAAATTGGACAAATTTTCTTTTGCTTGCTCACATTATGTGGATAGGTCTAAGTGTTGAAGAACTTGAAAGGTTAGCTACTCTGGGAACCAGAGCTCAGAAGATAGCTCGACGGGACATCGCACATGTTGTGAGTGTTTTGGCATCAGTATGCACAGTATTTATGCATGTATATGTCTATATGGATGTCCTTAGCAACCTTACAAAAAAAAGAAGGTAGAAAACCCATTATAGCGAAAATGTTGTATAGTCCAAGAATTTATGCAACTACTATGTATAGCAAGAATTCCTTGGAATTATAAGTTGCCCCCATCCCACACATCTATCCTCTTCTAGCCCAAAGAAGTTGAAATATATACTTCTTGTTATTGTTACCCAATTGAATAGAATATAGTTGAATATGCTCTTATTAGAGACTTATATCTACAATTTATTAAAAAATTGACAAAGATTTTCAGAATATGTAATTATCATGAGGGACCTAAAATTATTGCTAAAGTGAAGCTCAACAAATAACTAATAGCTGAAAGAATAAAGTAAATGAATGAAAAGATCATCTAGCGTTATGATAAAGTTTATTTATTTATAGCCACTCAAACATGCCTTCAATGGTGCAAATTTTACTGCTGATAGTGATGGAAGTCTTCATTATCATCTTGCTGGTTCTTCCCATTTTGCAGATGACTTTTGGCTGATATATTGTTCGACTAATATCTTAGATTCTTGCAAGCATTTGAGATTGGTTTCTTGAATCTTGAGTTGACTAATGGTCTGAGATTTTAAGTTTTGTCACCATAATTTTTGTACTTTTAATTAGCTAAATTTTGCTTGACAGGTTTTCAAATTTGTTATTGCCATTATATTCATCCTTTTAGGTTTTTTTAATGTTCCAAAAGTAAACATCAAAATAACTTTCAGAAGTGAACTTTCTATATTAATGCAATTTTGCTAAAAGATTTTATTACGTTTCTCACATGCACAACCATTGTGCACCTTTATGGTTTTTTAGAGAGTGATTCACTATAGTTTTACATACTAACATATGTAATTTTCAGGTAGCTCGCGGTGGAAATGGTGCGACTACTGTTTCTGCAACAATGTTTTTTGCTTCTATGGTATTTTTCTCATTTACTGTCTCTATTTCATCCTCAGTCCTTGTATCATGCCATTTTAGTTTTACTGCCTATACTTTTTAAAATTTTCTGCAGGTTCATATTCCCATCTTTGTGACTGGGGGGATTGGGGGAGTGCACAGACATTGGGAACATAGTATGTTAACCTCCTATATCTTATTAATAGAAAGAATTGGTTTTCATGAAGGATGTTGACAAACCTTGTAAGATGGCACATGTTTTGGTCTAAAATTTTGGGTCCAAATGAATCAACCAGTGCATGTTTTACAAATTATTGTTGTCTTTTAGGGTTCATGAAAGTCCTGCAATTTGCAACTTAAACAATGAAAAGAGATAGCAATGGCACCTGACCTAGTTTGGCCTCTCACAGAAAAAACCTTGTAACATTTTTTTAGGACCAAAAATACCTGGTGTAATTTATCATGCAAATAAATAACCATACAATACCTACAAACGATAATCATATTTGGTCCTTTAATTTATTTTTAGGATATTTTCTGGTAATTAAAGCTCAAAGTTGCTACTTGGCTGTAAAATATACAAAAGAAGTCCACATTTAGTGGGAATTTTTATAGGCTTAAAGTGGGAATGTTTGTGTAATACAATCTGCAAAACTGCTCTTTTAATGGAACAGTTTAGTCACATCATGGAAAATATAATTTCTTGTTGCCGTCTACAAACATAAGAAATGAATTTTCTTTTCATTTTTTTATATTATTGGGTTTCTGCAAATAAGTCTGACATTCTTATTGATCATATTATTTTTCATATTTTTGGGCAGCTATGGACATATCTTCCGATCTTACTGAGCTAGGCAGAACACCAGTAGCAGTTGTATGTGCTGGTGTAAAATCAATATTAGATATTCCCAGGACGCTTGAATATCTGGTACCCATTTACTTGTGTTAATATTACTGAAGCAGTCATCAATTGTAGCTTTTATTATTTGTCTTTATCTTGAATAGGAAACACTAGGAGTTTGTGTTGCTGCTTACAAGACCAATGAGTTTCCTGCATTTTTCACGGAATCAAGTGGCTGCAAGGTATATTAAAATGGGTTCTCATAGGGCTTTCAGTTTTCTTAAGCATGTTATATACTTGATGTGGGTGCACTTCGGTAAATAGTTTTAATTAAGTGCTTAATTAGGTAGGGTTTGACCTGGTGTTCTTCATCTTAAAACTACTTTAAAGTTAGAGTTAAAATAACAGCTTAATAAATAAAGATAACGCTATTTGGTAAATTTATATTTTTTTGTCTTAGACACTTGAACTAGAAAGATTTGAAAGGAGGAAACTGAAAAGTAATTTGATTTCTAATGTGATAATTACAAAATGGAGGAAATCACTCCTATATATAGCCTTTATGACATTTAATTTAGGAACCCCAAGAGACAAAAAACTGTACAATTCTCAAGAGCCTAAGAATCTACACAGACTAATATTAAATTCTATTAATTATAATAATTATACTTTACAACACTTACTCTCAAGCTGGTGAATGGATATCAATTATTCCTAGCTCTCAAGTAAGATCTTGAAACTGCTTTGTAGGAAGTCCTTTGGTGAATACATCAGCCAATTGGAGTCCTGAAGGGACGTACATTGTATCTATAAGTCTGCTGTCTACTTTTTCTATAATAAAGTGTCAATATATTTCTATATGCTTTGTCCTTTCATGCTGAACTAGTTGTGAGCAATGTTGACAACAGACTTATTATCAGAAAAATGTCTCATAGGAGCTTCATACTTTATTTTGAGGTTGTTGTTGAGAACAATCTTCATCCATAACAACTCACACACCCCTTGAGCCATGGCTATAAATTCTGCTTCTGCACTTGATCTGGCAATTAACATTTTGTGTTTTACTCTTCCATGTTACCACATTTCCGCCTAAAAACATGCAATATCTTGTGGTGGACCTCCTATTAGCAATTGACCTCGCATGGTCAGCATCTATATATATTTCCATAGATAGACTCCCCTCCTTGAATAGAAGTCTTTTTCTTGCAGTGGCCTTTAAATATTGAATAATTCTATTTATAGCTTCAAAGTACTTCTCTCTTGGATCATGCATGAATTGACTAACCACACTAATTGCATAAGCTATATTAGGTCTGTTGTGGGATAGATAAATGAGCTTTCCCACTACTAGCCTTTTCTCTACCCTTGGGCTTTCTTCATCATTCCCAATCCTGTGATTTTGCTCTATGGGTACTCCAACAATCTTACAATCCAACTTACCAATCTCTTTAAGGAGATTCAACGCATATTTTGTTTGAGAAATAAAGATGCCTTGCTTAGAGTAGGAAAATTCTATCCCAAGGAAGTACTTGAACTTCCCAAGGTTGTTCATTTCAAACTGAGCAGCTAACTTCTCCCTTAGAATTTGTTTTCGAGCTCATCATCACCTGCAGTAATTATATCATCTACGTAGATCAAAAGCACTATAAGTTTTCCTTCCCAAGAATGTTTTATAAAGAGGGTATGATCACCTTCACTTTGCCTGAAACCCAAGGATACCATATCTTGTGCGAACCTTCCAAACCAAGCCTGGGGAGATTGCTTGAGGCCATACAAGGCTACAAGGCCTTCTTTAATTTGCAAACCTTAGTTCCTCCATTAATGGCACCATATCGAATCTCCATATACACTTTCTCCTCCAAATTTTCATGCAAGAAAGCCCCATACATCAGTATGAACAAGATCAAAAGGTTTAGCACTTTTATTATTATTAAGAGGAAAAGTTGAGGTGTTTAGCAAATTAACAAATGATTCGTTAAAAATATGCTCAAGGGCTAGCGTACTCTTATCACAGTAGTAACAAAAGGACGTGAGTCTCAATATTAAACCCAAAGGACTAAATTGTGATTACTAGTTTCTAGAGATTCTGTATTGTTTAGGTGAAATTAAATTGATGGTGGATTAATTTAATAACAATAAACGTGCGATAGAAACTGTGAAACAAGCAATGACTAGTAGAGAAAAATTTAGAGGAAGGTAGGCTTAGGGTTGTGATTTCCGTTGTGCTCTTAAATTCATTTACATCTAATTCTAATCGAACCTTATAATATCTGTCAATTACCAATGTTCCCTACGAATTTTATTGTCAATTATTGATCATGAATTGCAACAGTCCTTTCTACGTTAATTTTTCAATTGATCATATGAGAGATTAAAACTCTAGGAAGGCATGAAGAATAAAGGGGGGATTAATTAATTATTTAATCCTATTGGAAATTAGGAAATGAAGATTGATCATACGACAAAACCCAATTTGATTACTTTACACATCTACCAATTAATTGCGGTATGGCTGCCATTCAATTAATCAATTTAGAACATACAAGGGACGATCAATTCCAAGTAAGAAAATGAAAACAGTAGAGCAATCTAATTGATTGAATAAAAAGAAGAATTCAATTAAAATTAAACATTCAAGGGTTTCAAGCACAAAGTACATCATAACCCTATCAAAAAGTTTAGCTACTCATGACAAACAAAGAGATCATAATTCTAGAGAAATACATAAGAAAAAGAGAAGAAGAAATCTTTTACAAGAAAATGGTTCTCTCTAATATCTGACTCTCAGTATCCAATTTCTCTCCGATAATCATTCTCCAAAAGCCAAAGATAAAAGAAAAAACCAAAAAGAAGAAACAAAGGTAGACTAGAGATGAGATCAAAAGTTTGCTCCCCTCCTTTTTATTTTATAGCTGAATTTTGGAATTTAGGTGCAGGAGTAGGGGCTCAACCCAGTCAAGTATTTGCGTGCTCCAGGCCCATTAAGTGTAAAAACAGTGAAGAATTCAAACTTCGGACTCGCCCGGCAGGGTTAAAACCCTATTGGGTGGCTTTTTTGGAAAGACCAACTCCTTACTCGCGTCGGGCAGCTACTCGGATCTGTTGGGCATGCTGACCTGCCAGCTGGGGTAAGTCCTGGGCGTGACCCACCGAGCGGCCTACACAACCCACTGGGCGGGTGCGACCTTGGCAAGTCCCAAACACGTTTCTAAGTCTCTTTTCAGCCTGTTTTTGCACCTGTGATGTACTCCTTTTGTGATCCTCACTTTGGTCCTTACTTCTTTTGTGTCCTCTTTGACTAGCACAATACTCCTTTATGGCTGTGGATTGTATTTCCTTTCTCTGCTCATCTAACTTTCCTTTACAAAATCCAACAAAATTAAGGCAATTCATGCAATTTTAAATAAAAAGCTTAAAAATACTCATCATATGAAATCCTTCATTAATGGTCTATTTTCTCACAAATTTCCTATGAACTAATGCAAAAACCATGTGAACTTGCTCTATAAAATGTAGATTTATCTACAAACTTCACAATACCAAGACTCAACAACTACTTTGTGAAATAAGGAAGGAAACAAAGACTTAATAACTCTAAAAGGAGGATGACCAAGGCACCTGTGTTGAAGCCATATTGGGCACTTGTAGATGCTGAGCTTGTTTGATGACATGAAGAAGAAACTTGATGCCTAATACAAATTTTTTCTTTCTCATGCTGCAGATAGTATAACCCACCTTGTTCCTTAGCAACTCCAATTGTCCTCCCTGTGGCGAGATCTTGGAAAACACAATGGGAAGGAAAAAAAAATGTTACAACACAATTTAAATCTCAGCATTTTTTTCATCATTTAGTCTAGTACCATAGCTCCTAGATTGGAGCTTTGATGCCAATTGATAGGAACAGATGTTACTATGGTATTACAACAACAACAAAGCCTTATCCCACTAGGTGATGAAGTTACTATTGGCATTAATAGGAAAATTTCCAGAGAACAGTGCTCTACAAAGGGAAAATCTGTAGATAGAGAGCTGGGAATAAAGAAATCAGAGAAGAACAACTTCTCTGCCCTATGGCAAGAGCTCCCCTAAAGTACCCAATTGATTGCATACCTCTCATTTCCTCCCACTTCCCTCATATCCCTACTCAACGTCTAACTTCACATCAATGCTACCCACACTTCTTGCCATGTATGCAAGTTTGTTGTAGCCTATGTAAATCCCTCTTTTCCCCTTACCCATATTGGGGCTGCCTAACATTTTTTTATTTGTTCTCTACTCTACTCTTTGCTGCTGTGTTGTGTGGGTGCAGTACAAGGGATCATATTTAAAAAAGAAAGATATTGATGTTGCATGGAACCATTGTTAAAAGTATTTTTTTTCACATAGACTTTCAGTTAAATGCAAGTATTGTTTGTTGTAATATCCTTAGGTATTTTTGTTATTTTAAGTTTTGATTTTGAATTTAGATTTCAAATTGTTTACTACATAATGAGTTATTTGACTTTAAAATGCTAATATCTTGTCTGTAATGTTTCATCATGTGAAAAATGTCTTCTATGTTATTTTTAATAATTGGTCATGAGTATAACCATTCGCAATACATTTCAATTCATGATTTTGAAAATAGGCATTCTGATTCTTGTTTCAATTGATAATTTCACAAATGTTTTCACCATCATTATTATGATAGCATTTTAGAATTTTAAGTTATTTGTACTTGTAGCATTGGAATATAAATAGTATAATGTACCAAGAAATAAGTTTAATTGACATCTTATTTTGATCATTGCAAAATTTCTAGGTTTCATGTCGGGTAGATACCCCTGAAGACTGTGCTTGCTTAATAGGCAAGGAAAACCTTCTTCTTCATTTTTCTTTTTGTTGTAAATTTATAATTTATCAATATGATCTCATTTAATTTTTATTCTTCTAGCAGAAGCAAGCATCAAACTCAAGCTTGGAACTGGAATTTTGATAGCAGTTCCTATTCCTCAAGAACACTCAACTTCTGGACACATAATTGAATCTGCCATTCAGAAAGCCATTAAAGAAGCTAGGTAAATGTCTTTGTTCTCTCTCTTTCTCTATCCATTATGGCATAATATGTAAGTTGTACATTAACTGGTTTTCTAATTTCTTCATCATACATTTAATATTTTGTTAGAATTAAATTTAATATATGCCACTTGTAGGGAAAACAATATAACAGGGAATGCTGAGACTCCTTTCTTGCTTGCTAGAGTAAATGACCTGACTGGAGGTGCTTCACTTGCTGCAAGTATCCACTTTTAAAGTTTTCCAACAATACATTATTATAAAATAAATAATTAACAAAGTATATTTTAATATAAATTTTAGTTTATTGTAACTATTAATATGATTTCAAACATCATGTCCAAATTAAATATTTGGTCTAGTGTTAAAGTGAATCTTAACAACAATTTAGACATTGCTCTTGTGAAGAATAATGCTCTTGTTGGAGCTAAAGTTGCTGTAGCCCTTGCTCAGCTAAGAGAAAATTGTCAAAGGTGAGCTTATACTTCCATATGTTGACCAGTTCAGCATGTATATGCATGAAACTGATTCTTATCTTTGTAACTGCAAATTTTACTTAAACCTGGTCCTCAAAAGGTTTCTCCTATGTCAAATGTTGGGGTCTGTGTCTTCTCTATGCAAGTTATATTTTCTTTAATGAGATAAACATGTAATATTGAAGAAATTTATGCCATTACATCCCAAATTAACTTGCAGGAAGCATGGAGTGTTTGTTTCAAAAAAAAAAAAAACCAATAAAGATACTTCCACTTAAGATAAGTCACGAGAGAAACTCATTAGAAAATAGTTTTTTTGCTGTCACATAAAATCTACAAATCACAGATACTCTAAAATTTGGCATATCTGTATACTGATAGCATTCAAATTGTTGAGTTATCCCAATTATTTTTTGCATAGCCACTGCACTCATTACTCAATTTGAAATATAAACTCAAGTTCTATTCGTACCAATTACCTCTGTCAGAACATATTCTTCCTTTGCATTCTTGTTGTCATCAAAATTATTGCACATTTGTTGTGGCTAAACCTATTTGAAAGTCCAAAACTCCCTCCAAGCTTATGTCCTTTGTATGGACAAGAATGCTTAATAGAATTAGTGCCAATGACGTTGAAGGTTCATAGGCCACATAAAGCTATTACCTTTGATATATATGGTGCATGATCAACATTGGTTCCCCTTTTGTTCTTACATTGTTTTACAGCTGTTTCTTTATGGAATTCTTTATTTGGCACTTTCAGAGAGTTGGATTTTCTCTTGGCCCTTGGACTACTTGACGTTGACCAACTTTACTGGTTTTGGGAAAAGGGAAAAAGTCAAATTCTTGTGGCACTATGTAATCTATTAATGCCACTTGAAGAAACTAAGCACAATCTAGAGAGAAGATAATATCGAAACAGTAAAATTTTATCATTATTCTATCACTGATTTACAAGAGTCAATCCTTATATATTTACAGTAAACTTGCCTAAGAAGCTAAGGTAAAGCTTGCTTATGTAACAGATTACAAGTACACAGTATATTATATACACTATCATTCCCCCCTCAAGCTCAAGGGGGTTTGAGCTGAAGGCTTGAGACAACATTGAGCTTGTCACGCAGTGCACAGAAACGGGCTATAGAGAGAGGCTTGGTCAAAATATCTGCAATCTGATCCGGAGCAGGAATATGCAAAACTATCAAGGATTTTGCAATGACCTTCTCACGAACAAAGAAAATGTCCAACTCCATATGCTTGGTGCGAGTGCAAAGAATAGGATTGTGAGTTAAGGCAACGGTACTTTGATTGTCACAATAGATGGTGAGAGTTGAGTGCTGAACTTGAAATTCAGCTAGAAAGGATTGTACCCACAGTAGTTCTGCAGCAACAACAGCGAGACACCTATACTCAGCTTCAGCACTGGAGTGAGCTACTAGTGTTTGCTTTTTGGACCACCAAGAGATGAGATTTGGACCAAGAAAAATACAGGCACATGAGGGAGAGCACCTGTCATCATAGTCAGAAGCCCAATCTGCATCACAGTAGGCTTTAAGTGTATAATGAGAGTGAGAGGCTGCAGGTTGAAGTAGCAATCCAAAATCCAAAGAGCCTTTAAAGTAGCAGAGAATCCTTTTGACAGCCTTCCAGTGTTCTTGAAGAGGTTGTGCCATAAATTGGCACACTTTGTTCACACAGAAACCTATCTCTGGTCATGTGATTGTGATATACTGTAATGCTCCAATAATAGACTTATACAGGCTGAATCTTCAACATAGTCACTTCCAAACTTGGTTAGCTTTTGACTACTGGGCATAGGAGTGGAGTTGCCTTTTACATCAAACATATTAGCTTTGTGCAACAGATCCCGAATATATTTAGCTTGAGATAGATGCAGAGAACCAGAGGGAAGTCTTTTGACCTCAATACCAAGAAAGTAATCTAAATCACCCAACTGTTTGAGAGCAAAAACTTTGCTAAGTTTAGTAATCAGAAGCTGAACAGAGTAAGTAGAGGATCCAGTGATAATAATATCATCAACATAAACTAGAACATAGAGACAGCAGACAACATTTTTAAGGATCAATAAAGAGGGATCGCAGTTACTGCGAGTGAACCCAAAGGATAAGAGTGTGTGAGTTAATCTATCATACCATGCCCTGGGAGCCTACTTTAGACCATAGATGGCTTTATTTAGCTTGCAAACAAGGCCTTTATCTGAGGATTCAAAGCCAGGGGGCTAAACCATATAAACATCTTCATCAAGGTAGCCATTAAGGAAAGCATTGTTGACATCAATTTGCTGTAGAGGCTAGGATTTGTCAGTGCAAGAATGAGAATAACACGTAGTTACTGGTTTTACAAGAAGAGAAAAGGTCTCTGTAAAATCATAGCCAAGCCTTTGGTGAAACCCTTTAGCAACAAGACGAGCTTTACATTTGTTGATAGAGGCATCAGGGTTCTCTTTAACCCTGAACACCCATTTGCAGCCAATTGCAGAACGGGCAACAGGTAAAGTCGTTAGAGTCCATGTCTGATTCGCTATCAAGGCATCAAATTCAGCCTGCATGGCCTATTTCCAGTGAGGGACAGTCAAACCTTGTCTGAATGTAGTTGGTTTTGTGTGAATGAGTAGAAGTGTAGGGTTGAGTCTAGGTTTAACAATTCCAGACTTAGAACGTGTCTGCATTGGGTGAGTGGACTGAGTGGGGGCAGCAGGAACAACATTGGGTATGGCAGCAAAGGTTGAGTTAAGATTGGCAGTGTTGGAAGCAAAGGATGGGAGTTATGTAGAGGAGTTCTGAATTGAGGCACACTGTGTAGTAGAAGGAACAACCAAAGGTGATGGCTGGAGCTGTGTTGCAGGTGAGATAACTCCCAGAGGCGCCAAAGAGTGATCCAACTTGGAGGAGGTAGCAGAGTTTGGAGAGCTAGAAAAATGTGTTTCATTAAAAAGGACATCACGAGATATATAAATTCTGCAAGAAGGGTGTAGACACTTGTACCCTTTGTGAGATGATGAATATCCCAAGAAAATGCACTCTGCTGAACGAAAATCCAATTTATGTTTGTTGAAGGGACGCAAAAATGGGTAGCAAGCACAGCCAAACACCTTCATAAAGAGGTAATCTAGAACTTTGTGGAAGAGTATAGTGAGTGGAACAATTGACTGACGAGATAAGGAAGGTAGTCTGTTGATAATGTATATTGCAGTATGGAATGCATGATCCCAATATAGCAGAGGCAAAGATGAGTGAAATAGCAGTGAAAGTCCCATTTCAACAATGTGGCGATGCTTACATTCCACTATTCCATTTTGATGATGCGTGTGAGGACAGGACAGCCGATGTAGTATACCAAGTTTGGTTAGATATTGTGAAAACGGACGAAATTCTCCTCCCCAATCTGTGTGGACAGCCTTGATTTTACTTTGTAGTTGCAATTCAACCATGTTTTGAAAATGTTTGAACACATTTAAAGTTTCAGATTTAGCATGTAGAAAGTAGATCCAGGTATATCTACTGTAGGCATCAACAAAGGAAACATAATAGGTATAGCCGTCAAATGACATAGTAGATGCAGGCCCCCAAACATCACAGTATATTAGTTCTAATGGATTTGTGTAAACAGAGGTAGATGGATAAGAAGGAAGTCTATGACTCTTGCCCATACAACATGCAGCACAAAACTCAACTTTATTCATAATAGGGATATTACAATTTTTGAGTACATGATTAACAACAGTAGGGTTAGCATGTGCCAATCTAGAATGCCATACATTGGAAGTAGTGAGTGTGGGTGTTTTTACAGTGTTTTGTGGAGGTGTATTTGAACAAAACATACTGGATACAGGAAGTTGAACATTGTTTACAGACTTTGACTGCTTAGAAGAAGACTGAGAAGACACTCTCAGCTTCAAGAGAGAAGGAAATGAGTAAAGGCCATTAGCACCCAAGTTGCCTTTTAGCTGAATTTTACGAGAGTCTTGTGATTTGACAAGGCAGTAAAATGGATGAAATTCAAAGTACACTAAATTGTCACGAGAAAATTTACTGACACTTATAAGATTTTTGGTAATAGATGGGACATGCAGTAAGTTGTTAAGCATGGGATTAACAGTAGAGTTAAGGGGAGATTGGAAAGAGACTGAACCAATAGATTTAACAGGCAAACCTTGACCGTTGCCAAGAAACGTGTTCCTGTCCATGAAGAGGAGCTTCATTCTGTAAGTGTTGAGAATCAGAGGTTACATGATGTGTAGCGCCTGAATCAATGTACCAAGGCTGTGACAGAGCATGGAATGAGGTGCTGATCATATGTGCTTGAGGTGAAGACTGCCAAGACTGATGTTGTAAATTGTGGTTTGAAGGTGGGTGAGTCATCTGAGTAGGGGCGGAAGGTTGATGCTGCCACAGATATAGTTGTGAAGATGGCGGAAAAGTGGAGTACTGTTTATATGAGTTTTGTTGAGGGAACTGCTGTGCAACAAAAGCGGGATTAAAACAATGAGCACAAACTGAAGCTTCATGTCCAAATCTATAACAGACCTAACATTGCACTGAGCCTCGACCTCCTCTGTTGTTTCTTTTACCAGATTTGCCACCATGGCCTCTTTGATATTGTCCTCTAAAACCTCCATAGTTAGCATTATAACCACCATTATTTTGTTGCATATCAAGATTAGATGTATGAAAGGAACCAGTATTAGGCATATTAGCTATCGCATTTGGATACGGTGACTGCTGATGAGGATGATTAGGTGCATTAGTCTGAGTAACATGACCTTGGGCTTGAGGTGTTGGAGTAGTGTCAAAGGATGAGCAAGAGTTCTTGGATTTTGTTTAAGTCAAATTCACTAAAACAATGTCTGTTAAATCTTGATTGAATTTATCTAAACATTCCTCATGAGCTAGCAGTAGAGCCTCAATCTCATCGAGATCAAACAACTCTGGTTTGCTGCCATTAAGTGAAACAATGGACTTATAATCTCTAGGTAAGCCACCAAGAATGGCATCGAGTTGATCCTGAAACGTAACAAGGTCACCAATTGAAATAAGGGATTGAACTAAGGCTTTAATTTGCAGGAGATATTCAGCAATTGTTCGTCCTCCTTTCTTCGTGTTGCGTAGCTCAAGTCGAAGTTGACGAGCTTTGGCTTTGGTTTTGGTTTAAGCATTGAAATGGCTATGGAGTTTATCCCATAGTTGCCATGAGTGTTTCGAACCAAGCACCTTTATCATAATTGGTGCGGACAATGTCGATTGGAGCCAAGAGAGTAGAAGAGCATCTTGTTGCTCCCACACAGAATACGTCCGATTTTCAGATCCAGCATCGCAATCTTCAATGCTGAAGAATTGAGGAGGGATTTTTGGATTGACAACGAATCGGATTAGCTTACGGCCGATTAGAACAGGTTCAACTTGTTGCTTCCAAAGGAGAAAATTTTGATCAGTTAACTTTTCCGCCACAGTGTATGAGAAGGTGATCGGAGTAGATGAAGAAGTATTTGCCGTCGATGAGAATGGTGGTGGGTGTGAATTGATTGGAGTTGGATCGCCAGCCATTAAGGAAGCTTGATCGAGCTCTGGATACCATGAAGAAACTAAGCACAATTTAGAGAGAAGATAATATCGAAACAGTAAAATTTTATCATTATTCTATCATTGATTTACAAGAGTCAGTCCTTAGATATTTACAGTAAACTTGCCTAAGAAGCTAAGGTAAAGGTTGTTGAGCAGGCCTTCTAACTAACTAACATACAGTTATGTAACAGATTACAAGTACACAGTATATTATATACACTATCACCACTCTTCAATTCTGTCTGGTTGGAGCATAATTCTCACATCTCTAAGGAGATTTCTTTGGATGAGCACCTCCTTTAGGATAAGATCTGCTATTTGGCTTCTACTTGATTAAAACTTAGTGGGGTTTCTAGTAGCTTTGTTTCATTGATGTTCTTGTTTTCTTTGGTTGTTCTCTTGATACACACACACACACACACACACACACGCACAGAGACGATGTTCTAGAATTCCAAAGTGAGAGGAAAGAGAGAATTTCAGAGAGGAATGGAAATAACTCTTGTGATTTTATTACTTGAATGAATGATTTTGATAAGATCTGGACCAGAAAATGAAGAAGAAAGAATAATTCTTTCTTAAATGTATGTAAATTGAATCGCAGGTTTTCGAAAGACCTGTACTCTCCACAACAATGATTAATTCCCCCTACTCTTAACTCAGCCCTCTTTTAGTAATACCCACCTAACTAATAACTAAATGTAGTTAGTTATTAATTATTTCTGTTACAATTATACAATTGTCTCATCCTGTGTCTCTTTTATTTCTCCTACTGTAGACTCTCCTTATAGGAGGTCTCAGTTCCTTATCAACACCCCCTTAAAGAATCCACCTTGAGGAATTGAATGTCTGCTACTGACTCCCAGCTAGTCTCACAATCTGGCAGATGCTTCCACTTGATTAACACCTCCATAGTGGGTGCCATTCTGCCATAGTCTCCTTTTCCTCCCCATATCCTCCCTGTCATTCTCCCTACCACCATTACATTGTACTGCTTATTCGTGCATACTTGAGTGGGCCCAAACTTCTCATCACATCTTAAACACTCCCTTTTTCTCACCGTTTCTTGCATTTCTACTTCTGTTAATCTGTTGAAGTTGGATCTACTGTTGTTATGAACAACCCCAGTGTTGGGTCTGCTTCTTGTGGAGGCTTGGAAGGCAGTACTACTTAATTCAGATCTCTTTCTGATGCTGGAATTCCAGTACTCATTGGGTCTATTATTTGTAAAGCTGCGATAAGAACTTGCCCCCCTTCCTCCTCGATATCCTCCTGTCTTCACCACTGTCAAGTTCTTTTCTTCTATTTTTTGAGCTTTACTCATCATCTTTGACAGCGTTCTTGGCTCATACAGCTTCAACTCTGCACTCATCTCTTCCTTCAGGCCATTCAAGAACATGTCCATCAAGTTCTCCTCCTCAATGCCCTTCATCCCCTTCATATCTTTCAAATTGAGTGATAAACTTATTCACAGATTTGGTCTGTTTCAGAGGTAATAACAATTTGAAAGGACTTCTCATCATAGTGGACTGGAATCGTTGAATAACCGCTTTCTTGAACCCTTCCCAAGATGGGTTTGGTTTACAAGATTCCCACCATTGGTACCACCCCAAAGTGCCACCATTAAAGCATGCATCTTCTCCCCTTCTACAACTCCCCTCATTCTGAAATATCGCTCCAGCTTGTTGACCCAACCATATGCATCTTCCCCCACAAAATTTGGTATCTCCAGCTTTGTCCATTTATCCCCTGACAATTCTCCTTGGAAGTCACCTTCAAACTCGTTCTGCTCCATGATCATCATCAGAATTTGGTTTCTTAGGCTATTTCTTGGTGGATTCCCATCTTCCCTTGTCACCAATCTTTTCATCATCGCTCCCAACCTGTTGAGGCGCTTAGTTTGCTGCTCGAAACGTGATGCCCAGGCCTCATCCTGCTGCGCCAACCTTGCTTCAAACCCTTCTTGGAATTGAGCCCATTCGCCACTGTTCTCTCTAACACTTCCACTCTTGATTCCATTCTTGAAGTCACCATGAATACCTACAAAGCCCTTGAAAGAACTCTGATGCTAGTTTGATCAGAACTGGACCAAAAAATGAAGAAAGAAGAATTCTTTCTTGAATGTATGTAAACTGCATCACAGGTTTTGTGAGTCCTGTACTCTCAATCACAATGATTAATTCCCTACTCCTAACTCTCAACCCTCTTTTTATGATAGCCACCCAACTAATAACTAACTGTAGTTAGTTATTAATTATTTCTGTTACAATTATAGAAGCGCCTCATCCCATGTCCCTCTTATTTCTCCTACTCTAGACTCTCCTAATAGGAGGTCTCAGCTCCCTATCAGATTTTCATTGAAGAGTATTTACACTCTCAAGCATCAGTCATCTGTCACATCTGTTGACAAGTCTACAGCTGTTAGTAACTGAATTCAGTTAGAGAGAAACTGAATTCAGTTGCTGAGTCAGTACCTAAGTGTACTGTAACAGAAATACAGTAACAATAGTACAATAGAGAAAATCAGTAGAGGTAGCTGAGTACTATATACTCCTAGTATTCCCCCTAAACCAAGGGTGCTTGGCTAAAGGACAACTTGTCAAGCGCCCTAAGTTTGTTCCTTAGAGCTGCAAATCTGACAGATGATAGTGGCTTGGTGAGAGCATCAGCCTATTGATCTTGAGCTGGAATGTGGCAAACAAGGGGATCTTGTTCAGAACTTTCTTTTTGACAAAGAAGACGTCCAACTCCATATATGTGGTGTGGGGGTGAAGAATAGGATTGTGAGATAGAGAGACTGTGCTGAGATTATCACAATAGATTCTTGGAGTCTGAAATGTATAAGACAATCCATAAGATTTCTGCAGTGGTATTGGCTAGGCTCCTATGCTTGGCTTAAGCACTGGTGACTGGACCTTGCCACTAAGGTTTGCTTCTTTGACCACCGTGATATCAAGTTTGGTCCAAGGTATAGACACAAGAGCCTGAAGCTGACCTCCTGTCATCTGGGTCTAATGCCCAATCAGCATCACAGAGCCCAATAATAGTCATGGGATTCTGTCAAATCTGGTAGAGGAATCTGTCCAGATTCATAGGAGCTATTTTAGGAGCAATAAATCTGAATCAAATCAATTCAGATATGTTTAGAAATTATTATGTATATTTGTGTATTTATTCCCTTATTTCTCTCCTGATTTTTAGGAGATTTCTTTTCTGTTTATTTTCGTATTTTTAGCAGAATCAGTCATTCAATTTTGCATAAATACCCTATGTACCATTATTTTTTCCATACCAGAGAAAAACAAAATATTTTCTCTAAACCTATTGGTATCAGAGCTCAGGCTTTAACCTCTTTCAACCATGGTGAAGACAACGATACCGGTGCTTCCACAAACACGTTTAACACATCAACAAAGGTTTTGAGGAATGTTCAAATAAGGTCTTCCACAGCCCCATTTGATGCTTTCTCACAAAATCTGAACTGCAACTTATTGTGCATTGACTCAATCGAAAAAATTACATTGAGTGGACACAATCTGTGAAGTTGGCCATAGATGGTAAAGGAAAATTGGGATAACTTACTGGAGAAGTTTAGCAACCATCCAAGGATGACCTTTCTTTCTTAATGGAAGTCAGAAAACTCACTCATTACTGCCTGGTTAATCAACTCCATGAACCAGCATTAGGAAAACCCTATTTGTTCTTACATACAGCCAAAGATATTTGGGATGTCGTTCGTGAATGTTGCTCAGACTTGGAGAATTCCTCTCAGATTTTTGACTTAAAGAAACAACTTTGGCAGTCTAAACAAGGCGATCAAGATGTCACAACACATTACCTCTTGATGATGACCCTTTGGCGAGAGTTAGACCAGTGCTATGAAGATGATTGGGAAAACTCCAAACACACTGCTCAATTTAGGAAAAGAGAGAGAATGATCGTGCGTACATATTCCTTGTTGGCCTTGGTCGAAGTCTAGATGAAGTAAGGGGGAAAATTCTGGGCAAAACACCCTTAACTTCTTTTAGGGAGGTTTTTTCTGAAGTTAGACGAGAAGAATCAAGGAGGAGAATTATTCTGAAGACTCATGAGCCACCCATAGTTCTTGAACCTGAAAGTCCAACACTTGTGACGAGAGGAATCTTTTCTGAAGATGATAAAGGGAAAAAACCATGGTGTGATCATTGCAGAAAACCATGGCACACAAGGGAAACTTACTTTGAAAGAAGTCTGTCAAAAGTGGCCGTGCATTTTAAACCATTACCAAGGAGATTCAAGAGCCTCCACCTACTTCAAAAATAAACCCATTCACAAAGGAACAACTAGAGCACCTATACAAACTATTTTCTCCAAAAATGACAACTAGTCCTTCTTGTTCTTTGGCCCAAAATGGCACTTATCTTACTACTGCTCTTTCCACCAAAAAAGCACAACCTTTGGATTATTGACTCTGGAGCAACTGACCACATGGCAGATTGCTCAAAACTATTTTCCTCCTATAGTCCTTTGCAGGGAATAAAAAAATCAGAATTGTTGATGGAACTCTCTGTGCTATAGCTGGCAATGGATCTATCCCTCTCTCACCTTTAATAACTCTCCATAATATTCTTCATGTTCCAACTTGTCTTGTAACCTCTCTCACCTTTAATTCCACATTGATTGATGTTACTGTTTGGATCCTATTGTACAGAAGATTTCTTTGTATAGACAAGATTAAATTATTTAAATCCCATTATTAGGAGATTAGGTAGTATAGGGATGAGCAGCAATTCAGGAGTTTCCTATTTTTACTTTGGATTCCAGTTAAAGAGGCACATGCTCTTCTAACGAAATTAAAAAAATGTAAGCGTGAGCAACAAAATAAGTAGTGTGGGAAATTGTGAGAAAGTGGAGAGTAATCTCTGAGAAAAATCTATGTGAAACTTTATATTTTCATATCTGGTGTAACAAGCGATGAGTTCTTACATCTAGAGTCTGGTGCACAGTTAGAGAAAACGGTTCCAACAGTTAACTAGCACTAGAGAAGCTATTACAACTAACAAACTTTGAACAACAGCTACAAAGCTAGCTGCTTCTGTAACTGAACTGGTGACTAGCTTACTCTGTTACACGAGTATGTTTAACATTCCCCCTGCAAACTCGGTGGATAAAATTGGTTGAACACCCTGAGTTTATCTTGAAGATGACAGAACCTGATCATGGACAATGCCTTAGTGAGAACATGACACGTTTATAGATCCCACTGACTCAACAAGGCTCTAGTGGTTTACTCTTGTGGAAGGGTTTAATGTTATATTATTATGGATAATTATGATGTAAAAATTTAGTGAAACTATTTTTGGATTAAAGTAATGGAAGACTGCATGATATATTGATGCATATAAGAGAATATTCTGGTTGGAAAACATGATATGTTGGGTTTATTTCTTGGATTATATTTAACTTATGTTCTTATTCTGCTCTAAGTTTCCTATAATATAATGATTACTGAATTATGCTTCCTTTAACTTATTCTGCTCATGAAAAGGGAAGGATCTATATAATGACCATGGTCCTGGCTTGTTTGGAACAATGTGGCATATTAATTGAATTATGTTTGTTGTAAATTCCTTATTACTTTTATGTCCCTTATAATAATTGGATGTGTATGTTACTCCTGATATGTGTTCTTATTTTATTATCTCGTGTGTAGTTGTATAAAATAAAGATATTAGTTAGAAGTTGGAAGATGGCCTCCACAACCAGTCTGATCCAGCTGCAATTGGGAGCAGGAACCTGGGAACTTGATCACACTGCTAGTGTTTCACTTCTTGGCGTTGAGAGTGCTCTATTATCTCCCCGGTTTTCCTTGTGTAGTGGAGATATTTATTATTGTTGCTCGTAATGCATTTTGACGGAGGATTTTTGTATTGTATATTTCCCCTTTCTTTTGCAACAAGTTTGATATTATGTAGTCTAACCGTTCACTTCAATGATACCTGGCAGGTATGGCATGCGGTAGTATATTTGGACATTGAGTCTTTGCTTTATATGTATAATGGTCACTCAATAAATTTTATCTTGATTAATTTACAAATTTTTAATTTGTTAACTGTGCTTATGACCATGCATGAAAAAAATAAAATAAAATTAAGGGACAAGTTCATGCTTTATGCAAATATCTTTCTTTTCTGTAAGTGGAGTCAGGAGTGTCATATGAATGGTCATAAAAAGTAAATGTAATAATTATGTAACATTGAAAATATTAAAATATTTATATATTAAAATTCCTCACCTTATGACCATGTATTAAAATATTATGTAATAATTTGTGAAGTCGCGTAGGCATATGTGAAAGTCCAGTAGAATCAATCCCTAGCATTGTTGCACATGTGAAGAGGCGTCAAAACGCTGTTGAAGGTGGTGGTTGTAGCAAAACGTTGTTTGTTAATAGCAGTAAACGATTCAAAAGGGATTCAAAGTATGTTGTCATGGATGGTAGGTAAAGTTTGAAATTTGTAATTTTCCTTGAAAGCTAATTGTCCATTTTGGTTTGGGAAACACGTGGATGTAGGGTAGGGATTTTTTTTTTTAGCCGTTTATTGTGTCTGTTGATTTTTTGCGATTTTTTTTCAACTTTTTTGGTTGATGGGGTAGGGATGGGGCTCTCAGTTGCCATTCACCACATGAGTTCATAGGCAAATGAACCGAAATTGCATTACTAGGAGGTGAGCTGCATGTACTTCATGATCTGGATATTGGCACATGGTCATACTTTGAAGTTGTGAGATTATTAAATAACCTAGGGTATAAGGGAGAGAGATGTTAAATTGTGGTGGAAAGGGTGAAGGCGATTTTGATTGTTTGAGAGATTTTGTGGGGGACCAAGATGTTATGGACTTGGCAAATTATGCTTTGATTCATAATTGTGAGGTTGAAATTTATGTGCAACAAGGGGTATCCATTTCTAATGATAAAAAGGGAAATGGTGATGATGAATAAAGCAATGGTGATGATGAAGAGACCATCCAATGGTGATGTTGAGGTTGTGGACATTCACTTTGATTACAATGAAGAAAAGTACCTAGGCATGGATAACAATTTTTACATGCCTAGGGTGGCATATGTTGAGGTAGCACTAAATGAGAAGGTAACTAAATTGAAGATCAAATGTGTGGGATTGACAAGGGCATATGGTCCACAAACACAAAGTTGGTTGAGGAGAAAATTGCAGGGGTTTAGTCAACTTGACAAAACACATGTGGGTACATTTATTCCAAGCAATGTTGATGCAATGCACGAGATGAAGAGTGGTTACTCACATGATGAGTTGGACATTAATAATGATTTTATTGAGTACATTGATAAGGGTAAAACAAAACATTTGATGTTTAGATAGGAGTCCATGTGTAAGGAGTTCAAGTTCATACTTGGTATAGAATTTAAAGAAACTATTTTGGAGCATTCATTCTTGAATTGTAAACATATTAGCTTTGTTAAGAATGATGTTAAGAAGGTTAGGATGGTGTGCAAGAAAGATTGTTTATTCACAACATTGGTGTCCAAGGTTGGAGGGAAGACCACATTTAAAAATGAAAAGTTGGTGCCAAACCACATATGTAGGTTGATGTTTGACAAAAAAATATAAGATCAAAATGGATTTCAAAGGCTTTAATGGATAAGTTTAGGTCAGCTGAGAGAGTAATACTAACTCAAATAATACACGACATAAGGAAGAACTATGCCACTAGAATAACCAGGTCTCAAGCAATGACGACTAGGAAAATTGCTTTACATGCTATTGAAGGAGATGCTAGCAAATGGTACTCACTCCTATAGAGTTACATTGTTGAACTAAGAAGGATCAACCCTCAAAATACTTGCAAGATTTAGGTGAACAGACCTCAACCAATTTATAACCTAGGTTTTGGGTTTTTTTTTTGTGTTTGGATTGTTGCAAGAGGGGTTTTTTGGAGGGTTGTAGGCCTTTTACTAGGATAGATAGATGTCACCTAAAAACAAAATATTGGGGGGGTCAATTGCTAGCAGTTGTATGAAGGGATCCCAATGATTAGTATTTTCTACTAGCATTTGCTATTGTGGAAATTGAAACAAAGGAAAGCTAGAGATGGTTTCTAACTCTTTGATACATTCATATTTGATAAATTCATGTGCATGTCGTTGATTGAAATTTGTTGGAAAAAGAAATTAAAAAGAATGAAACCACGAAAAAAATTTATAAAAATTGGCATATATTTAGTTTGCACTTTTTTTTTTAAATATTATTTTCACGAGGAATTCCCTTGAATTTTGTAGAAAATAATGCAAAACACTTGCAATTAGTCTGGCCATTTGAAATGCTAAAATGGCATGCCATGCCATATTAAAAGAAGCATGATTTTTCTTAGGGGACCCAACATTCGACACTAGGCACGAGCTTTAATGCAAGTACCACACCAATATTGTCTTTTTGCCACTACAAGATCAATGTTGGAAATGCTAGAGAGAATCAACAATAGGGTACAAAAAATTCACTAGTTAATCAACATTGGAAACTTTATTGTAGCATTGAATTATAAGGTCTTCCTAGACATTTTTGGCACAATGTTGGAAATACCATGTCAATGTCCAATGTTAACACCTAAAATATCTATTTCGCTATAACAAAATCTATTGCACGTTGGGCCCATTCCAATTAATATAAAAGCCATTTTGCAATGCCCATTACTCAAAATGCGTTGGGAGACGATTTCTCCCCTCTCTTCTTTCATTTTCTCTCTGAATTGCTCTATTTCTACCAATGAGGAAGTAACCCTGGAGATAAGATCTTGAAAAATCAATAGAATCACCATCATCCACTACCACTTCTAACTCTCTCATCTTATATTTTATCATGTTTTGCTAAACCCATTGTGGTTAGGGTTAGATGAACCTTATGAGATTCCTTTGTAATTAAACCTTTTTTATTCGATGCAAGTTCTTCATAATTTTGAGTGATCATCTCTATTTTTAATACTTTTTGTCAATTAATCATTGATGGACTAGTCTTCAACTCTATGCATAATAAGGGATCTTATGTATGTATGTTGGAACTAAGTTTGATTACCTTGTATTGAAATGATTTTTACACTTAATGCTTTGATTGATCTTAATGGAGCTATGAGAATAAAATACTAATGTTAATCTCAAAGGGATTTTAAGCCAAGAGATTGGATCTAACCTAATTTTAGTGAAATCTAAACTTCAATATTATGGGTATGCTTATATTGGATTTATGTGAAATTACAGTAGAAAGAACATATGGGGATTTGAATCCCTAGCCACTCTTATGAATATTGCCATCTTAAAAATCTATAAACTAATAAATATTAGCTTTAGATTTATTTTTGGTCAATTTACTTTGCCTTTGTAGTAATCTTTAGATTGACTTTGTGTTGCCTCAATCCTTGTGGAAACGATATCTGACTTGTTGGTTTACTACTTGTTTGATCAGTGCACTTGTTGAAGTTAACATTCTTCTACTAGAAGACATTGACAACAATAGATGGGTGCTCATATTTGACCCCCCAAAAAAAGTTATTGTAGTTAATTTTAAGGTAGTCTTGTGTTGTATTATTTTCATGGCAACAATGTAGTGTTCATGCTTGTTGTACTATTTCATAGGGATTGATGCCAACATATGATGATGGCAAACTCAATCTTAGTAGGCACTAATCATTTATACATTTTTGTGCTACATCTTTTTTGCTCTTTGATCTCACCTTCTCTACTTACGTAGGAAAGAACAAAAAAAAAACTTTGAGGAAAATTAAGCAAAGCTAAGAACTATGGATGAAGGTGTTGCACCACAACTGAAAGTAGTCTTATCTCAAACTAGGAAGAGCACAGCCTAAAATGTGCCTAGCTTGTAGCCATTTTATTTTTTGGGAATGTAAAAATAGGAGTCCATTGGATGTAACATCTAGCTTGTTTGTTCAACTCTCCTATTCAAGATTCCATTTTTAGTCTTTTGAAGTGTAAACAATGTGCAATGACACTTTTGAATGAACAAGTCCTTTATAACATGTGAAGTTACTTTTGTGTTCATTTATGATGATTTATGTAGGTTGTTAACATTAAATTTCATTATTAAATACCATTCGATTTCCAACTATATGTTATTAAACACATTCACCTGCTTGCACGTGAAAGGACATTGTCATTCAAAAGTGTCATTCATAGTGAATATATAAATAACAAAACCTAATAATATTTTCATCATCAATTTAAATAAACGAGATATTCATGAGCTGTTAATATCGAGCTTGTAAAGCTTGGGCTTGACTCATTTAAATAATTGAGTTCAATCTCAAGCTTGAGTTTGTTTATTTAATTAATCAAACGAGCTTGATTGAACATTTAACAAGTCGGGCTTGAATAGTTCACAAATAATTCAGCTCATTAATTTACACCCTTAAGAAATACTAGCAATACACTATCAACTACACTCTTTTGAACATACTCTCTATTATTGGTTAAAATTTATTGCAATTCACAAATTTTGAGTCTCACTTCTTATTTAATAAGTCTCACTCATGATTTTGTAATTTTTAATAAATTTTAACCAATAATAAAGAGTGTGTTAGGAAGTGTATTTCTAATAAATTTTAACCAATGTCGTCCAATGATATAGATTTTGTAATTTTTAACAAATTTTAACTAATAATTAGAGGTGTGCATGACTTGTATCATCTCACTAACCTGACCTAGTCCAAGGTTGATTTTAATGAGTTTGGGTTTCAAAAATCAAGTCTGATATATTTTGAGAACATATTTAAGTTATGTTTCGGGTTATTTCAACCCGATCCAATGTCATATATTATTTTAAAAAGCACAAATTTTTTAAATAATTGTTTGTTAATAATAAAAATAAATAAATAAAATGTAGAACTTAAAAAAAAATTTATAATTTTCAATAAATTTCAACTAATAATAAAAAATATATTAAAAAGAGTGCGTCGGATATCATTTCTCTTCTAAATAAACATTCATTCATCCCTGCTGCACAAACACAAGGATTGAAAGTGTGGCAGAGGTGCGTGGGAAATGCCGAGCTTAAGCCTATGTCTTCCTCCTTTTGTCCCGTCGCCAATTCATCGTGTCCCCGGAAGTTCAGAACCTTTGTCATGTAAGTTCGAGAGTGCTGCACGCAGTTTCAGCGTCCCACAACTCGGCAAAGCCATTTCCACGCTTGACCTGGACGAGGGCGCCCGTCACCAACTCATCCGCTCCTCCCTCCTCCTCAAAGCCTGCATCAGGTCTGGCAACCTGGAGCTCGGCAAACTCCTTCACCGCAAGTTGACTCACTCTCGACTCGACCTCGACTCGGTTCTCCTCAACTCGCTGATCAGCCTCTACTCAAAATGCGGAGACTGGGAGAACGCACTCTCAATATTCCGCAACATGGGCAGCAAGAGAGACTTGGTCTCCTGGAGTGCCATCATCTCCTGTTTCGCGAATAACGGCATGGAGTCCCACGCCCTTGTCACGTTTCTCGACATGCTCCAACACGGGATTTATCCCAATGAATATTGCTTCACGGCATCAATTCGATCTTGCTCTAATGCTCAACATTTTTCCATTGGCCGTGTAATCTTTGGGTTTCTGTTAAAGACCGGATATTTTGATTCTGATGTTTGTGTTGGTTGTGCATTGATCGACATGTTTACGAAGGGTGGCGACGATATCGAGTCCGCACGCATGGTGTTTGAGAAAATGCAGGAGAGAAATGTGGTTACTTGGACTTTGATGATTACTAGATTTGCACAACTGGGTTTGCTGGGTGACGCTGTTGATTTCTTCTGCAGAATGTTAGTGAGTGAGCATACACCTGATAGGTTTACTCTAACTAGTCTCTTATCGGCCTGTGCCGAGATGGAGTTCTTGTCTCTTGGGAAGCAATTACATTCATGGGTTGTCCGGTCTGGATTGGCTTCAGATGTGTGTGTGGGTTGTAGTCTGGTGGACATGTATGCAAAATGTGCGGCGGATGGATCAGTGGAAAATTCTAGGAGAATATTTGATAGCATGCCGCGTCATAATGTTATGTCTTGGACTGCTCTCATCTCTGGATACGTGCAAGGAGGACAAGAACAGGAAGCTATCAAATTGTTTTGTGACATGCTTCATGGTCATGTTGCACCAAATTGCTTCACATTCTCCAGCGTACTCAAGGCTTGTGCGAATCTTCCTGATTTTGGCTTCGGCAGACAACTTCATGGCCGGACAATTAAACTAGGCCTTTTTGCGATTGATTGTGTGGGGAATTGTCTTGTTAACATGTATGCTAGGTCTGGAAGAATGGAATGTGCTCAAAAAGCTTTCAATGTCTTGTTTGAGAAGAATTTGATTTTGTACAATACAGCTGTTGATGCAAATGCAAAAGAATTGGATTCTGAAGAATCGTTTAACCATGAAATTGAGCACACTGGTATTGGAGCTACTTCTTTTACATATGCATGCCTCTTGAGTGGCGCTGCTTGTATAGGTACAATTGGTAAAGGTGAACAAATTCATGCCCTCATAGTAAAGTCGGGGTTTGGAACCAACCTATGCATTAATAATGCTTTAATCTCTATGTATTCCAAGTGTGGAAACAAAGAAGCTGCTCTGCAGGTCTTTAATGACATGGGGGATCGCAATGTCATAACTTGGACCTCTATCATAAGTGGTTTTGCAAAACATGGATTTGCTACAAAAGCTTTAGAATTGTTCAATGAAATGCTTGAAATAGGTGTAAAGCCTAATGGGGTAACTTATATTGCGGTTTTATCAGCCTGTAGTCACGTTGGTTTGATTGATGAGGCATGGAAACACTTCAATTCCATGCATTATAACCATGGTATCGTTCCAAGGATGGAACATTATGCATGTATGGTTGATTTGCTTGGTCGATCTGGATTGCTTTCAGAAGCCATTGAATTTATTAACTCAATGCCTTTTGATGCTGATGCGTTGGTGTGGCGTACATTTCTTGGTTCTTGTCGGGTTCATCGGAACACCAAGCTTGGGGAGTATGCTGCAAAAATGATTCTTGAGGGGGAACCTCGTGATCCAGCTACCTATATATTATTGTCAAACTTATATGCATCAGAAGGGAGGTGGGATGATGTGGCAGCCATAAGAAAAAGCATGAAACAGAAAAAATTAATAAAAGAAACAGGTTATAGCTGGATTGAAGTTGACAACCAGGTGCACAAATTCCATGTAGGGGATACTTCACACCCCCAGGCTCAAAAGATATATGATGAACTTGATGAATTGGCTTTAAAAATAAAGAACTTGGGTTATGTCCCAAAAACAGATTTTGTTCTTCATGATGTGGAGGATGAACAGAAGGAACAGTATCTGTTTCAACACAGTGAAAAAATTGCAGTGGCATTTGCTCTTATTAGTACCCGGAAACCAAAACCTATTAGAGTATTTAAGAATCTTCGGGTTTGTGGGGACTGCCATATGGCAATAAAGTATATATCAGTAGTCAGTGGAAGAGAGATTGTGGTGAGAGATGCAAACCGGTTTCATCATATCAAGGATGGGAAATGCTCTTGCAATGATTACTGGTAAATGGTAATCCATATACATCCAATTGAGTATAGACTTATTGGCCTCGGGTACTGTAAATTTTGAAGGGTTATTTAATACCTTGTGCAAGAGATATTCACTTTTCTTGCCGCTCAGGCCTCAGACTGTACAGAGATTGTGACATGGAAACTCTTCAAACCACTAGGCAATTATAATATTTGACAGGCAATTGTTTATCTATCTGTGTCTTTAGAATGATGAGGCTCGATGTTAGCTTATACCGTATACCATTCTTGTTTTCTGGGGAGGTTATTCCACATATGGTGCTAACAACAATGATACATGGACGCGTATAAAATGAATTGTACTATTGTCAAGCCTTGAGAAATGACAAGGCGGGTCCAACCAATCTTTTTTTACAGGTTGGGTTACATATAACAACCCATCAACCCACCTAAATTTGCTCTGCATGTGATATGAGTTGACCCATTGGGTCAATTTCCCCTTTTTTGGTTTTAAAGTCCTCCAAAATTCTTAATGTAAACATAATATTCATTATTTTCAACTTCTGCTTCCATTTATACCCCCACATCCTATTCTATTAATTTTCTTTACTTTTTTTTTTTTTTACCAATTTTCTATATATTTTTTATTTTTTTAGTTATTATTTCTATTTTCTTAATTATTTAAGTACCTTGATCCATCAACTCACTATAAAATGACATGGGTTGACATTTCCAACCCACTTTTGAAAATGAGTGAACCTACCATGCTTATTATTGGAAGCATTGATGTAAAAGTAAGACATGTCAGGTTAGAGTGAGCCAACTCCCTTTGTCACATACCAACAATAGTACTTATAAAATTGCATCTAAGTTTTGTTCTATTAAAAAATATACTTAATAAATGTCTAATCAAACATTATCACGCAAATTAAACATAAAATCTTGTACCCAACAAGGACGGACCGCAAATACAATCTCTTTCTTATTGTGCGGAGTCCGTCGATATTGAATTTTTTATTTTTTAGTTAGGATAAGATTAGGATAACAAAGAAGAGCCCTAAAGATTTAGAAAGATTAGGATAAGAAAGAAGAGAGAGAGAGAAATGAGAGGAAAGAGAATGAAAGCATGACTGCTCCATTAATTTATTTCTAGTTATTTTAAGAAGTGTTTCAAAAATAACATAAAAAAAATGAGTTGTAGAAATTAAATTCTCGAAGATTTTTTATATATATTTCCACATAAGTTTGGAATATAATTTTCAAAATGACAAATCAAATGCATATGGAAACTATGAAGAGAAAAAATGAAGTGGAAGGGAGGTGTGAAGAGAAAAAAGAGTGGGAAGGGGTGAAGCAGAGTTTAACAATCTCTCTAAAGCAAACATTTCAATTTCAATCATAGTAGATTTTTTACTAAAAAATTATTAAAATATATAGAATCAAATCCACAAAGGAGATTAGGAAGTTTTAAAAGACGTGAGAAAATTTAGAGCAATTAAGATAGGCCAAGATCATTAATTTATTTAAGGTCACCTAAGTTGGCTAACAAAATGCACAAGCAGCAAATAGTGATGATCTATAACTAGAGCAATCAAGATAGGCCACGATCATCATTTTATGTAAGTTCAGGAAGTTAGGAACAGGCACAATAAATGACTTTTCAGCATTTATGAAAAATTAGAGATTTGAACATGACAAGCAAAAGATATTATAAGTAACCTATTATAGTCAGCCTAGTGGTGGGAGGCTAAAATAATTTGCACAAAGCCTAGGTTCAAACTTTGTTGACACCATTGTACACCAAAAAAGAAGATATTATAAGTGCATCCACACAAATAAAAATCTGAAAAGCAAATGCTGCAAATTTTGTCAAACATTTATGGAAATAGGAGATTTCAACAAACAGTTATGGAAATAGGAGATTTCAACATGGCAATCGCCAATCCCATGTCTCTTCAGTTTAAAGGGCTTTGTCAAATTGGCATTGGCTATGTTTGCCATCCATCGAATTAGCCTAATATTTTGTGGCCAGAACCCAGTTGAAACTGAAGTGGTTACTAATCCTACACCTTTCGGTTGAAAACACCTCCAGGTCTTACTAAAAGAAATTAATAATTAATTACTCAAAACAATCTAGGAGAGTATAAATGCAATTTTACCACGATTGCAAAACATCGAAAGCGTGAAATGCTATAAAAATGCAGAATATACAACATTTTCTGTTCACAAAAATGATTTAACAACGCCGACTCAACCATTGTTCTTTTTGCCGGGATCTCATAACAGCAATAAGGATGACAATTAATGTCCATGGACTCATTGCTTCATAAGTCTGTGATTTAGCTATGTACAACAGAAGAATTCATAATATGAAGCCAATCTGACAGGTTAAACAGTTTCGAACAGAACTCGGCGCTCCAAGAGTTCTGATAAAACACCCCTCATTTTGTCAACAGAAACAGGTTTCAATATAAGGCCATCCATACCAACCCTCATACAGTTCTCTTTTGTAACCTTTTTGGTGTTTCCAGTAAGAGCAACTATTAGTGGTCTATCTTGATGTTTGGTAAACTTCTCATGTATACGTACTGCAAGTTCATAACCATCTAACCCTGTACAAACATCCATGAAGACCACTTCATGTTCCAGAGAAACAACACGCAGACATTCTTCACTTGAGCTTGCCGTTGTAACATCACATCCTAAATGCATAAGAAGTCCCTTTGTTACTGTCCTGCTAACCCTGCATTACAAGTTTCACCATCAGTTATGAGACAATCAAACAAAACAATAAACTTAAATGACTTGTTTTGCTTCCTATTTCCCACATACACGCAGTCACACAGCAATTCCATCAGCCACTTGGCAATTTTGACTTTTGAGTTCCTCATATTGAAAGTATAAGGTGAATAACAAAATTAAGACTGCAAACTGATAAATTGACATTACATGTAGATTTAGGGAACCAATTAAGGGAATTTTAGGAATAATTAATAGAAAATCACACACATTTGACTTAGAATTTAGTAGTTTTTAGTAAATTGTACTTAGAATAGTAAATATATAAAAATTTCAAATAAATTCGTATTTTAACTGTGCTTATAACCATGGTATAAAATTTCTAATAAACTGTACTTGTGATCAATTATTTTTTAATCAATTCAATTGATTTCCATTAAGAGAAAGTATTAAGAATAGAATCAAATTCAATTACAGCGTTAGAGTCAAGAATATAATCATGAAAAGTGGATCACGTGTTTCTAATAAATTGTACTTGTTTAGGAAACCAATTAATGATCTGTGTTTTTAAAGGCCTGTCTTGGCCTTTTAAAAGTCTGACCTAAATTGAAAAGCTATTAAAAAGCCCACTTAACTGTAAGGCCTCTTAAATGGGTTAATGAGCCTAAACTTATATGTAAATCAACAGGCTTATGTCTTTAAATAGACCACTAAGAATAATTTCAAAACATTATAGCATAAAGTTAATACAATAATAATTATATTCTTATTATAGGCTTACATATTATTATTATTATTATTATTATTGTATTTAACTAAATATGCTTTTAAAAAGGCCTTAGCCTGACTAATTTAGGATCCATTTGTTTTATAACTCAAACTCCATTTGCAAGATTTCCAATACAGTTTTCCAAAAGCAAAATATTTTTGCTACAGTGTAAACTCCATTTTAGAACAAATACAAACAATCTTTTAGTAAATAGGCTTGGCCTAGTTTGGGACTAATGTAGGCTAAGCCTTAGACCCTTGACAAGTAATTTGGCCTATTTCCACCCGACATCTAGATGCTGAAATTTGCAGTCCTGAACAGTTGTAGGTGGCTCAACATTCACACTAACATAAGCTATGATACCTGTTGACAGCTGGATGCACTTTTATGTTAAATTTCAAATAAGGATTTTAGAAGATTTAGGTAGTTAAGATCAAGATCAGATTATTTTGATCTGGTATGATTCTCCCTTATTTTCTCCTTATCTTATCCTTAAATTTATTTTGTAATTAAGGTGGTTAGGATCTCTCCTAGCTAGCTCTACCTATATAACTCTCATAATTTTGATCAATCTGTTAGAATGTGGGTTTGGGCCTAACTCAACTTTACAAAACCAGCTTCTAAGGTGAGGGTTGCCCCCTACTTATATACACTTGTTTGACTATATCACAAATCGATGTGGGATCTCCAACACAATCAATAATAAGAAATATCATTTTCTTCTTCTAAAATTACATGGTATCAGAGCATCGGCTCTAATCCTATGCCACCCACCATGTCTTCCGTGAATTCGGAGGTGTCAAAGCCGCATCATCATTTGTGGTTGACACTTTGTCCTCAGGTTCCAATTTACAGCTTATAATCCAATAGTTGAACGAAAGAACTACATTGAATGGACTCAATCTGGAAGCTAGCCCTTGACGGCATAGGTAAACTCAACTACTTGACTGGAGACACTCCTCAACTAGAAAAGACCAACCCTTCTCCTCAAAGATGGATGTCAGAAAACTCTCTCATCATCGCTTGGCTGCTCAATTCAATGGAGCCAACAGTTGGGAAGCTATATTTATTTGACTCATCTCAGATTTTTTATTTTAAGACTCAACTTTGGTAGTCCAGAAAAGGAGACCAAGATGTCACAACCTATTACAACATCATGATTACTCTTTGGCAGGAATTGGAACAGTATTACGAGGACAATTGGGAAAATCCCACTGATGCAACCTGATTTAAGAAAAGAAAAGAAAATGAGAGTCTACATGTTTCTAGCCGGTCTCAACCAAGAATTAGACAAGGTTCGGTAGTATCCTGGGCAGCGGATGGCAGAATATGGCAGAATGCCAAAATTCTGCCATATAAACACACCATTGCGGCCTATGGTGCCACCATAGTGGACCTCCTTTCACAAATTGCCAATGGTAGTTGGCAAAAAATTTGCCATGCCATTCCACCATGGCACCGCCATTTAACAACACAGGCAGAAAACCACTGCCATCATCGCATGAGTTATGAAGTCAGGAGGGAAGGATCAAGGAGGAAAATTCCAAAAGTACAAGAAGCTAAAGGTTCGGCCCTGGCTGCAAAAGGACATGATCCAGAAGGAGAGAAGAAGCGGCCTTGTTGTGATTATTGTAGAAAACCATGGCATACAAAGTGTTAGGAGTTATTGTTAAGAATAAAGGATTTTAGTATGTATACATGCTTGGCCCAGATGCTTGTATATACTTAACCTAGTAATGTAAATATGAGGGTCGTTAATTTACTCATATGCTTCCCTCTCTCTATTTTTTTCTCTCTCTCTGCATGGTATCTAGAGTCTGGTGGGTTTAGAGCCATCATCAGCAATCTCTCTCCACAGCCCTAAAAGAAAATAAAAATAAAAAAACCACCAACAGCCACAGAGGAGCCCAACCAAGACTGTTGGAGGGTTGAAAAAAATTTTTGGTGGCCAAAACATGGTGCAAATAGCAGAATAGGGAGATCCCTTTTTTGGGGTTTTTTGTGTGCGACCTTGAGCACACATTTTTTGCTGCAGATGACTCGCATTTTGGGGACAGTGGGGTGTTTTTGAGGCCTGAGTAAAGCCCAGTTGGTCCTGTGGCTGTTTGTGGCATTTTAGAGGCATTATGAGGTGTTACAGTGTAACCTAGTGCTTTTTTGGGTAAAATCGTGTGTTCCACTGTTGTATAGTGATGTCTAACAGCGAAGGCCATGTACAATTACAATGGCACAGAAAGAAAACAGCAATTTAGCATTTGGTAGAGATAAAAAACCCAATTGTGCATTCACCTAATGCTTAACCTTTTAGGAGGGTATGTTCGTGATATGATATCAAACCTCTATTAATAGCCAAGATTCCAATGCTTGCCACCCCCACCCCATTCTTCTAAATTAAGTTGAATTTCAGTACAAGGGCGTTTGAGCCTGTGCATTGGGGACGCTTAAAGTCCAAATGGCCTCTACAATTAAGGGAATGTATTAGAAATATAAAATCATCCATGTGCCTTCACCTAACTTCTAGGAAAGTTTGTTTTGGACAGCATTGTTCAGAAATAATTCTGTAAACTACATTAAAAGATATATATCCACTTATCTTAATTGAAATGTCCAAATGAAAAAGGTATAAACAAATATGTAAATAGGCATACAGAAACTACCATGGATGTGTTAGATTTAGCTATTGGATCTTTACAAACATATTAACAATTGTAAAGGACCAAATACTTTGAAGGCCAGCAAAAAGGTGTGGTTTTAGAAATTTGAGTGTGAGCTTACATCTTCCACATTAAATCATATTTAATACTCAGACCATGTCCTAACAAACTAAGCCCAATTAGAAAATTACTTAAAAAATGAATAAAAAAGAATTGTTACCAGAAAATTTTCTTTTGAGAATATATGTAATCTCCAAATTAAACTTTTCTAGCACTGATATGATGCTCTAAAGTCCTGAGCACACACTTTTAGAGCTCGTAAATTATAAATTTTAATAACATAGACCTTGATGACAGACTTATTTAATTTGGATTAGAAACTGGCAATGTCAGCATTCCACAGCATCATGCTTTCAAGAACCTAATTGGGACCTGAGAAGCTTGGGCTGCTTAACATAAGTAATCAACCTAAGTTTACTTTTCTATGATATCCCAAAATTCTAATGATTTTACTTAATAAGTAAATGACATAGAAACATATTTCAGAACTGAAGGTACGAAAATAAAGCTATGTGCCTAACCCATTGTCATCCATGACAAGAACCTTGAGCCCAGCAAAGTTTGTAGATCCATGATTTCCCAGGACTTTAGGTACAAAAGGTAGCTTAAATTCATTTGATCGGTCTGGGATTCCAAGTTTTACAATAAAAGTGACTGTACATCCTTTACCAATACCTTCGCTTTCAATCCAAATATGCCCTTCCATGAGATTTACAAACCTGCTCACAATTTGAAAGAACAGTACATAATCAACATAAAATTCTCAAATAGGAATTCTAAAAAGAACCTGATTCCAATTTTGCAATATTCCAAGGAATAGCTAATAAATTACTATGCTTCACATCCTAGTTTAAGGTGGCAAACATACAAGAATATAGTACCTCCTACAAATTGCCAGGCCAAGTCCACTTCCAGCAGGATTTCTTGTTGTTAATGATTGGTTTTGTGCAAACTTGGTGAATAACTTCGGGATATCTTGTGGATTAATTCCTAATCCTGAATCTTTTACCTATAATGTGTAAAAAATTATACTCCATCTTTGAAGTTAGATAACAAAGGACACAATAACCCAAGGCAGAAAATTATTAACTAAGCTTGAAGAAACAAACCTGTACTCGCAAATAAAAGTGGCTATCACTTAGCACTGGAAGAAAGTCAGGAATTCTAACATCTCTAAAGGATTCAGGCTTTGCAACGAAAGCAGTGATGAAAATGCAGCCCTCTTTTGAGTACTTCACGGCATTACCAACAACATTCAGAATAGTTTGCATTAGACGTTTTTCATCACCAATGGCATACATTGGCAAATCTGAAGCTAAATGTAAAGTGAGTGATAACTTTTTAACAGATGCAACCGGCTTAATCAAGTTAAGGACCTGCAATCAGAATAACAGATCTGACAACATCAAGCTTTTAAAGATATTCCAGATCATCAGCTAGAAGTCAGATAATATCATTGAATAACAGGATTTAGCATGAAAATTTCACCTCTCTGAACAAAGAATGAAGGTTAAATGTTGCTGCTTCAAGTTGAAGACTGCCATCTTCAAGCCGTGAAAGATCCAAAACATCATTGATGAGAGTAGCCAACAAATTGCTGCTTTTCAATATTGTCTCCACCATCAGACGTTGCTCAGCTGTCAAATCTGTTTCCTGTAGCAATGAAGAGAGTGCAATAACTGCATGCATGGGAGTTCTCATCTCGTGGTTCATAACAGCCAAAAAGTCATTCCGAGCACGAATTGCAGTTTCTGCTTCTCTTCTTGCTAGATCCAATGCAACATTCTGCTCCATGAGCTGATCCCTTGCCCTCATTGACTCTTCTAAGATTGCAGCATGTGAAAGAGCAACAGCTACCTAATGTAGGAGACAACTGTCATAGGTAATTTGAAGGAATATTCAAATGATAGACTAATGCAGTACAAAAACTGATGGCTCCCACAACATATTTTTTATGTCAAATGTTTCACTATGCCATAGTACATCATTTAATTCAACAGCCACCACCAAGCTTTTTCTCATTAGCTGGGATTAGCTACATGAATAATTTAGAAATATAATATAAAAACCATTCATGTACTTTCACCTAACTGCTAAAGCTTTTGGGAGAGTTCCAGAATCTCTATACTATGACCTGGTAGTCTAGAGTTCAATTCTTGTTGTCCCCATTCTTCTAATAAAAATAAATAGATAAATAAGCACAAGGTAGATGGGGTCTGTGTGATGTCATGCTTCAAGCCCAAAGGGCTCTTGTGTGAAGGGTTGTGTTAAAAATATAATATAAAACTATTAACATGTCTTCACCTAACAGCTTAAGCTTATGGGAGAGTTGGCTCATGAGAGAATCAATCAATGCCATTAGGCTCTTTCAGAAACCAAGAGTAAACTGTACAACGAAGGGGTAATAAAATTAGTTCAATTACCATACCTGTTTATTAAGGAAAGATGGCACACATTCATGTAAATTTAGAAAACAAGCACAACTTTCAATTTATCTTTAGGAAGTTAATTTACAACTCAATTCACAAAAACTATATGTTGTTTACACTGAACAGAAAGAGTAAAATTCAATTTTAAAAAATGTATCCAAAATCACTTTATATTTGCAAGAAAGAAAGAGTTTAATCATTTACAAAAATGCAGAAATGTAACACATTGAACTTAAGAGAACTATACATGAATAAAATTTATCAAAGAACTTAAGCTCGTCTATCAGAAATAATAACATAAAAATATAAAAAATCACTTTGTCGCAATTCTAAAATCTAGAAACTTAGCTAAAAAGTAATGAATGGCAAATATATCCGTGTAAAATAATTGGGTGCAATTAAAATGTAAAGACATGTGAAATAGAATGAAATGTGCCAGAAAGGCAGCTGAATAAAATGGAAAATTGCTAACCTGGTCAGCAACTACCTCAACCAGTTCTAACTCGTGCACATGCCATTGTCTAGCACTATCTGATGGAAGCATCAAAACCATCAAAGCATAACTTCTTGTTGAAACCTCAGGCCAATCATATATTTGGAAATTAGAAAGATGTAGGAGAGGAACTCGAACAGCTACTACTGCCCCAGGCATGTATTTTCCAGTATAAGGTCGCAATCTAGCAACTGGACAATTAGGTGAAATTTTTACTGCCCTGTTGCTACTAAATACTTGATTGATCACAGGAAGATGAATGGGTACTGTGTATCCAACTGGGTTCTGCTGTCGCAATGTGTAAGAGAGTTGAAGCTCCAACCCAGTTCGTGTTGGCATCCATAAGGCACATTCCTCTAGTGCCAAAGTTCTACCCAGTTCAACAAGAGTCGTTTTCAGTATTGTGTGTCTATCTAGAGTGCTTCTAATCTCATGAGTCAACATCCTAACATGTCGACCGGTTTCTTCTTGTGTGCGAATCAGGCCCATTTCTCTATCAAGCTCTGCGGCCTTGTTCTTCAAAAATAATTCCCTAGTTTTAACACTTAATAAATCAGGAATAATATGTACAAGCATGAGGGCAGTTGCACACGATACCACAGCAGTTAAAACCTTAGCAGTGGTCATTACAATGGCCACAGTTCTGGTATGAATTCTAAAGGTCCATAAATTAATTAGATGCGTTGCTCCACATAGAACTATGAAAGCACCAAACTGAACAAGGACCCATCTATATGGAAATACTGCTGATTTCTTAACAAAGTAGATAAGCTCCAAAGGGATTGAGAAATAAGCAAGGGCAATGAAGAAATCAGAGATATATTGGTATTTCATTAATAAGTCATCAGCTGGCACTTGTGGGTCAATACAATTGCAGGATTCCATAGTGATTGAACCACCCCTCAGCCAATTCTTCCTTTTTCACATAACTACATTAAGAGATGGAAAAGTTCAGCATCAGATAGATGGGAATGGAACAGAACAAAACAACAATAATACAAGAATGAAAACAACTATCAACTGAATATTAATATCAGAACATTCTGTCATTCAATTCCCCCAGGTACATGTTTCTAAACACAGATAAAAGAGGAAAATCAAATAAATATGCTAAGCACCCCAAGCACTTGGGGATCCCTCCCTTAAAAAGCTAGCTGTTAAGGGGGGAGAACCGATTACTTAAATACTCCACCGAGCATCCCATACTACTCGATGTGGAACTTAGGCACCCCATAATACCCTAGTTTCTACCATAATATAAGATAGTTATGTACCATAAAGTCATAAACTATAAAGATGAAGCAAAATGTTTGCCATCCTTATAAAACAAAGGCAGCAAAATGTGACGTAAGTTAGAGATGTAATAACAAACCATTCATCTCTTAACCTAATAGCTTATGCTGTTGGGATAGTTGGTTCCTGACACGGTATCCGAGCCCACACAACCAAGTGATCTAAAGTTCAATCTTTGTTGCCCCTATTATTCTAATGGAACAAAATTGTCTACTTCCTATGCATAGCAATTATCAGTAATATAAACTCCATTCAAACAAATCATGACTAGAGCACTAGAAAAGCCATGAAGGCAATCCTATCCCATAATGAATGTAAGGACAGAGATAGAGGGTTCAAAATATGGTCCTCCTCTGCAACCAATTAACCCAAAGAATGACCATAAAAACTTGCCCTCTTTATTCCTACTGAAACCTTTAAAAATTTCAAGCGACACTGCTCCAAGGTGGAAGGACACACCTTGGCTGGGTCAATTAAGAACAACAAACGGGTTATTCCCTAAGAACCCCAAAGCCCAGTATAACTACCCCAATTCTATTCTTTCAGCAACCTTTCTTTTACTCTTATGATTTCATCATTACCCTTAACTTTGTATGCATCATTTTCAATGTTTGAACAGCTGACAAAAACACATGTGGTATATGTAATTTAGCTCCCTTAAACTTAAGCATTTACCAATTAATTACCCGTCCTCAAGAAAATTAAAGCTAATTTTTCTTCTCTTTTTTTTTGTACAATAATCGCACTGATGTTAAAACCTATGACCTTATGTATACTATTCTAACTTCTCACTACTAAGGCAATCCTAGTGGGTTAATTAACGCTAATTTGCAAAGAGGTCATGCAAATATAATTTTGGGCAGGCACCGAAAAAATAACGCATCGGAATCGATTAAACCCAAGGGAATTTGGGAGGAGAAGGAGGGCATAAAATTCAGACATAATAAAATGCACAAAAATAGTAGGTGTGATGTATGTATGTATGAAACTTACATGGAATGAAATAGATGATGGAAAAGCAAGAGCAGAAGTGCAGTAGAGAGAGGACAGGAAATGAATAGCGGCAAGTTGCTTAAATTAAATGTAATATTTTTTAATATTCTTATTCCTATGGCGGTCAAGTTCAATGAATTGCTTTGTGTGGAAGGGGAGCTTGCCAATTTTGATTGAGACAGATCTCCTCAAGTCTCAGACAGTCAAGCCTCTTATCGATTTTTTTATTTTTTATTTTCTTTTTGGCTGAACCTCTCATCGATTTTTACATTTAGTATTTAGTTTTATACCAAATTACATTAGTACCTCTTGAATTTTCTTAAAATTGCATATAATATTGGTATTTACAATAACCTCCTTATAGGCATGTATGGTATAATATTTTTTAAATAGTCAACAGGTTAATGTAATATATAAAAAATATCAGTATAATGTTTATCAAATAATTAAGGAAAATAAGTGTAAAAAAAAAAAAAACATATATATATATATATATATATATATATATATATATAAAGTGAAATTTGACGAAATTTCAAAAGATTAAGTGTAATTTACTTTTAGTTTTATCTCTCTTCTTTTTTTCTTTTTTTTTTTTGGATTTCCTGTCCTTTTTCTCTTCTAGTTTTACTACAGCAGCACCTCTTATTCAATTTTACATTTTGACTTCATATTAATGTTGTAAAAATCAAGTCAAGAGTTGAACCGGTAAAGCTTTCAAGAGAACTGGTACGCACGGTGCGTTTGCTGCTTTGCTCGGTAAATTAAATTTAAAATTATAAAATACATTAAATTATAAATTGTTAAAAATAATTAACAAAAAAGGTTGTTACAAAACAAATTTAATAAAATATATAATATAAACGTATATTTTTATGAAAAAAATTATTTATCTATAAATAAATATAATTAATCTAAAAGTAAGGTATAGAAATATTTTTTTGGGTTGATAGAAATATTATAACACACGATTAGTAAATATTATAATTATTGACTATTTTAGAATTAATATTTCATATTATATTTTTACGTAATAACTTGTAATATAATATTTATTTTCTAAAAAAAATAAAAGGCATAAAGAAGAAAGAAAGCTAAATTTTATTTTGAATATAAATTGCAAGTAAATATATGTATTAAATTATTCATTTCTAAATTATTACCTCTTTAATTTATAATAAATTAAAATGAATGTAATTTTATATCTTTCATATTAATGTTTTATTAAATCATATGTTATCTTATTAAATCACATGATATCATTAAAATGGTTAACATAATACAAAAATGTAAAACAAATCTCAATAGTATTGTTTAAAAATGAAAACAAAAGTAAAAACCAAAAAAATACAAAACTTGAGTATGTTAAAATTGGGAAAAAGATTTGTACAAAAAAAAAAGTCTTCTTAATATATTTGACAATTATAGATTACCAAAAATTAAAAAAAATTGATATAAGTACTACTAGAGATGAGATAATGCCTACTAAAAAATAAATCAAAAAATAATTGAGACCAAAAAAGAAGAAAACAATGTTTTTATTAAAAGGAAGAATTTCCAAAGTTTAATTTTAATTTTATATGTTATAATTATACATCTATTTTTTGTAAAATAAAATGTAATATCATGATATTATAGGTGCTATGTTGGTATATAATATTTGAATATAATTTTTTATATTTGAAATTTTAAATTTATATTCAAATATTTAAAACATTAAAGTATAATGAATTTACTCTATTAACAGCACTACATTAAAATGAATAAAAAATTAATTCATTAAGAATTAAATATTTCAAACAGTACACTACTAAATATAAGTTTTAAAAATTTTAATATGAAGCATAGCATTAATGCATAAATATAAACTATCTTTACTGTAAGATGTTAATACATTAATATAAACTAACTATCTTTAATGTAAGACATTAATACATTAACAAAAACTGACTATCTTTAATGTAAGACATTAATACATTAATGTAAAATAATTGCCTTCCATTAGTAGTAGAGTAACTTCTCAAGGAAGTCTTTTCTTAAACAATAGTAAAATTTATTTTCATAAGTAAATGATAAAACAATTTTTATTGTAAAATGTTTTAATTACAATCAAAACTTTAGAGTTGTCAATTCACCAAAAAAAAAAAAACCTTTTTAGAGTGTTCGCTGCCCATTAATTATTTTAACTGTAAATGAATTAGGGGGCTTTTAAAATATAATTTTAAAAATAGATTAAAAATAATTTTATTTTTTGAATATTTTGTACAAAGTAATAGTTTTTTATTTTGTTACAATTATTATAGGTACTTTTATTTCAAAAAAAAAAAAAGAAACATTAATGAGTAGTTGGTAATGCTTAGAGGTGTTAAACGAGTCAGGCCGGACCGGCCCGCATGAGCCATTAATAAAAGTTGGCCCGGCCCGACATACTGCGGGCCTTGTTTTTTTGAGCCCAGTCCAGCCCTATGCGGGCCACTGGGCCAATTTAGCCTGCTTTTTTTTAAACTAATTAATTTATTTTTTTTATTGTATTTAATTGTTTTGTAAAAAATTATTTTAAATATTTAAAATTAAATTATTTCTTTTAGTTGCTATACTAAGTAATTATCAACTAACCATAGAAGTAAAAGACTAAAATAAAAAGCATAGGCTATATTTTTTTCGCTTAATATACCATAAAATTATCAAATGCATCATGTAGATGCCATAATATACCATCAATAAAAAAAAAAAAACACTTATTTTAATGTGTAATTTTTTTCAACCTTGCCAAATTAATTCTAATGCAAGAATTAATTTAATGCGAGAATGAGAGAACAGAGGGTGAGACGAGTTAGGGGCTTAGGGTCGGCAGCACTGCAGCAGCAATGGTTACCCTTTTTTTTTTGTAAGCAATTTTGACATTTGTTATATTATTATAATATAATATGTTGTAGAGTATATGTATAGATAGTATAATTATAATAAAATATATTAAAAATTTTAACAGTTTCGGGCCCGCCCAGGCCATGCCAATTTTGCCCGATTTTATTTAGGCCATCATTTTTTGAGTCTAGTCCAACCCATTTTACGGGCTAACTGAGCCAGCCCACAAGCTCATTTTGCCGACTCTAATAATGCTTAATATTTTTACATAAGGTCTTGAATTTAAATATTGCGTATAGAAAAAAAAATTCGTTAAGAGAGTTAATCCCATCTGTTAAATAATCATAAATTTGATTATTGTTTTTTTAGATTCTATTTTTTTTCAAATTCTTAAATAAATACATTAAAACTTTTTTTAAAGTGATTTTATAAGAACAGAAGTATATTTATCAAAAAAAAAAAAAACACTAAAACAAACGACTACTGGTTAATATCAGTACATGTACATGTGTGATGTGTGGAATTTTATAATGGACTATGTTGGAACCAAAGATGTTTGAAGCATCTAGTCCCTCAAGTTTTGAAGATAACAATAACTTATTAAATTTTAAGATTTTGTTAAAAAAGGATTTTCAAATGTCCAACGCGTCTATAATATCTGGCATCCAACAAGCTAGTTTATAGCAAGTGTAACGACCCTCTATCGCTACAGTACTACAAATACTACGTACATCTTCATCACTCTATTAAGATATTTAGTCATTTATATTAAATATCATCTCATCACTCTTCTATATGTAAATTATACATATATGATATAGAACAATACAACATATAAGTCAGTTTATATATAGTACCACAGGAGATACATAACCAAAATTTCCTATAGCTAGTCAACTATATAACATAAACATCAAATCCAAAAAGAAACCAAAAGAGCTTCTAGAAAAGCTCCACCCAAAAAAGGCCTCTAAAAGTCTTCATTTGAGACCTCCTCCATTAGCTCTGAAAAGCTAGATCTGCGAACACCTCTCCCTCTGCTCCCGCGCCAAACGATGTGATCATCACAATCATAGCATCATACAACAACAACAACAACCACAACAACCATACCAAAACAAAACAGCAAGGCAAGGGTAAGCTTACATAAAGAAAACCAATGTATAGTATAAAATCCAACATAATCAAAATCATCAATCACACTAACATAGAAAACAAATCTGCCCAGAAATAGGTTTACATACATTACAGTATAGCACACACAACATTACACACCATGCTGTCAACCCCATATATCAATGTATGAATGACACGACTATCGAGAGATTTTCAACATTCCAAGCAATCAACCAAGTCTTATTCCCTACCATGGCCATCTAGCACCATTTAGGAATTGCCAAAATTCTGATCAGTTGGATAATCTTATGGTTGTTAGGATAAGTGTATGTGGGTGGTGGTATACCATGACACAAGGCCTGCACTGCCTTAGCCCCCTACGGGATTATCCATCCACTTATCCCCTAGGTCCCAGTTTTTAGATCCCCATTTCTTATCCAAGCACTAGGTTGAAGGCCCATCTGAGCCACAGGTCTTGTCAACCTTCCAACTTCCATGCCTACCCGCACATGACATGAGGCCCACACAACCTCAACCAACAACACATGCATGCCAATGCATGTATCACCACAATAGTTAACTCAACCATAACAATCATCATATCATACATATATGTGTCAACATATCACCATAACCATCAACTCAACCACAACAATCATCATATCATGTATATATGTATCAACATATCACCACAACCATCAACTCAACCACAATAGTCATCATACATGTATATATGTATCAACATATCACCACAACCATCAATTCAACCACAACAGTCATCATATCATATATATATGTATCGACATGTCACCACGTGGCCTACTCAGCACCACCTGTGGTCCAACAATCACCATCAACTCCAAATCAACCCCATGTACGCCCAAATCGACCTCTTGCATGGTCAACAAATAAGACAATTTCTAAACAATACATACCTTTTGAAAATTTACACACAACAAACAGAATTACATGCTCGCTCAGCGATCCATATGCTCGCTTAGCAAGTACCTTTCATACAGGGAGCACACTTTCCCTTTCGAAGGTTCTCGCTCAGCGAGTATAAGTCTCGCTTAGCGAGATCAATTCCAGAGAGTAACCAAGTCTCAATAAGAATTCTCGCTCAGCGAACACATATTCGCTCAGTGAGACACTTACAACTTATCACATAATCCCTCAACAATAATGATAAAGAAAAACTCAAAAACTTATTTAGAAAACCATTTAAACATCCACTTAACTTAAAATATACATTTGACATTCATGGAAATCAATAAAGTCATCAACAACCAACAAAAATAATAAGAAAGAAGAGAAAATTTTGTTTTCCTCTCACTTAGTGAGCATTTCCGTCGTTAAGCGAGACCTCAATCGCTGGGTGCGATTTTCAATCTTTTTCTTCGTAAATCACTCACCAACCTCCATTTTTGACCAAATCAATCAACAACAAGCATCTCAAAACAGTTTTAATCACTTCTAATACCTTTCTAACCGATTATTTAACAACTTTATCCACAAATCATTCACCAATCACAAATTCCCTTTTCAAAACCCATTTTTACCAAAAACCAACCAAATGACAATCTTCATCAAAATTCAACCGATTCCAAAGTATTTAAACAACATATCAACATACACAAACACCAAATCAACCATGAGTAAGCTTCCCTTACCTCTAAAAGTCTCCAAATTCGGATTTAGGTTCCTTGAGAATCTGATGTTCTTGAGCCAAAATTAGCTAGAATTGTTTCGTTACGTACCATAACCGCTAAACCAAGCTCACAACTCTTTTATAGCCTCACACACTCAATAAAATCTAGGGAGAGGTAGAGAGAAAATGAGAGTAGAGAGAGAAAGAGAAAGGAAAATGAGGAAGAAACCCCCCTCTCCTTATATACTTGACTCCCCTGACACTCTTATACGGACTTTTGGCCAACTAAGGCCCAAACCTCACCAAACCACTTCCTTTATCTCAAAACTGGTTTACTCAACTGTTTTTCTCTCAAAACCCAACATCACACTCACAACATACCCACATTGGCTCAAGTACATATCTCAAGTTTCCTGAATTCAAACCCGAATTTCAAACAAACAACACACAACCAACATCATATACAACAAACCATATATAACAACATTTCATTTATTTCTTTTAATCACCTAGATTACATATCAAATTTCCACTTTTTAGTTGTTAAAACACTTAATCATGCATTAGGAAAAACAAGACGTTACAGCAAGCGTCCATTAGGCTCATATATGATGTCCGTCCTGTGTAAGTTTTTCTCGACTAAGTTTTAAAATTGCTTTAACTCTATGTTTTCACAAATACATTGAGACTAGTTCTTTACCTCTTAGAATGATCTAACGTTCAAGTGTCTAAGCATTAAATAAAAATTAGATATATGTTTGTGTATAAGCGCAACATTGCAGAAAAAGAAAGTCAACCTATCAAGCTGTCAAACCGAATAAAGAATGTTCAAAAAAGCAGCTTTCTAACACAGTACTACACCTTCCATTTTAGTGCAAAACAAAACTTACTTTTTTAAGTCTACCACAAACTCAATATACGGGCATACATTTCTCTCTTGAAGATTGAAGCTGGAAATCTCAATGACTATCTTTTAAAGGCTATATATACTAGCTCAGAAGAGAAGAAATATAGAGAACAACAACAAACCCTATGTTTACTGGACGACTTTGAAACCTTCAAATTCTTTGTAAAAAAGTTCTTATACTACTCTTAAACTTTCATACCCTCACATTATGAGTTAATTTGTTTTAACTGTTGGAACCAAAGATGTATGAAGCATTTAGTCCCTCAAATTTTGAAAATAACAAACTTATTAAGTTTTAAGTCTCTGTTGTAAAAAGTTTTCTAAAGCATCCAATGCATGTTTTATATCAAGGCGTCCAACGCACCAGTTTTAACAAGCGTCCAATAGACTTGTATATGATGATCGTCCAAGTGTAAGTTGTAACACCCCTACTTTTATATATTAAATTATTTTATATGTTTAAAAATTATTTTTAAGTCATCAATGTATTTAGAACAATTAATAATAATTTTAGAAATTTTTCTAGAATTTATTGAGATAATTTTGTAAAATGACAAAAATACCCCTAGTTGACTATAGGAACCAACCAGAGACTTTTTGACCTCAAAATATTTTGAAAATTTCATATTAAGTATCTCTCATTATAAAAAATTTATTTTGAAAGAAAAGTAGTGAAAAATATAACAATCTTATTTCAATTCTTCCACTTTTTTTTTTTAAATATTTGACAATGCAATTCTGAAAAATCAGGGAAGGAATCTAAAAATTCTAATTCCCACGATTAAACTCAGAATATCAAAAACTATCTAATCGTGATTTTTAATAATTTTTCTGAGTCAAAGCCGGAGTAGCAGACATGAGAAAAAGATTCAATTGACATTAAAATGTCAATTTGAGTTTAAAATCATGTCATATGTATTAAAATATGATTTTTGAGAATTTTCTAAGAATTTTCAGAAATTCCTGTGCAAAATGACCAAAATACCCCTAATTGTCAAATAATCAACTCAATATTGGTTTGACATCCAAAAATAATGAAAATAACATTTTTAGTACATTTCTAGATAAAATATCTAATTTTATAATTTTCATAAAAATTTTAGCATTTATTGAATTAAAATGGATTTAATGTGAATTTTCTAAGCTTAAAATATACAAAATATACATATATAATTCGAAAAAAATAATAAAAAATTAAAATTTATTTTTAGAAATTATTTTTGATGAAAAATATTACATTTGTTCAGATTTATATTTAAATTAATTATTTTGATATTAAAAGTTCTTTTTTTTCAAGTTTAGGCGATTTTATCGATACCGGCTAACCCAATTACAGGTAAAATTTATAGTGAAAGTCTTTGGGACAGCTGCTATCCCACGTTGCAGCTCTAAAGGGGAGGTGATTCACCACCTAATGGGATATGTGTCCCTAATTTTCAATTAAAAATGGAAATTTGACATAATGGCTTATGTCATTTTAAGGACACATAGCACCTCCATTCCTCTATAAATAGCAATCTCCATGAGCCATTTTTTAGCACCTCCTTTTCTCCTCCCAAGTTCTACAAAGCCTCCATGGCCACCTTCTTCCATACAAAATTTTCTTACACTAAAATTCTACTAGTTTTCATTAACTAGTAAAAATCTTCTTCCTAGGAGCTTTGCACCAACAACTTCACCAACTCTTTGAGGTAATGGGGGGAGTGGGGTTGGATCTAAATTATTATCACTTTGCATGTTAGTAGGAAGGGTTTTCCCCTAAACCCGTTTAGGATTAAGTTTTATTATTGTTTAATGTTAAACTTTAATTTTTGCAAAGTTGTTACTCTGCCCAAATTTAGATTATTAAATCATAATTACTAAATTGTTACTCTGCTCAAATTTAAATTATTAAATTTTACTTGCTAAGCTATTACTGTAACACCCATTCATATTAATTTAGTTATTAAGTTTAAATAAATAAAAATGCGTGTAAAATTTTTCCAGTTTTAAAAGAAATTCCAAACTTAACAGAATTTGGAAATGGTAATAAAATATGAAAGATATATACATATATTTCATAAAACTGTACATCATGGTTTGAGTAATACATAACAGTCAGCAAACAAAAGTACATCGAAATACATATACTACCTAGCCCACTATATACATAAAAAAGATTCTATACAGAGCAGTATTTATCTACCCTATCCCTTATACAAAAAGAAAATACTATAGGTCTTCAGGTCCTCCCTCGTTGAGATGTTCTTTATCTTGTACTCAGCATCACAGAGCGTTAATGTCGTCTTCAATAATCACGACCAATCATACACAAAAGAAAATAATGGAGTGAGGTGTTTTGTTCTAAAATCACTTTTACATGTACAGTAGGAAATCTACCATAAAACAAAGATAAAACACAACTGACAACACAAGAGATCCCAACGTTCATTCTAAGTTGCATCCGACTACCCTTGACTAGGTATGGATCCATACTTCCCATCAGTGGGTAATAGTTCTCAACAGAACCTGGGAAGTGACTAGGAGTACATATACCTCTCTCAACACCATCACATGGTACAGTCCTCATCATCATTGAGGAACAAAATAACAATTTAGGATATCCATTTATAAAGGTATACTCTCAAACCAATCCTGGAATGCTAAGCAGTTGTCGAGGTTATCGAGTTTGGTTAGGCAAATATCCCGGTTCAAGGGCGCTACCTTGTGTAACACCCATTTAATTTTAAATATAATTTATATTAATTTAGTTATTAAGTTTAAGTAAATAAAATGTGTGTAAAATTTTTCCAGTTTTAAAAAAAATTCCAAACTTAACAGAATTTGGAAATGGTAATAAAATATGAAAGATATATACATATATTTCATAAAACTATATATCATGGTTTGAGTAATACATAACAGTTAGAAACAAAAGTACATCGAAATACATATACTACCTAACCCACTATATACATAAAAAAGATCCTATACAGAGCAGTATTTATCTACCTTATCCCTTATACAAAAAGAAAATACTATAGGTCTTCAGGTCCTCCTTCGTTGAGATGTTCTCTATCTCGTACTCAGCATCACGGAGCGTTAATGTCGTCTTCAATAATCACGACCAATCATACACAAAAGAAAATAATGGAGTGAGGTGTTTTGTTCTAAAATCACTTTTACATGTGCGGTAGGAAATCTACCATAAAACAAAGACAAAACACAACTGACAACACAAGAGATCCTAAGATTCATTCTAAGTTGTATCCGACTACCCTTGACTAGGTATGGATCCATACTTCCCATTAGTGGGTAATAGTTCTCAACAGAACCTGGGAAGTGACTGGGAGTACATATACCTCTCTCAACACCATCACATGGTACAATCCTCGTCATCATTGAGGAACAAAATAACAATTTAGGATATCCATTTATAGAAGTATACTCTCAAACCAATCTTGGAATGCTGAGCAGTTGTCAGGGTTATCGAGTTTGGTCAGGCGAATATCCCGGCTCAAGGGCGCTACCCTGGCCATTGGGACCTTCACCACTCGATGCCTACCCCCAAGACCTTCGCAAGTGGGTCCCTGCCTTTCATTCCTCAGCGTACCAAACTGTGGCTTCCCTAGCAGGGTGCCATGTCACTACATGTCACTTGCTTTACATTACTCACTAAGCTATCAATTCCTAACTTCTCAAGCAGAGGTTTCCCTGGTCTCATTTAACTTGAGCACCAGTACAATCAACATTTCTGCCTTATTTTGCAGAAATTCCACAATACCAGAATTTTAACAGAGTAACGACATAGCAATTATAGTATAATTACTAAAATTTTGGCAGAATAACAACTAAATAAATACATTTTAATTTTCTAAAATTGAGCAGAGTAACAGCTTAGCAAGCGCATTTTAATTTTCTAAAATTGAACAGACTAACAGCTTAGCAAGTATAATTTAATAATTAAAATTTGAGCAGAGTAACAATTTAGTAATTATGATTTAATAATCTAAATTTGGGCAAAGTAACAACTTAGTAAAAATTAAAGTTTAACTTTAAACAATAATAACAATACTAAAATTTAAGCCTAAACGGGTTTAGGGGAAAACCCTTCCTATCAACATGCAAAGTGACAGTAATTTAGAACCAACCCCACTCCCCCCATTACCTCTAAGATAGTTGATGAAGAGGATGGAATTGTTGGTGCAAAGCTTCTAAGAGGAGAAATTCTACTAGTTGAAAACTAGCAAAATTTTAACATAAAAACTAGATAAAAAATATTTTAGAGAGAGAAAACTTTAGAAAGAGAAGCTCTCTAGCTTGGGAGAGGAAAGGATGAGTGAAAATCTGAAAACTTTGAGGCCTATTTATAGAAGAAGGAGGGGGGTTAGGTGTCCAAATATTTACATCATCCATTATGTCACCATTATGTCATAAATCTAATTTTTATTTATTTTTAATCCAATTTAGGGACACATATCTCAAATAGGTGGTGAATCACCTATTTTAGCGTTGGGGACGTGCTCCACCAGCTGTCCCAAGCCTCCATGTGTCAAATTTTATCTGTAGGTGAATTAACCGGTACCGACAAAAACGCCTAAACTTGAAAAATTTAGCTTTTAATATCAAAATAATGTATTTTAATGCAAAAATGGATAAATACATTAATTTTCATCAAAAATAAATTTCTAATAATAAATTTTAATTTTTATTAATTTGTTTCAAATTATATGTTTTTATTTTATATTTTTAAGCTAGAAAATTCATAGAAAATCCATTTTAATTCAATAAATACCAAAATTTGTATCAAAATTCTAAAATTAAATATTTTACCTATAATTAAACTAAAATTACTATTTTCACCCTTTTTGAATGTCAAACTAGTACTGGCTGGCTTATTAGACACGCAAGGGCATTTTGGTCATTTTACACAAAAATTCCAAAAAATTCCCAAAAATTTCCAAAATTATATTTTAATATATATGACATAATTCCAAGCTCAAATTGACATTTTAATGTCAATTGAATCTTTTCCTCATGTCAGTTCTTAATGTTGAGAAATAGGGATAAAATTGTCATTTTCTAATTTCTCCAGGCTCTAGCTCGGAAAAATTATTAAAAATCATGATTAAATAGCTCTTGAGATTTTGAGAAAAATGGCGGGAGTCAGAATTTTAAAATTCATTTCTGATTTTTCAGAATTGTATATAAAAAAACAGTGGAAGAATTAAAATAGGATTATTATATTTTTCACTACTTTTTTCTCAAAATAAAGTTTTTATAATGAGAGATACTTAATATAAAATTTTCAAAATATTTTGAGGTCAAAAAGTCTCCGATTGGTTCCAACAGTCAACCAAGAATATTTTTGTCATTTTACAAAAATTATCTCAATAAATTCTAGAAAAATTTCTAAAATTATTATTAATTGTTCTAAATACATTGATGACTTAAAAACAATTTTTAAACATACAGAATAATTTAATATACAAAAGTAGGGGTGTTACACCTTGGCCATTGGGACTTTCACCGCTCGATGCATACCCCCAAGACCTCCACAAGTAGGTCCCTGCCTTTCATTCCTCAGCGTACCAAACTGTGGCTTCTCTAGTAAGGTGCCATGCCACTACATGTCACTTGCTTTACATTACTCACTAAATTGTTAATTCCTAACTTCTCAAGCAGAGGTTTCCTTGGTCTCATTTAATTTAAGCACCAGTACAATCAACATTTCTGCCTTATTTTGCAGAAATTGCACAATACTAAAATTTTAACAGAATAACGGCATAGCAATTATAGTACAATTACTAAAATTTTGGCAGAATAACAACTAAATAAATACATTTTAATTTTTTTTAAATTGAGCAAAGTAACAGCTTAGCAAGTGCATTTTAATTTTCTAAAATTGAACAGAGTAACAGCTTAGCAAGTATAATTTAATAATTTAAATTTGAGCAGAGTAACAATTTAGTAATTATGATTTAATAATATAAATTTGGGTAGAGTAACAACTTAGCAAAAATTAAAGTTTAACATTAAACAATAATAACAATAATAAAACTTAAGCCTAAACGGGTTTAGGGGAAAATCCTTCCTACCAACATGCAAAGTAACAATAATTTAGAACCAACCTCACTCCCCCCATTACCTCTAAGATAATTGATGGAGAGGATGAAATTGTTGATGCGGAGCTCCTAGAAAGAGAACTTTACTAGTTGTTGGAAAACTAGTAAAATTTTAACATAAAAACAAAATAAAAGAAAATTTCTAGAGAGAGAAGATTTTAGAGAGAGAGGCTCTCTAGCTTATGGAGGAGAAGGATGGTGACAATATTCTCCATGGATGGTGGTATTTATAGAGGAAGAGGGGGCTTAGGTGTCCCACCATTTTACATCATCCATTATGTCACTATTATGTCATAAATCCAATTTTTATTTATTTTTAATCCAATTTAGGGACACATATCTCAAATAGCTGGTGAATCACCTATTTTAGGGTTGGGGAAGTGCTCCACCAGCTGTCCCAAGCCTCCATGAGTCAAATTTTATCTGTAGGTGAATTAATCGGTACCGATAAAAACGCCTAAACTTGAAAAATTAGCTTTTAATGTCAAAATAATGTGTTTTAATGCAAAACTGAACAAATAAATTATTTTTCATCCAAAATAAATTTCTAATAATAAATTTTAATTTTTATTAATTTATTTCAAATTATATGTATTTATTTTGTATTTTTAAGCTAGAAAATTCATAGAAAATCCATTTTAATTCAATAAATACCAAAAATTTTATCAAAATTCTAAAATTAAATATTTTACCCATAATTAAACTAAAATTACCATTTTCACCCTTTTTGAATGTCAAACTAGTACTAGCTGGCTTATTAAACATGCAGAGGTGTTTTAGTCATTTTACACAGAAATTCCAGAAAATTTCAAAATTATATTTTAATATATATGACATAATTCTAAGCTCAAATTGACATTTTAATGTCAATTGAATCTTTTCCTCATGTCAGTTCTTAATGTTGAGAAATAGGGACAAAATTGTCATTTTCTAATTTCTCCGGGCTCCGGCTCAGAAAAATTATTAAAAATCACGATTAAATAGCTCTTGAAATTTTGAACAAAATGGTGGGAGTCAGAATTTCAAAATTCCTTTCCAATTTTTTTTAGAATTGTATTGCCAAATATTATAAAAAAATAGTGAAAGAATTAAAATAGGATTATTATATTTTTCACTACTTTTCTCTCAAAATAAAGTTTTTATAATGAGAGATACTTAATATAAAATTTTCAAAATATTTTGAAGTCAAAAAGTCTCCGGTTGGTTCCCACAATCAACCAGGGATATTTTTGTCATTTTACAAAAATTATCTCAATAAATTCTAGAAAAATTTCTAAAATTATTATTAATTGTTCTAAATACATTGATGACTTAAAAAAAATTTTAAACATACAGAATAATTTAATATATAAAAGTAGGGGTGTTACAGTTACTCTGTTCAATTTCAAAAAATAAAAATGCATTTGCTAAGTTATTACTTTGCTCAAATTTAGAAAATCAAAATGCATTTATTTAGTTGTTATTCTACCAAAATTTTAGTAATTAAATTATAATTACTATATTGTTATTCTGCTAAAGTTTTATATGATTACTAAATTGTTATTTCGTAAAATTTTGGTATTATACAATTTCTGCAAAATAAGGCAGAAATGTTGATTGTACTAGCACTCAAATTAAATGAGACCAGGGAAACCTCTACTTGAGAAGTTAGAAATTGATAGCTTAGTGAGTAATGTAAAGCGAGTGACATGTAGTGGCATGGCACCTTGCTAGGGAAGTTACAGTTTGGTATGCTGAGAAATAAAAGGCAGGGACCCACTTGCGGAGGTCTTGGGAGTAGGCATCGAGTGGTGAAGGTCCCAATGGCCAGAGTAGCGCCCTTGAGCCGAGATATTTGTAATAAACCTCTATCGCCACAGTACTACAAACAATCCTGCTAAAATACACCTTATCCACATATATGGTGAATAAAATCAGATCATAACATATCAACTGAGAGATCCACCTATCTCTCCTAGTATCATACATGTATATCTGTTCAACTCAAATCATCATATATACATAACAACAAGTAGGATAACACCAACCCATAATAACAATATCAAAATATATATCAAATGGGAAGAGGGATACAAAACTCACTCCCTATAGCTGGTCACTCTATACAATCACATCAACAGAATATAATACAAAACAACACATCCAAGAAGAAACAAAAAGAGCTTCTAGAAAGCTCCACCAAAAAGGACAACCAAAAGTCTCCACCTGAGACCTCCTCCATTAGCTCTGAGACGCTAGATCTATAGACGTCCCTCCCTCTGCTCCCATGCCAAGATGACGTGATCATCACAGTCACAACAACAGCAACCAGACATCCAACAAACAACAATGCAAGGCAAGGGTAAGCTTATGAAACAAAGATCAACATATAATATTCAATCCAACATAATCAAAATCATTATTCACATCAGTATGGAAACCAAATCATCAAATAACTGGGTCTACATACATTACAGTATATCACACACAACATCACATACTATGCTGTCAACCCCATGTGTCAATGTATGAATGACACGACTCTCAAGAGATTTCTACATTTCGGGCGGTCAACCAGGTCTTATCCTTTACCATGGCCATACACCATTCAGGGATTGCCAAAACTCTAATCAGTTGGATAAGCTTATGGTTGTCAGGATAAGTGAATGTGGGTAGTGGTATACCCCGACACAAGGCCTGCACTGCCTTGGCCCCCTGCGAGATTTACCCATCCACTCATGCCCTAGGCCCATCTTTCAGACCCCACTTCTCATCCAAGCACTAGGTTGGAGGCCTGTCTGAGCCACAGCTCCGTTCACCCCCAACTTCTATGCCTACCCGCATACGGCATGAGGCCCATACTACCTCAGCCAACAACAAATGCATGTATGCATGTATCACCACAATAATCAACTCTACCAAACAATCATCATACATAAAATGTGTATCAACACAACACCACATGGTCTACTCAGCACCACCTGTGGTCCAACAACTATTTTTAACACCATGTAGGCTCATTCCAGCCTCAAAGATAGTCAACAGGTCAGGCCCTATCCAAGCAGCCTACCTCATGAGAAACCTCATACAATAATGTCATACACTACAAGTGAAGGTCCTATCTAAGCAACCTTCCACTTTACAACCAAATCCAAAAATCAACTAAAGTTTGAAAACCAAACCTTCTTTGAAAACCATTTGGAAGATTAGCAAATCTTGAAATTCATAAAATTTCACATTTTGAGATGAAAACTTTAAAATCCTTTTTTTTTTTGTGAATAGTAGATAATCAATTGTCCTATTGGATAATCGATTATTTCCGAAATCAAGTCACGAAAACAGTTTTCTGGAATAGTGCATAATCGATTATCGGAGGCTCATAATCAATTATTTCCGAAGCATTTACAAGATAGCTTTTCTGAAACTTCAGATAATCGATTATCTGCGAGGATTTTCAAGAAAAACTGCGATTTTTCGAAGAGAAACTCAAAATTTTCAACCCAATACCACAAATTTTCGATTAATAGTGTTCCAACAACCTCAGTCCACCTCAACCAAGTTCATACACATCAAATCATACCATCAATCTAACATTTCAACATATATTCATCAATTTCTCATTCAATTTCAACATTTTCTCCCCCAAAACCCAATTTCATCAAAAACCAACAAAATAGCAACATCCACAAAGATTCAATCGATCATAAGGCAAGAAATAAGCATACCAACAATTATTAACACAAAACAATCAATTTGTAAGCTTCTCTTACCTCTAAAAGCCTTTGAATTTGAATTTAGGTTCTTTGAGAATTTGGTGTTCTTGAGCCAAAATATTCCACAGATTGATTATTGCTCTTACCACAATCACTATGCCAAGCCGAAAATCTTCTACTACCCTTGCTAACTTGAGAGATTCTAGAGAGAGATTGAGAGAGAAGAGATGAGAGAGAAAGTGAAGAGAGAGAAAGGAATTGAGAGAATGAGGGGCTCCCCCCCCCTTTTCCACCTATTTATATCCAAGCTCCCCGGAATCCTCACACGGAATTTTGGTCAGCTGAAGCCTAAACCTCACCAAGCCATTTCCCTTATCTTAAAACTAGTTTAACTCAACTATTTTTCTCTCAAAAGCCCAACATCACACTCATAGCACACCTACATTGGCTCGAGCAAATATCTCAAGTTTCCTAAATTCAAGTTAGAATTTCAAACCAACAACTCACAACCATCATCACATACAACATACCATGCATGTAACAATTCATTTATTTCTTTTAATCACCTAGATTACATATCAAATTTCCACTTTTTAGTTATTAAAACACTTAATCATACAATAAGAAAAACAAGATGTTACAATATTCGCTTGACCAAACTCGATAATCCTGACAACTGCTTAGCATTCTAGGATTGGTTGAGAGTATACCTTTATAAATGGATATCCTAACTGTTATTTTCCTCAATAATGATGAGGACTGTACCATGTGATGATGTTGATGAGGTATATGTACTCCCAGTCACTTCTTAGGTTCTATTGAGAACTATTACCCACTAATGGGAAGTATGGATCCATACCTAGTCAAGGGTAGTCTGATACAACTTAGAATGAACCTTAGGATCCCTTATGTTGTTAGCTGTGTTTTATCTTTGTTTTATCGTAGATTTCCTACCGTACATGTAAAAGTGATTTTAGAACAAAACACATCACTCTCTTATTTTCTTCTGTGTATGATTGATCGTAATTATTGAAGATGATATTAACGCTTTGTGATGCTGAGTACGAGATAGAGAACATCTCAACGGGGGAGGACCTGAAGACCTATAGTATTTTTCTTTTTGTATAAGGGATAAGGTAGATGAACACTGCCCTGTATAAGATCTTTTCGATGTATATAGTGGGCTAGGTAGTATATGTCTTTCGATGTACTTTTGTTTTCTAACTGTTATGTATTATCCTCAAACCATGATGTACCGTTTGATATATATACATATATACATAAGTTGTTTTTATCATTTCACTTTTATTTTCAAATTCTGTCAAATTTAGAAATTTTCTATTATTAAAAAAAAAATTACCAACATTTTCATCAACTTAAATTAATATGAATTATATGTAAAATTAAAGGAGTGTTACATAAGTCACTTCTACGTCTAAGTTTCAAAGCTTGTTTGAATTATGCATTTTCACATTAAAAATCTTGAGAGTAATGCTTGATCTCTTAGAGTTATCTAACGTTCAAATGTCTACGCATTAAATGAAAGTCAAACACATATTAGTGTATAAGCGCAGTGTTGTAGAAAAAGGAAGTCAACCTATCAAGCTGGCAAGACGAATAAAGAATGTTCAGAAAAGCATCTCTTCAACACAGTACTGCACTTTCCATTTTAGTGCAAGAACAAAAGTCACTTTTCTAACTCTGTTGCCAACTCAATATACGCACACGCCTTTCTCTCTTGAAGAATGAAGCTAAGTCTTTAACGACTACTTTCTAAAGACTATATATAATGGCATAGAAGAGAAGAATAAAATACAACTACAAACTTTGTGCTTACTTGACAACCACAAAACATCTTCAAACTCTCTGTAGAAAAATTCTTTTACTGCACTCAAACTTTCATATTCTCACATTATTAGTTGATTTGTTTGTAACAACTATTTTACATTGTGAAAGCCTGGAGAGGCTTAGTGATAAAAATACTTAGGTGGTTAAGCAATCTGGATAGATTGCATTGTAAAGTCTGAAGAGGCAAAGAAAAATACTTGCTTGTATCCTAAGATTCGTTAATTGAACACCTTTAGGATGAAGGGACTAGACTTAGCTCAAGATTGAGTGAACCAATATAAAATCCTTTATGTGGTTTTCTTCTCTTATCCTTACACTCGTCTAATTTATCTGTTTTCAAACTAGTTTTCAAAAAGGGGTAAAAATCTTTAAATACACAATTCAACCCCCCCCCCCCCCCTTCTTGTGTATTTCTTGTTTTTTCATTAACAACTGTTCCACGTTATCAAAACCTGGAGAGGCTTAGTGATTAAAGAATACTTGGGTGGTTAAGTGATCTGGGTAGGTCTCTTTGTAAAGCCTGAAGAGGCGGAGAACAATACTTGATTGTAACCAAAGGTTGGTTAGTAGAAAACCTTAAGGATGAACGGACTAGACGTAGCTCAAGTTGAGTAAACCAGTATAAAATCCTCTGTGTGTCTTCCTTCCTTTATCCATTTATATGCCTATATTAAATGTTTTTATTAACTTGCCTTTTTTTAATTGGTTATAAAAAAAATTTAACACACAATTTAACCCCTCTTCTTGTGTGTTCCTAGTTCTTTCAGACTAAAAATTTAATAATAAGAATTATAAAAAAATGTAACGAAATCCATAAAAATAAACTATATGTAGTTAGAGAAAATAGGTCATGCACTGACAGTGTAAAATAGTTTTACACTGTCATCCAATTACAAATCACCATGTATAATAAGTTGTTGACTTTTACAATAACTAACTTAAAAGTCATATTAATGGTGATTTTTTATTGGTTGAAAATGCAAAAATTGTTACACTAACAGTGCATAGCCATTGAATCCACGTAGTTATTAGTTCAAAATATTAAATAACTTAAGAGTTTAATTGTTATGCACTGTCAATGTAAAAAAATTTACACTGTCAACCAATCAAAAATTAGCTTTAGTGTGATTTTTAGGATGGTTATTATCAAAGCCAACAAACTTACCATACATGGTGGGTTGTAATTGGATGACAGTATAAAATTGTTTTATACTGTCAATGTATAGCCTGTTTTTTTATAAATTAATACTCATAAGTAACTTTTTTCATAACTTTTTTAAGATAATATTAGAATTTGAGTATATAGCTTATGCATTGACGGTGTAAAGAGTTTACACTATCATTCAATAACGAATTATCAAACATGGTAAGTTTGTTAACTTTTGTAATAACTACCTTAAAAGGCATATTAAGAATAATTTTTTATTAGTTAACGGTGTAAAATATTTTACATTGGTAGTACGGAGAAATTAAACTCTTGGAATATATATATATATATATATATATATATATATATATATATATATATAATCTCCAATTCATTTTTATGTTAGGAGTTCAATCATGACCAAAAAAATTAAAGGCTTAAATAAGAAAGAAAACTAAATTTTATTTTGAATATAAATTACAAGTAAATATATTTATTAAATTATCTATCAATAAATTATTATCTTTTTAATCAAAAATAAATTAAAATGAATAAATTTTTATATCTGTTATATCAATGATTTTATTTAATCATTTGTTATCTTTTATATATTTAAATTCATTTTACATGATATGATTATAAAGGTTAGCAAAATACAAAATGAAAAACAAAACTCAATATCATTATTTAAAAATGAAAACAAAAGTAAAAACAAAAAATACCAAACTTAAGTATACTAAGATTGAGAAAAGATTTGAAAAAAAAAACTCTTCTTAACATATCTCACAATTATAGATTACAAAAAAATTAAAAAAAATGAAACTTGAAGATGAAGCTTCAAACAATCTTATAATGGACAATTCCTACTCGTCTATAAATACTAGAGAAACAAAGATGAAGAGAACTTTGGCAACAATTTTGTGATAAACAAGACTTGGTTTCTCTTCTCAACTCCTTATTGTAAAATTCTTTGAGTTCAAAAGAAAGACTTGTGCTAATATTTGTATATCTATCTTGCTAAGATGAAGTAGTCAAGTGATTTACCCTTAACCTTTTCTAAGTGAAGATGGTTAATGCTAGAAGAGGCTTTGAATTAAAAAATATTTGGGATTGAGCCGTGAGGGGCTTGTGTTGTGAACAATACTTTGGGTTACTAAGAAAAGTAAGTTAAAGAATACTCGTGTTGAGCCTGAAGAGGCTTTATTTAAAGAATATTTGAAACAGTCTTATATGTTAATGGAATTCTTGGTTGAATACCAAGTATTGGACATAGTCTTGAGTTAAAGATGAATCAGTATAAAAATTCTTGTATTTTTATCTCTTCCTTTATCTTTTAAATATCTTGTTTAAGTGTTTTAAAAATAACTAAAATACTTAACTTGTTTTAAGTTATACTTGTTTTTAAAAAAGACCTTAAGTAACTTCGTCTTATCAAACGCACTAGTGTATTGTCCTATGTAAGACAAAATAGCTTCTTAGTAAAAGGATTTGAAAAATAACATTTAAAACACAATTCAATTCCCCTTCTTATGTTTTCTTATATTCTACAATCATATTGCAACATACTAAAATAAAGGTGTTATTCTAGACAAGCATAAATGTAACATCCCTACTTTTATATATTAAATTATTCTATATGTTTAAAAATTGTTTTTAAGTCATCAATGTATTTAGAACAATTAATAATAATTTTAGAAATTTTTCTAGAATTTATTGAGATAATTTTTGTAAAATGACAAAAATACCCCTGGTTGACTGTGGGAACCAACCGGAGACTTTTTGACCTCAAAATATTTTGAAATTTTCATATTAAGTGTCTCTCATTATAAAAACTTTATTTTGAGAGAAAAGTAGTGAAAAATATAATAATCCTATTTCAATACTTCCACTGTTTTTTTATAATATTTAGCAATACAATTCTGAAAAATCGGAAAGGAATTTTGAAATTCTGACTCAGACCATTTTACTCAAAATTTCAAGAGCTATTTAATCTTGATTTTTAATAATTTTTCCGAGCCGGAGCCCGGAGAAATTAGAAAATGACAATTTTGTCCTTATTTCTCAACACTAAGAACTGACATGTGGAAAAGATTCAATTGACATTAAAATGTCAATTTGAGCTTGGAATTATGTCATATATATAAAAATATAATTTTGGAAATTTTTGGGAATTTTCTAGAATTTCTGTGTAAAATGACCAAAATGCCCCTACGTGTCTAATAAGCCAGCCAGTACTGGTTTGACATTCAAAAAGGGTGAAATGGTGATTTTAGTTTAATTATGGGTAAAATATTTAATTTTATAATTTTGATAAAAAAAATTTGATATTTATTGAATTAAAATGGATTTTCTATGAATTTTCTAGCTTAAAAATACACAATAAATACATATAATTTGAAATAAATTAATAAAAATTAAAAATTATTATTAGAAATTTATTTTTGATGAAAATTAATGTATTTATCCAGTTTTGCATTAAAATACATTATTTTGATATTAAAAGCTAATTTTTCAAGTTTAGGCGTTTTTGTCGATACCGGTTAATTCACCTACAGATAAAATTTGACACATGGAGGCTTGGGACAGCTGGTGGAGCACGTCCCCAACCCTAAAATAGGTGATTCACCACCTATTTGAGATATGTGTCCCTAAATTGGATTAAAAATAAATAAAAATTGGATTTATGACATAATTGTGACATAATGGATGATGTAATTATTTGGACACCTAACCCCCCTCCTTCTTCTATAAATAGGCCTCAAAGTTTTCAGATTTTCACTCATCCTTTCCTCTCCCAAGCTAGAGAGCTTCTCTTTCTAAAGTTTTCTCTCTCTAAAATATTTTTTTTATCTAGTTTTTATGTTAAAATTTTGCTAGTTTGCAACTAGTAGAATTTCTCCTCCTAGAAGCTTTGCACCAACAATTCCATCCTCTTCATCAACTATCTTAGAGGTAATGGGGGGAGTGGGGTTGGTTCTAAATTACTTTCACTTTGCATGTTGGTAGGAAGGGTTTTCCCCTAAACTCGTTTAGGCTTTAATTTTAGTATTGTTATTATTGTTTAAAGTTAAACTTTAATTTTTACTAAGTTGTTACTCTGCCCAAATTTAAATTATTAAATCATGATTATTAAATTGTTACTCTGCTCAAATTTAAATTATTAAATTTTACTTGCTAAGTTGTTACTCTGTTCAATTTTAGAAAATAAAAATACATTTACTAAGCTGTTACTCTGCTCAAATTTAGAAAATCAAAATGCATTTATTTAGTTGTTATTCTGCCAAAATTTTAGTAATTATACTATAATTGTTATATCGTTATTCTTTTGGTATAGTGCAATTTCTGCAAAATAAGGCAGAAATGTTGATTATACTGGTGCTCAAATTAAATGAGACCAGGGAAACCTCTGTTTGAGAAATTAGGAAGTGATAAATTAGTGAGTAATATAAAGCAAGTGACATGTAGTGGCATGACACCCTGCTAGGGAAGCCACAGTTTGGTACGCTGAGGAATGAAAGGCAGGGACCCACTTGCGGAGGTCTTGGGGGTAGGCATCGAGTGGTGAAAGTCCCAATGGCCAGGGTAGCGCCCTTGAGCCGGGATATTCGCCTGACCAAACTCGATAACCCTGACAACTGCTCAGCATTCCAGGATTGGTTTGAGAGTATACCTCTATAAATGGATATCCTAAATTGTTATTTTGTTCCTCAATAATGACGAGGATTGTACCATGTGATGGTGTTGAGAGGGGTATATGTACTCCCAGTCACTTCCCAGGTTCTGTTGAGAACTATTACCCACTAATAGGAAGTATGGATCCATACCTAATCAAGGGTAGTCGGATATAACTTAGAATGAACCTTAGGATCTCTTGTGTTGTCAGTTGTGTTTTATCTTTGTTTTATGGTAGATTTTCTACCGCACATGTAAAAGTGATTTTAGAACAAAACATCTCACTCCATTATTTTCTTTTGTGTATGATTGGTCGTGATTAGTGAAGACGACATTAATGCTCTATAATGCTGAGTACGAGATAGAGAACATCTCAACGGGGGAAGACCTGAAGACCTATCGTATTTTCTTTTGTATAAGGGATAGGGTAGATAAATACTGCTCTGTATAGGATCTTTTTTTATATATATAGTGGGTTAGGTAGTATATGTATTTCGATGTACTTTTGTTTTCTGACTGTTATGTATTACTCAAACCATGATGTACAGTTTTATGAAATATATGTATATATCTTTCATATTTTATTACCATTTCCAAATCTGTTAAGTTTGGAATTTCTTTTAAAACTGGAAAAATTTTACACGCATTTTTATTTACTTAAACTTAATAACTAAATTAATATGAATTATATTTAAAATTAAATAGGTGTTACAATAAACATGGAGGAACATTAGTTCAATACAAGATTCTTCCTCAAATTTTAGGGATCTATATTAAAGAGTGCCTTGAGACATAAGTTGATGAGTATGAACGAGTTAACAGTGTTAGCATTGACAATTCTATTTGTGATTGCACAGTTAGAACTACACATAGGCATCTTTGTGCATGTGAACTTGCTCAGTACAGTATGATGTCTTCAATGGTTCCACTGCATGCATTTCATACTTATTGGAGATGGTTGAGCTTTGGTGACCAAGGAATGAATAAAGCCTAGTCAGAATTATCATTGCAAGTAGAGTTTGATGCGATTGTGAAACAATTTGAAGAACTTGATGTATTTGGGAAAATTGCTTTGAAAAGTAAAGTGCATGAAATTGAATTCCCAAATACAACTTCAATGTGTCCACCTCCTGAGAAGGTTAAAAGAAAAGGAGCACCAAAGTTAAACAAAACAACTTAATGTGATCCATCATATTTTGAGTACATTGATACATTGCAATCCATCCATTATAGCATGTCACCTCGCCTTTCATCCCACACACTAGTCCATGAGAGTAAACGCAAGAAAGTCATTCTAATCTTAAACCAATTTCCTATTGAGATTTGTCCATATATTAAAGGCATAGTTGATGTTTAAGCAAATGGGAATTATGGTTATTGCACAATTGTGACATTACTCGGTGAAGGTCGGGAATCTTAGGGTTTAGTCCATCAAGATTTGATAAAAGAGCTCCAACAATTGCATGATGATTATGTCAAACTCTTGGCAATGTTAAGGGAGTGGTTGAACTTAAGAAATCTATATTTGTTTATAAGCAAAAATCTTATGATAAATGGATGACCATATTAGACATGCACTATGTAATCGCTTCAAGAGATAACGTGGTACTAATTCATTTATCAAACTTGGGTAACGTGACATTTTTCCCTCTTAAAGGTCGACCTTCATTATCTTAGACAAGTCATCATATTATTTCCATTAGCTTTATGCATAAATGTCACTTTGTACAGTTATGATATGACGTTAACTATTTTAAATGAATTTTTATATTAATTATGGTAGTTGATGTGAATTTGTTTATTTTGGACAGTTTATAGAATTTTCTAAAGGCTGGATCTTTGATACCTCCCACAACTTTACTATGATAGAGATATTGTCATGCTAAATCTTGTGCATGGGAAATTCCATTTATTAGTCTAATGCAACAATTGACTTCATTATTTGTGCAACAGGAATCAGATTACCTTACAAATGATATGTTTGTAAACAAATGTTGAAAACTATAGTAGAAGAGTCTTAAGTTAATTCTTAAGGACTAGATATAGATCACAGTAGTTGTGATCGAACTAGGAGAAAAATACAGTGTCAATTTTCTTTATTCTTACACATTTACATTTACACAATATTTGAAAAATTATATACATAATGTCAAAAGACTAATATAAGGAAAAAAAAATACATAAAAAAGATGAAATATATTTCAGAATTTAAATTTTGAAAACTAAATTCTAAAATTATTTTTGGGTTGCAATGGAAGTTTTAGAATTCATTTTTTTCATAATGCTTAATTACATTTTTCATCCTTAAAGTATCACGATTGTGCAATTTTGGGCCTCCTATTTTCAATTACGCTAATTGGGTCCCTAAAGTATCATGATTATGCCAATTGGGTCCCTCCGTCACTGTCCTATTGATTTTAATGAATTTTGCTAACGTGGCATGTTAAAGACGATATAACACTAACAAGTTGACATGGTGGCTAACGTGACACTAACATGTTGATGTGACTTTAACTTGGTCAACTGACGCAAATGCTAATGTGACACTGACACATAGATGTGGCTCCAAGGGACCAAAATTGTACAATCCCGATACTTTAGGGACTAAAATTGCACACTTAATTTTGTCTTAAATTTTTCTTATTCATTTGTTTTATTTTATTTGCTTTATCTTTTTCATATTCAATTTTAAAAAATGTGAAATTAAAAAATTTTAAAAAATAAAATAATGTTAATAAATATAAAAAAATGAAAAAAAAAGAATAAAAACAAAACAACAAAAAAAAGTTTTGAAAAATCCAAAAAAAATAGAGATAAAAGAAGAAAGAAAAGGAGAGAGACATGACATATTCTCATGATGGAAAAAGGCTAAATTGATTTCTAAATGTCTTGTTCTTTTTCCTCTCCTTTCCTAAGCATAAGGCACCTAGTCACTATTCTTGCAAAAAAAAACATCTTTATCTATGCATAATCAGGCTCTCAAATTCAAAACATTTATTATGAATAAATGTCTTCATTTTGATATTTTTTATAATTTAATACGAAATTTTAAGAGGATTTACTAAAAGATATAGTGTCTATTTATTCAAACTCTTAAGAATGTAATTTTTCAATCATGAGATACGTTTAAATAATAATAATAATAATAATAACAACAACAACAATAAAAAGAAAGTACAAAGCCCCAATAAAAAAACTATTGATGTAATAATAGATAATAATGTAATTTTTCATCTATTTATCATTGATGGCATTACAATAAAAAATCAACACATTTATTCATAATAAATGTTTTGTAAAAAGAGGATATAAAATCCCTAATAAAAAATCAATAATAACTCACATAATCTTAAAATGCGGACAACTTGTCAATGCCACACGTACTAATAGCATGTTGCAAATCGCAATAAGTAAAGAAAAAGTTTGAAAAATCTTTATTTGGGAAAATTAGTTTTAAAAATGAGTTTGAATTTGAAAGCTTGATTATGCATAGAGAAATATATCTTTTGCAAGAATAGTGACCGGGTACCTTATACTTGGGCAAGAAGAGGAAAAAGAACAAGACATCTAGAAATCAATTTGGCCTTTTCCCATCAAAATATGTAGTGTCTTTCTCCTTTTCTTTTCTTTTTTCTCTATTTTTTTTTGTTTTGTCAAAAAAAATTCCATTTTATTTTTCTTCCTTTTTTTCATTTTTATCATTATTTATTTATTAACATTATTTTAATTTAATAATTTTAAAAAAAACACAAAAAAGATAAAACAAATAAAATAAGAAAAAAATTGAGACAAAATTATGTGTATAATTTTGGCTCCCAACACCATGTTAGCATGTTATCTTTAACATGTTACATCTACAAGCTCTAGTCAAAAAATTGACAGCACATTGAGGGATTTTGACAGCACATTGAGGGAGAGACCTATTGGGCATAATTGTGATACTTTAGAACTCAATAAACGTAATTAAAAATGAAGAAAGACCAAAATTACACAATCATTATACATTAAGAACAAAAAATAGAATTAAGCATTTTCAGAATATTAAAATTACATTTCAAAAACTGAATTTTGGAACTTATATCAATATCCAGAAATTCGTTTTGAAAATTAATTTTCAAAGAAGAAATCATTTTATAATTTTAAAAAAAAAAAAATGGAAAAAGATGTATATGTAAAAAGAGGTGGACAAAGGAACCCCTTAGCCAAAACAGTCGTTGTTGGCGTTTCGGCTTCACCAATGAGAAAAGGACTAATTTGCAAAAACAATAAGATACTGACTCATATAGAAAAAGACATTCTGAAACATGATGTTGGTGCCATACTTCTATTCAACACGACACGAGTTTTCGATGTGTCTGGCCATGAGAGGGTAACAGAACCCTCCACTTTTTAGAGGTGCAGAAGGAAGCGCCTTAAATTAAATGGGCAAGTTGCAAAACACCCCACTCCACACATCCATGATTTCATTCCTATAAAGTGAATAACTGCCTATATTCCAAAAATAATTTATTATGCACGTATACAAAATGTTAATTGTCAATTTTTTTCATTAAAATTAAAAATTACTTACTTTATCTTCCGATAAAGTGAGTTATTCACCTTCTGATCGCACTAACCAAATCCATATATACCCACCCCACCCTCTGATCACTCTCCAGTCTCCAGTTTCCATTTTCAGTTCAAAACCAAAACAAGGGGGCATCTTTGACATACCCAACCCAGTTCCACCCACCATCCCATGACCATGGCCATGCCTCTGTTTCCGATCCTCTTCCTTCTGTACTTAGCTTCCTCGGTGGCATCATCGGATCTCCGACCTGGGTTTTACTCAAAAACATGCCCTCAAGCTGAACTCATAGTCCGAGATGTCATGAAGAAGGCCCTCGTGAGGGAACCCAGAAGTGTTGCCTCTGTTATGCGCTTCCAGTTCCATGATTGCCTTGTCAACGTAATTGATTTGTGTTTTACTCTTAATCAGTATCAAAATGGTGTCTTTTCAATTAAATAAATACCCACTAAACTTAGACTGAGGTTTGTTCTTTTCATGAATTTGTTAAGGGGTGTGATGCTTCTATGTTGCTTGATGACACACCAACCATGCTTGGGGAGAAACTGGCCCTCTCAAATATAAATTCTCTTAGATCATTTGAGGTTGTTGATGAAGTGAAGGAAGCGCTCGAGAAGGCGTGCCCCGGAGTTGTTTCCTGTGCTGACATCATAATTATGGCATCTAGAGATGCTGTTGCTCTGGTTCGTTCTCAGTACTCATCTCTAGTCTCTCTACCTTTTCCACCTTTTCGCCCTTTCTTATGATAAAAAGAGATTCGATTTCTTGTCACCCTAGGCAAATTGCAGTTCCTCTATCTACAGACCATACCCACGCAGCAAACTAGCAAAAGCCCAATTAAAACAATAAAACCTTAGTAATTTAACCAATTGTTAAAAATAAAATAAAATTACACTAACAGAGGCTTTTCTGATTATACATAATAAAATAAAATTACACTAACAGAGGCTTTTCTGATTATACATAATTTTTTTGCTTTTTTAAGATTTACAACCATCTATCTATCAGTATAATGTTTTTCAAACAATTAAGGAGGTTAGTACAGAGATAAAAAAAGAAGAAGTAACGTGTGTGATTTAAAAGAATTTCAAAAAATATCAATATAATTTACTCAAAAAAAATAATAATTAATTTTTCTAGTTTATCTTTATCTTTTTTGGTATACAATAGCGATAACAAGATTGAACCTAAAACTTTGTGCATATTACCTAGTCTCTCAACAATTTATACATCATTTTTTTTGTCTATCTCTCTCTATCACATCATTTATTACATTTCAAACTTTTTATCTTTTTTCTCTTTCTCTTTTTTTGTTGTAAAATTTTTGTATAATTTATTGTACAAGTATCATATCTCTTTCTAGTTTGTCTTTATCTCTTTATTTATTATTTTCATATTTTATTTACTATTTTTTCTCTCTTTTTACTTAGATATAATTGAGAAAATAGTATTTGATGCTATTTTTAAAATTTTAAAATAGGATTTAATTAAAATACGTTGATAGTGTAATTTTTTTGATACTATCATGCAATTACAAATTATTATATTTGATAAGTTTGTTTATTTTTAAAATAACTATTTTAAAAGTTATATCTAGAATGATTTTTGATTGATTGATGATAATTCATAAAAATTAAACCCTTTAAAATAACAGATAAATAAAGATAACTCTCTAAAAGGTGACAGTCTGACAGATAAAAAAATATTAGTATAGATTTAAAAATAGTATTCATTAACAAATCAATAAATATAGTATTAATTAAAATTTATTATTTTCATTAATATCATATTATTCAATATTTATTTTTCTAAAAAGACTACATTTTATTTATTTTTTTATGAATATATTTTAGATAAATTCAGCAGAAGTTCTTATATATTACATTTTTGTTATTATTAACCTTGTATATAATATATAAGTATAAATGCATATTGTAATTAAATTAATAAATAAGATATAAAAATAATGAATATATAAATTTAAAAGAAAAACTCTTTCATTTTGATAATCTAATAATGTAAAAGTGTTAAAGTTTTACATTAGAGTTTAATTTTCATGCAGTGTAAAGACTTTTACAATGTCAATTAATTAGCAATCACATTAAATACGATTTTTTAAGTAGTTATTATAAAAGTCAACAAATTTATCATATGTAACAATTTATATTTGAAAGAAAGTATAAAACTTTTTTATATTGTGAATACATTTTAATGAAATTATTTATATTAACTTAATAACACAGTGCAAGATATATAAATAAAATAAAATAAATATGAAAGATTGTTATTAAGTGAAGTATTGTTAGATCTTTTTATAATATCTTCCTATTAATTCGCTTAAGGATTTTATGAAAAAATATGAAATAAAAAATTAAATATCTTTAATATTTTGAAAACATTAAAAAATTGATAATTTTTTTTATTTAGTAGGAAGATTAGTAAAAAAATATTGTAAGACATTTTAGAAGTATTTTAATAATTACTCTTTCCATTTCTTTTTATTTGTCTACTTTTAAAAGATTTTTTTCTATTTATCTATTTATTTAGAAGTTCAATACAATATTAATAATTATTTTTTCAATTGTGTATTTATTTTCATCTAATTCTTAAATACTTTGTGCGCGTATCATATATTAGAGCAAAATAATAGTAGAGATTATTTTAGGACATTAAAATTAATTTTAATATAAACAAGGATATATATTACATATTTTAGTCTATGTAAAATAGTATTTCAAAATGATCAGATAAAAAGAATGGAAAGAGTATAAAGGTTAAAAGTATTTTTCATAGGACAAAACTTAGAGACAGTATCTTAAATACTATTGATACTGTTCTCCAATTAGAATTGGAGATTCACCTTAGTAATATGTGTAATAAAATCATTTATTAAATGATTTCCTAGATTACCAAAGTAAATATTCAATTTTAATTGACAAACAGTATTAACAATACCTAAAGTATTTATTAAAAGTGCATCTGATAATTAATTATATTTCAAATCAGATACAAATATAGTATGTAGTGTTCTTCGGTTTCTTCTTACGTGTCATTTAATGTAACTGCACAAGGATTAAGTAAACAATTAATGAGTCAACCAGATCCACTGCATATATAGTATTATAGCAAATTTGACAGAAATTCAATATTAAATGCCATTTTTTTCCATTAGAATTTAATTATGATACTGTCAGTGCAAATGTTTATACTAGCCTTTAATGATGTGTTACTGCATCATTTAATGGATTACCATATCATATACTAGTTGTACTCCCTCCATTTTATTCTAAAATGTCGTTTAAGATTTTTACACATAAATCAAGAAATGTAATAAATTTTTTTGTTATCCATAAAATACTTTGAAGTTTTATATTATATCATTTTTCATTTTTACTCTACAATTAATGCATATTAATTGTACATATGTAAATTAATTAAAAATTATATGAAAAGTAAGGGTATAATTAACAAAAAAAAAGTAATTAATGTTATTTTGAACTTTAAAAATGATAGATAAATAAGAACAAAAATTTTCTAAAAAATCGACAAGTAATAAAAAACAGAGGGAGTAACATATTTAAACGTGTCGACAGCTTAAAATTTTTCATATTAACAATATATTATAATTAAAAAAAAATTAATCAATTTATATATTTGACATTGTTAAGCCCTTTTTTTTCCCTCTTTTTAACAATCAATTGATAATTAAGAATGTTAAGTGTTCAAAAATATGCCCCAAAATAGAAATATGCTTTTAAGGTAAATTATGCTAACCAGTGTTTAGCATTTTGGTATAATTCTATATACGTGGTAAGGAAAAAGCTCTGTTACTGCAATATTATTTTTAAGATGAACAGAGAATGATTTACTCGCCTTTTGGTATATTCATATAATTAAATACAAGTAGATGCATTATTGTTTGCTCACTTTGAATGAGTCGTGTTGAAGTAATAAAAACACAAATGAAAGCACAAGTTCTTGCTAAAAGTAGAGGACAAATTAGTGTTATTTTGATCTCTTTAAACAAGTTATGGGGTTGGTTTCTTGGTTGGATGTGAGCGTATACCATGTAATCAGGTGGATTATACATTTTTGAATTCCAATTTTGTTAACTTCTTGGAATTAAGCCCGTAAGAACTAAGAAATATGCATGCAGTTATTTTCGTCCTATAAGTTAATTTCTTTCACATTATACATATTGTTCATGTCCTGACAATGTTACCTGATAAACTTTACCTTGAAGTCCTAAGATAAATTTGTCTTTGTTCACGTCGTAACTTTACGTGGCATTGGTCAGAAATTTATCCATTAACAGTTTTCAAAATTATCAATTACCGTCTGGGTTGTTCCAGTGACGGTTGTTATTGTTGGTGAAAGGCTGAAATCAGAAAGTCTACGTAGTTGTATTTGTGTAAATAAAAAATGGAGTGTTTTACCGGGGAGATTAATTGCCAATGTCTTATCATAGTGACCTAATTTATTTTCCTTTTTGAAATTCAGTAATCTTTTTGTTCAATTTCTCCCTTATCCAATGCAGTAAATGTAAATTAGACAAAGAAGTGTTAGTAATACTTTCTCTAAAACTCTCTTTATTATTGACTGAAATTTATTAAAAATTACAAATTTTGATAAGATAACCCGTTAAACGAAAAATGAAACCCATTAAAATTTATGGTTTCCAATAAATTCTAATTAATAATACCTTCGTTCTTTTTTAAGTATCACTTAAGGTTTTTATATACAAACTAAAAAATATAATAATTTTTTGTTTTTCATAAAATAATTTTGAAGTTTTCTGTTATATCCTTTTTTATTTCTACTCTACAATTAATGCATATTAATTATAATAAAAGTGTAAATTAAAAATGAGTCTTGCTAAGAATTCAAAATAAAAAAATTTTCCTTTTGAAAATCACAGTAGATATACATTAATAATATTATTTAATAAAAAAAATTCATTTTTTATTCCTTAAACAGTACTTTAAGGGCACTAGTTAACATTTGACATTAAAAGTTAAGTAAAAAGTAAGAATATAATTGACAAAAAAAATTATTAATATTATTTTGAACTTTAAAAACAACATATAAATAGAAACAATTTTTTTTTTAAAACCGACGATTAAAAAGAAACGAAAGAAATAGTAGAGAGAGTGTTGCTGACACTCCTCATTAGGCGAATTGTTGAGAGTGAAGATGCGAATGTACTAGTATTGCTTTTTACTTCCATTGCAGACTGGTGGACCCGACTGGGAAGTGAGGTTGGGAAGATTGGACAGCTTGACTGCTAGTCAAGAAGACTCGAACAATATCATGCCCAGCCCAAGAGCCAACGCGAGCTCTCTTCTTGATCTCTTCCAACAATTTAACCTTAGTGTGAAAGACCTCGTAGCACTCTCAGGATCTCACTCTATCGGCCAAGGTCGTTGTTTTTCCATCATGTTTAGGCTATACAATCAATCTGGAACTGGAAGGCCTGACCCTGCCATTGACCCTATCTATAGAGAAGAGCTTGACAAGCTATGTCCACTAGATGTTGACCAAAATGTGACAGGGAACCTTGATTCCACGCCTCAGGTGTTTGATAACCAATATTTCAAGGACTTGGTCGCTGGGAGGGGGTTTCTCAACTCTGATCAAACGCTCTCCACATTCCCCCAGACAAGGGAGTTTGTGAGGTTATTTAGCAGACATCAAAGTGAGTTTTTCAAAGCATTTGAGGAAGGAATGTTGAAACTGGGTGACTTGCAGTCTGGTCGGCCTGGGGAAGTTAGGACAAACTGCAGGGTGGTCAATGGTCGCCCGGCTCATTTGCTGCTTGAGTCTCAACACAAGATGGAGAATAACAATAAATCAATATAAATAAATGCATGTCACTTGAGATCCGTGCATATTATGCTATCCAAGTTTTCAGTATGAAACAAAGTTTACAATGAAAGTGTGAGGCATCGCAGCCAATTTTAGTATAGAACTTATTTCATGATTTCATCCCATGATATTCTAGTCTCCCAAATCAGTTTTAGTTGTCATGCTTCCAAACAACTATTTCACATTCCAAGTTTTCAAATCTATAAATAGTTGAGTGGTTTGTGTGTTCAGCAGTGATAAATCACGAGCTTTATGGTACAAGATCAGGACTACAGCCTTATGGACTGGTTAGCATGAATAACATAGAGTCATTCCCGATACCATTGATTTCAAGAAAACTTAATGCACAGAGGATGATGTTGGGGAATGAAGTAGCTTATATTTTATCTCCATACTTGGGAAACAAAACATATAGTAGAAAAATTCACTGTGAAGAGGAGAAGTCTTTTGTCTTGACTACAAAGTAGCTAATTTACAGAGGGGAAAAAAAAAAGAGTACATTACACGGGAAAAGAACGAAGAAAAATGCAAATCGTGGTAGGTTATGTTGATATTCAGTCAACAAACCCATACTACTGACAATTAATAACAAAGCATCAAACCAAGTACCATAAACAAGAAGTTTCCAATTTCGCTATGGTCAGTTACATATATCAGACGATGCTGTTGTGTTATGTCAAAACCAAGTTATCAGAAGGGTTATTTACAACAAGGTCTTTCTTAATAATGGTTTCACTTTGAATTTTCCTTGGGCTACCTTTATCTCTGTTTTATTTGGTTATTCTCTATCTGATAAAACTCTTTATATTGGGGAATTTATTGGTCTTTTCCTCACATGACCAAACTGAGATGGGATTTCGTTAACAAGTGGTACTCTAACCTTCTCTCTAACACAATATTTGTTAAATCCCCATGATGAAATAGCACCTCCAAAACTCTCATCTAGGATGGGGGAAATTGAAAAAAAATGTTTTTTCAATTTAGAACATTGCTAATAGTCAGCAATTGTTTTTTAAGTTCATAGTAGCAAAACATTCTATTAGTAAGCTATAGATGAAATGAAATTAACATCCAGTTTGAGCAAACCCACAAATAAGTACCCACTCCAGCGAATATGTAACACAACTCTTGATTATATTGGCTCACGAAAGATAAAAAAACATTGAATAAATAAGCTTCTACACAGGTTGAAACTATTACCTGGAATGCTCTGACCTCTCCCGTTGTCAGTCTGACTCACTCAGCGGCGCTCTCAGATTCCACATCTCTCATTATATGTATAGCTGGTTTTCTCTCAGATTCACTTGGTCGCTGATGTTTGGTTTCCTTTTTCTATGATCTCTGATTGCAATGTCTGAGTATAGGATGCATAAAAATGAGCAGTAGTGTTGAATTCCTTCAATTTGAATGTATAACACAGATATGATATGAAGCATCTAGAATATATTATTAAAATTTCAAAATGATAAAAATGTCAAGGAAAATTCAATACTTTTCAACATCAGCATGATAATGTTAACAATAAATAAAGTTAGATTTGATACATAAAATAAGTTTAAAATCAAAAGAAAACATAGCACGAATAAAACGAAGACCAATGCATTCAAGTCATGATCACCTAGTATGTTCCATAAAATAAATCAACGGGAGAAGCAATTCAGAACTTAAACAGAAATTGTACATTTTACATGCTGCTCTACATGGTTTTATTTATCATGTACCAAGCAACACAAGCATACAACTTCTAGAAGTGATACCTCATTTTCATGACCATCATAGTCACAGGCCTTTTTTGTAAGGAAGGAACGCCATTATTCTGTGCCTAATCAATAGTCCTAGCCCATGATGATCACTGCCAACAGTTGCAGCATCATTCATGTTTCAAACAATAAAAGCCTAGCACATTCTTCTACACCATGCTTGCACATCCCAGTCCTCTTTTGATTGTTCCCTTCCTTGCACCTGCAGAATTTATAAACACAGTCACCAATCATTTTCCTCTCCGCTCTCCAACTTGGTTGACAGCTCTTGAATTGTCCATCACTTGTTCCCTTTTCCCGAACATATGCCCCGGCCCCCAAGTCCCCAACATCACCAATAGCTCACCTCTTTCTGTAGAGGCAAGCGTCCATGCTTAATTGACTATTGCACAGCCAATTATTTCTAGAGCCAAGCCTCAACTGTCAAATGCATTGATAATTGATTCAGAAAATCCAACAAGGGGAAGGGAGGAAATGCCACCCAACAAAAACTAGGGATTAAAAAGACCATCCGATAATTGAGGGGCAGGTAGGGGAAAAATGATTGTAACAGTATCTTTCCAAGTTGCTCCATAACAACAAACTAAATGTGTTAGAAGGTGAAAAATGCTCGATTTTTAATCACACTAGCATGAATTTCATCCGAGGCATAAAGAAACATGTAATGTAAGAATCACTCCTGATGCAAGCTGAATTGCAACCTTTACTAACTAGAAATGGTACAAGTTGGAGAAACAATAATAATAATAATAAAAAATCATATCCAGTTATGACAACATGACCTCTCCTATCCAATAATGATATAACATGCAGATGTAATAAAAATTAAATCCCCAGAATAACAGCTGCTGCTCATGAGCCACGAAAATGACACGGCTACCTCAATCAAAAATCCTCTCCCCAGTTGAAAATAGTAAGAATACAAAAGAACTGAAAATGCATAAAAATCCAGGAATGAAAAACACCGCTCTCCAGCTTTCTGGACTCGAAAGATCAGAATCAGCGGCCTTAGCAGCTTCAAGAAGCCTCCCAGTCAGGTCAACACCAACAATGCCGGCTAACGTACCGGCGGTGTTAGAAACACCCATCACTATTCCAGCATATCTCGGAGCAACATCCATGTGGTTCACCGCAAACCCGGCTCTGCCGAGCGCCAAGAAACCAAGCGCCACCGAAGAACAGAAGACGGCGCCACCGGAAGTTCTGAAACTGGGAATCACCACCAGGGCAAGAGAAGCAACCAGAAATCCAACGGTGTTCAAGAACTTCCTGGTTTTAGTGACAGACAATATTCTCCTGATGATCAAGTAGTCCGCGACAACGCCGCCAATGTTCGAGAACAGGAACATGTTGAGATAGGGCATCATCTTGGAGGAACCCATGTCATGAAGGCTAAGCCGGAGGCCCAACTCAAAGTAGGTCGGGAGCCAGTTCATGAGCACATATAAAGCATAGTGAAAGGTGAAATTGTTGACAACAATAGCCCACACGGGGAAGCTGGTTAAAATCTTCACCCAGGGAATGTTTCCCGAAACTACCTTCTTGTTGTGAGTGTCAATTTTTTTATTGACGGGCAACACCGATTCCCCAACACCAGAGGCGGTGGATTTGGGATCGGAGGCATATTTGAACCAAAGCAAAGACCACACGGCGCCCAATGCTGCCTCGGCAACGAAGACGGACTGAGGACCTCTAAACTTGACCAAAGTGGGAAGAAGCAGCATTCCTAGGGCTGCACCTAGATACATCCCGGAAGTGGTGAGAGAGACAGATCTAGATCTTTCGTGAGGGGGGACCCACTGCGCTAGAACCGTGTGGATGGAGGGGAAGATAAACCCTTGCGCCACACCAACGAGCAAACGAGCAATGACCAAGACCACAACTCGGTTCGGATCCAGAGGGACTAACGCACAGGTTAACGACCATAACACGAATGAGAGAAGGAGGACTCTTCTGCCCCCAATTTTCTGGGCTGCCCACCCTCCCGGAACTTGAGAACAGGCGTACCCGTAATAGAAGGTGGACAGTATCGCGCCTTTGCTCGACTGATTCACCCCTGCGGCGTCGGCCGCGACCGTGTACGCGATGGAGAAGCCGACTCGTTCGACGTAGCAGACTAACGTGCAGATGAAGGTCAAAATGACGATCAAGTAACGCACGGGGAGTTTCATCATCGACGCGCGCAACTGACTGCGGGCGTAAGAGCTGATCACGCACAGCACATGACACGCCTCTGTTGCGAATGGTGTTGGTTGTTTGGGTCAAGACTCGAGAGAGACTCGAGCCTCGACGCAGACACAGACGGAATCGCAAGAGAGGGTGCTAACTGGAACTGCAAACTGCTGAGCCGAAACGGCACCCCACCTCCTCCGTTTCGTCCGTCCCAGGTCCCGGCCTAATAAACCAAACAATAAAATAAAGAGTAAATTACACTAATATTTCTTGAAATTTCATCAGTTTTCATCTGATATTTCTCATTTTTGTCTTTACATTAATTTTTTTTAATTGTTTGAAAAATATTATACTGACACATCTTATATATTATATTAACCCTCCTTGATTATTTAAAAAATATTATATTATGTATTCCTATAAAAATGATTGTTGTATGCATATCTCAAAAAATTTGAAAAAATATCAATATAATTTATTATAAAGTGAAATATTAAATAAAAAGAGTGTTAATTATATATTTTCTAACATATTTTTTTTATCACACTCTTTTTTATTAATTAAAATTTATTAAAAATTACAAAATTATATAATTTTGTAAGTTTTAATAAATTTTAACTAATAAAAAAAATATGTTTAAAAAGAGGTGTAAGAGAGTGTTATAGCATTCCTCATTAAATAAACCAAAAATCTAAATCTCCCAAAGTAAACGACCAGCCTGGCAACTGACAACTGACAACCGGCAACCGGCGAATCAGTTGGTCTCGGATTTTAATACTTAACTTCAAAGCAGCAATGGCGTGTTTTCAATTAAATAAACGGTTAATATATATCATATCTTATTTCAAAGATAAGATCATTGAATTTTAACCAATTTAAACATTGACAAATTTAGTTAAGAGTTTAATGATTATATATTGTCAGTATAAAAAAATTTATATTGTCAACCAATTAAAAATTACTGTTAATATAATTTTTAAGATAATTATTGTAAAAGTTAACAAACTTGTTATACATAATTTATAATTAAATGACAGTGTAAAACTGTTTTACACTCTCAAGACATAGTCTATTTTTACTTTAATTAAACAATAAAATAAGCCTTGAAACATTTACTCGGTAAAATGCAACCAAAAAAAAAAAACAAATACAGTTGGAAAACAAATTATTTTAACAGGAAAATAAGATGTAGTTTCTGTTGTGCTCATTTATTTTTATATTATCTCTACGTGTGGATTATGTGGCTAGCGGCACCAATTATATAGTGCGAGAGTGGTTAACGTAATAGAAAAGATGAAAATGTCATCAAAATTCTTCTATGGTATTTTTATTTCGATTTACATCCATCTTTAAAATTCAACTCTTCGGTATTGGAGTAGGCTTCTTCCATTGTCATTTCTCTAGTTAATTTCACTAAATCAATTTCAAATTCATAATTATCACCAAGAATTTTATCTACGGTCTGTTTTTCTTATTGCAATTAGTAGAGTGCCATAAATGATTCAACCAAGATCCACATAATTGCTAAAGTAGATGATTTTAGTTATTGAACCGTCAAACCTGCCTAAATTTGGTTAGCCGCTTAAAAGGGGGATGATTTGATGATGAACTGATTCAATTTTTTTTTTTAACTAACATGCCATAGCATAGTTGGCAAATAACTTCAATCTTTATGCATGTGACCATGTGATCAAGAGTTTTATCCTTAGATTTGCATATGAAAGCATATCTTTTGAGAAAGGTCAGTTTTTAAATGAATTTCAATATCTTGAGGGATTAGTTTTTAACTTCCGAGTGGAGGACTCCTTGAAATAAAATAAAATAAGTGATTCAATTTTTTTTACCCCGCAAAGTTCTTCAAATTTTGCAAGTCAAAATCAAACTTGAAGTTTTAATGATTGAGAGCAAGTCAATCTTCCACTTCTCGACTCTTTAAACTCGTGGCTTAAACAAAAGTTTAGAAAGTTAAACTAAAATTTGTGACTCATAATTTTCAAATAATTGTCACTGTATGAACCGCAATAAATTTGTCAACTTCTATTCTGTTTAATGTTTAAGTTGACAAACTTGATTTTAAAAACTCATTCAAACTTACTGATTTTACTATTAGATTATAAATTAACATGTTTATGGTTAGGTTTAAGGATGAAAACCAACAATATCACCTAATGGCCATGGAACTGAACAAACGATCGTCAAATTAAAGGAACCACTTAACTAAGGTTTTTTTTTTTTGTTGTTAACATGCTTATTGGTTTAATTGATAAGTTTAACTCCCTTTAAGCAAGATTTATTCATATCTTGTGAATAAAAAATTGGAATTTTTTTTTACTTCCTTATATGAATTCATTTGACTCAACTCAAATTAGTCGCAAGCAAATATGACTCTCAAATAATGATGGTACTAAATCACCCTCTTCCCAAAGAACTGTTATATTGTTTGGCTCAAAACAATTTAACAAAAGTTGGATTTTATTTATTTTTTTCCCATTTTTAGAGACATTTGGGGCTCTTGTCAGACAGGCACACCTCCATCACATGGCCCGGCCACCATCTCACCATTCACCAACATCTTGCTAGACAGACGCAACATTCATCCCTCCTATGGCACGTAACAACAAATCCTATGCTTTCAATTAAAAATACAGTATTTAATAGAAAAATGTTAACATTAGTCCTTAAACTGATGTTAAACATCTAAAAATGGTAAGTTTTATTGAAAAAATAACATTTATTACACTTTTGTATTTTCAATGTAATCTATGTTTTATTGAACATAAAAACTCACTACTTTTCTTTTTGTAACCACTGTAATTAAGGCTTTTGGCGTCCTAATGAGACTTCGAAATATTCTTGCAAGTTTCGGTCCTTTGGACCGACTATGGAATTAATCTTCAATCTGAAACTTAGTCATACTTAAAGTTCATCACCCCTCTCCAAGGATATATTTTCTGAAATCGTATGCAGGTCCTCTTCCACAAAGTCAACGTATGTTGCCAACTGAACTACACCTATTAGGTAAAAATAAAATAAATTCACTCCTTTTAAATACTTAAAAATCAACTTTAACAGAATCATATTTGAAAAATTGAATGCAGCCTATTTCACTTCCAGGTGCTTCTTCCAAACATGTAGATATGACATTATATAGGTACTCGAGTTACAACCAAAAGCTTAAGAAGTCAACCTCAACGGTAATAAAAATTCAAAACCTCTGCCTCTTAAAGCGTTTCAGTTCCGATAGTTAAAAACTAAAGGGTAAGATAGGAGTAGAGATCATTTCTTCACCCAAGCCGTCTTTCTTAATCCACAAACAATTTCTATTATGCTAATGGTCAACTCAGACATTACGGAAATCAAATCCTTGTTACAGAAGAAACTTCGTGACAGCCTTTATTATTTTCAACCCAGTCACAGTAATCAGGATTTTTCTGAATACACTTTGCCTGATGCCCTAAGAATGAGTATGACATATAACAAGGACAAAAAATATATATATATATATATATTAATCCAAATTTTGCAAAATCACTATAGACTAAGCAACATACAACAAAGCCTTTACATAGAGTAGCCGTCCCCTAAACATGTTGCCTGGCAAGATTTTCTGAAATCTCCCTTCACAATAAATGTCGCCAAGCACTCAACACATGATGTTGCATAAAATGTACAATCTCAGCAGTAACTCATCACCCTAATACATGAACAACAATAGAAGCAAGCTACCCCAACAAATCCAAAAGGGGTGGCTGCTCAGCACGGGACTTGGTATGAGAGGACCGAGTGCTTGAAGCAGATCCCCTCCCTCTTCCTCGTCCTCTACCCACTGCGGTTGAAGGGGGTGGTGCAAGTTTAGGCGCAATCTGTTCATTCTTGTTGGAAGAAAATATTGATCCAAGATCTGTTGCTGTTGACTGAACATTATTATATGAAACATTCGATGCTGGAAAAGCATGACTTTGCTTTAGGAACCCAAGAGAATTCTGAGGTCCAGGGCCACTATTCAGGCTACCCATGGTTGAACTAGCATTCCTTGAGTTCAAACTAATGGACTCTGCAGAACTTTGGGAATTAACAGGCCAACTGTTGCTAGTTTGGGGACCCATATTGCTTGAAGTGCTTGTCATTGAATTAAACCCAATTTTGTTTAGTGGCATTCCTAAAGTACCATTGTTGGATATTCCAGAGCCATTAGGACGTGGAGGCCAATCAGCAAAAGGATCATCATTTTCAAGATTAGATGTGGATGAAGTTCCTGCTGCTATTGTCTGCCTTTCAGTATCACCAAATTGTGGGTTAACACCAAAAGATGCACGAGGTGGCCATTCTACATCTACCGAGGGACATGACTTGGTTGTCTGCTGAGCAGATAAAGCAGATAAATCAGATAAGGACAAAGGCCTTTGTAAAGATGTTACTTGAACCACAGGGTTGCCTGCCATAGATTGACTGGTTGTATCAATAGAATTCTGGATAGAAGTGGCAGTGCCCTTTCTTTTGGGACCCCAATCTTCATCCCAAGTGGAGCTGCTTTTGTTGAAGCAGCTACAGTGCTGCTGCTTGTCCGCAGGGCTTCGGATTGAAGGTCATTAACCATGGGAGATAATTTTACCTCTGGCATTCTAGAATCAGTCACAGCCACTCCTCGCTTCTCTTCTATTTTGCTGTACAAAACAGAGTTCAAAAAAAATTAAAGAGAAGTTTGTCAGAGATCAAGGACAGAGGGGCAGACAGAAAATGACAAAAATAGAGCGGGTTAAAAATTAACAAAAATAAATAAATTACTGGAGCATATCCTTGACAAAGAGCATATATTTGGCAAACTGTTGAACATTCAATTGTTGAGCAGTCAGGAGGGGCATAAGCAATGGAAGAACATGCTCAGCTACAAATTCTACTCCATACTGAACAAGAGAAATCAAACAAGACTTAGGTTCGACTCCAAATACTATTTAGCAACAACTCCAAATATCATATCATGGCAGTAAATAATATAAAAAACTGTAATTCATATGTCAGGCTCATCATTGGAAATATTACCTGCTTGAAAATAGAATTTGCAACTCCTAGGGTACACATAAGGGTTGGAGGGGAACGGTCAACAGCAGTACAGCGTTGAATAGTTTGCAAGATGTCCAAGACAGCATGTTTGTCAAGTCGGTTAACCATGTCTCCTAGGCACAGCAACGCATTGACTCTAACCTGTCAAACCAAAGAGAAAATTACATACAACAGGTTTGCATATAAAGGTGAAACAACCAGCACAGGAACACAACATTGTCAAACTTAAAGATCCTACCTAAGATTGGAGAGGTAGAAAAGAAAAACATGAGATTATAACATGAAAGGTAAAATCCCACCTATTTAATTATATTCAAGAATACACACACAAAAAATAAATAAATAAATAAATAAAAATAAGCCTTTGTAACAAAACAAAGGGTTCTAACTACCAAAGACAAGCCTTGTAAGAGAATAAAAGACTCCTAACCTATCAAAGATAAGCCTTATAACAAAACAAAGGTTTCTAAAACAGTTGAAGTTAGCTGTTACAACTCTAAACATTAATATGAGGAAAAACTGAGATTAAGTGGCAGAAACAGGGGAATCACAAAAGCATCACTCACAGACCAGCATAGCTCAAAATTTGAATACACAAAAACAGATTAGCACACTCACAAACCAGAATGCAACAACAGAGGAAGGTTGCAGTCACAGAATCCAACCAAGAATAGCACACAAAGAAACAGAGGCGCCAGAAATCAGCCACCTGTCATACATCCCAGAACCCATCCAGTGCACAAGATCACAGTCGATGGGTTCTTGTGCACTGGATGGGTTCTGGGATGTTGTGCATGCACTCAGCAAGGGTTTCGAAGAATGAAGCTCAAACCTCACAGGAATGTTTATAATGCAATTTGAAATAAGATAATAATAACAGTATTGATCATGGAATGTTCATATGTTAAATGGAGGAAATAAATGGAATATGAAAAAATACGAAATGAAACTTTGAAAACTGCTAATAACTACCATAGTGAAATAAGGATCTAATTATTCTGACTAAATTAGGTTTGGATGCTAAAAGACACCACAGATATGATGTCAACCTGAGGCATTGCAAGTAAAGGTAAAAGTTCAAACAAAATATCAACATACCGCCGCAACTGTTGTTTTAAGTGCTAATCCATGAACACGGGGCAAAACCACTTGTTTCACGAGCTGAAAGAAAGGAAAAAAAAATAAGAAACATAATACCAAACAATTGAATTGAAGTTTCCAAAAAAAAGCGCCCAGGATTATCGGATTATGGGCTAAACAACACTAGGGCTGTATGATATAAACCTAAAGGGGGAAATAAGGTGACAATTAAGATAGTAGGATTATTCATTTTATTAGTATTGGGCTTTGGCCTGGGCTTGTACTGGTAGGACTAGCACTTGACCTAACGCACCTAAGTAGTAGCATATTAGGTGCATTAGCTTATTGTATTTGAATGATAGGACCCAACAATAGGATAGAATAGGACCCAACTATGAAATTATAATGTAAACTGAAAAGACAGGATAATTCCCCTTTTCTGTATATTCTATTAAGGAAAACAAGTATAAAACAGTGATGAAATGGAGCTGTGCTCCTTACAGAGGTGATGAAAGTGACAATATAACTGCAGAAAACCAAAAAGGAAAGATCCCAGGGTCCCTTTTTTCTGAGGAAGTTCCTTCCCTCAGCCCAGCCCATATTCCCTTAAAAAATCTCTCGATACCCCTCCCCCGCCTGGCCCCGCCCCCCAACCTTCCCACTATATAGAATTGTTTCCATCTCTCTGGCCACTCAGCACTTGCCGCCTGTCCTTTCTGTTATGCCCCCTTTTAACTCCCCCCTCCAATTCCCATCCTACCCTTACCACTTCTCTTTTTTATTTGTTAGCTCCTAACTGCAGGCCAAGTAAGCCCAACAATGGGAAACCCATCATTGCACTTATTATCAATCTCATAATACATTGTTAGTCTTTATTCTTCTCCATTTTTCCTTTTCCTGGTCCAAACTGTAAAGTTTCAACAATCCCCTAACAACAAACATTGATAGTTGAAAGAATAGAACTTAAGAAGTGTGTGATCCCAGTTCACAAAGTACTAACATTCAATGGCAAACATGTGATAGTTTAAATGAACTCAAGCCTACTCAATAATTAGAAAATAGCACTCACCTGGGCATCTAGTTGTTTGGCAAGGGATACAGATTTTTTCAGGACCTCTTCTTGCATACGAGCATCAGTATCATCATATGCCCGAACAATCATTGGAAGAACATGTGAAACTAAATGCTCTTGACTAGTCTAAGAGAATCAAAAATGCATAATAAGTTGGAATAAACAGTCACTAGATACAGAGATTTTTCAATCATCAAAATAAAGAAACTGATATAAACTCTCAACTACCTTGTTTATTATAAGCTCAGCATGCTTCACAAGTAGTAACAGTGTCTCACCAGCAGCAGTACTCAAGACAGGGACAAGGGCTGGAAGTGTAGATTGCTCAAAATCATTCTTGTCCTGAAAAATAAATTATTCTTTTCACTTCATGTAAATAAATTTCTTTTTCATCAAAAAAAAAAAAAAATTAAATGTCAATCCATTGTGCCCTTATGTAAATCTGGTTTACTGATGATACGCTACCCTCACTTATCAGAAACCAAAGAGAGATCAACTGTTGCAACTAAATATTAACTCATTTCATCGTAACAGAGACCAAATTGTTCATCTCCTAAACTATAGATCAAGATAAAGCAGAATGTTTGCATCCAAATAAAGCAAGGAGACATAAGCAATGAGATATCTGATAAATTTACAACCAACAGAGCAGGAATAAAAAGGCTTCTATAAAAATAAAAGCTTTGCACAAGAGGGGAGAGAGAGAAACAATGAAGCCTCACCCCCACAGGGTGGGGTTAGCTATAAGCATCAAACCACACCATTGGGCTATCAAAACCAAATTTTCAAAAAAAAAAAAAAAAAAGAGCAATTTCATTATTAATAGCTTCTCCCAAAGTTTTCTTCAGTCTTCCTCTACCACTTTTAACCTGCCTGTCTTCCATCATCCATTTTTCTTATTGGAGCTTCTGTTGGTCACATGACCAAGCCACAACAGTGAAGTGTGCCACTACAAGCATTTAGGAGAAGCCAAGAGCTGCTCTACTACAGTATGGCACTTATAGCAAATAATACAACAGAGATTAACATGCTGAACCTTAAAGCAATCAATTTCAAGGAATTGGACCATTTGAAGTGTTTGTAATCAAATGGTATTTTCATTTGGTTTAGTAAGCAAATTATGCATTAATTTTAAGATATATTGATAGAGTAGGCAAAATTTTTTAGTACTATGAAATTTAATGAGCATCATGTATACTTTCAATATAATGGTGGATTTTGTTAAACATTCACCCTACAAAAGAATATTTCTTTATGCAAGATTGATTTTGAATTACAATGCTGTCAACACCAGCACTAATTTAGGTATTCTACAGAAGTGAGGAAAAGAAAGAGAGATATTAGTACCTGAGACTCTGCAATGGTTAGAACCATTGGTAGAATCATCGGCTGTATCACCACATTCCTAAGTTCTGCACAAAGTGGTGGAAGGACCTGTATGGAATTTTATTTGTCCACTTACATTCATGACAATAGTGAAAAAAAAAAAACTCAAAATTCAAGAGAGTTAAGAGTAAAGAAGCAATAACATTTAATCACATACTTGGGAAAAAACAGCATAACATGAGTTTAACACATGCAACACAAATTTAAAATCCATGAACGATTGACAGAACATATTGGCTATCAAAGTTATACGTTATAGGGCACAAGACCAATTGATTCACAGAGCAAGAGTATACTGAATTATAAATGCTAGCAAGAGTATACGAATTATGTATGCTGGGAGAGACCTGACATCAAATTGACTAGCAGAAGTGAAAACACATAAATTTCATAGCCAAACAGCATAGAGCATACCTTGTATCGCAATACACGGGAATCAAAATCTTTCCACATATCTGACAATGCTTTTAAGAACTCCGACTTCTGCATGTTATCTCTTTCCTGAAGGAAAAGAAGACACATCATCAAGAACTTCAACTCTGAAATTTGCATGTTATCCATTTTGTAATGCTAACAGGATACACTGAAAAATCTTACAAGCATGTGGTCAAGGAAGCGTAGAGCACGCAACCGAGTGTCATTCCGAAAAAATGGTGAGCCTGCAAAAATGAGAAGCATATATCCTGTCAAGATTATGCTGATGACGATGATGATAAAGGAGCCAAGAAACACAGCAATTGAGCTATATAGTAATATTATGTTCAGCAGACCATCTGAAGGCTCCAACAACCAGCAGAGACACTATACTAATTGCAATGTTCAATGGTAACCGATTGATTATGACTTACTTAATCCTGAAGAATTACACATGCAATCCTAGTCAAATCTTCTAGTACACCAACACCACATATGGGATAATGATTGTCATGTTAGTTTTACATAATCAAACTTAAGCTACAACACCATTTTGAGTTACCCTGGTAACACGAGATATTAAGAGATCTTAATAAATTTATAAACAGGAGTTTTGATCTCATATGAATTGTTATGCCCTTTCATCAGCTGCAGTTGTTAGGCGGGCCTGCAGTTTATCCAAAGATCTTGAATGTTATTTAAGGAGGTTTGCAACCATTTTCCATTAATCAAGTTATGCTTACCTAATTTCTTGATACACAATAAGAGTAGATAAACATTTCTATTGACATTATAGAGTTTAGGTCGAAAGGAGCTCTCAATAATATTCTGAATTATTGATATTAGATTGATACCATAGTTATCAATCCCTAATAATGGTACAGAATGACCAGCCCCAAAAATGCTATAGCAGGTAGCAGGAATGGATGCTATTCAAGATGTAGAACCAGAGGCCAAGAATGATATAATGGAGCTCTCTCTCTCTCTCTCTCTCATTCCCAGGTATTCGAGAGACCTGGTTCCCTCCCCCAAATTCCTATTCCAAGTCTGAAATCTGCTCCTTATTATTTCCCTCCCTTTCTTTATATACACTGTCCACTGTTCTAACTGATAATAGTTGCTAACTTATAGAGTCTATTGTAACTAACTGCTGACATTTGGGTCTGGTATCTAATAACACTCCCCCAAAATGTTTCATCTTCTCCTCGAGGAGAATTTCAGGGAAAAGAAAGAAAAGTTGTCCTCTACCCATGATCTAGCAGCAACCCATTGCACTGTCCTCTCGCCTGAAATACAAACCTGCTCTTTTTTCTTGCAATTCGTCTTCTAATAGCCCTTTGGAGTTCTTATTCTTACCATGCTGCCAAAATCCACCCCCCCCCCCCCCCCCCATTGTATACGAGACCAAGATCCACTTTCACATGTAATGTAACCATGTTGGAAGATCAGTAACTCCCATTTGCTAAATCACCTTCATTGTCTGAGAGACCCCTTTTTGTTTAGTATTGATTCTCTCATTGATCTTGGGCATAATCCATCGTCTAGGGTGAAACTCTAAGTCAGACCTCAACACTTCCCTCAACCTGTTCAAGAAGATTCGTAAAAGATATTCTGCATCTGTGTGATGCAGGGGTCCTGCGTGGAGCTCAAATTGCTAGCTATAATCTTCAACCAATGTGGTTTTCTTTAAAGTTTAACCCCAAGAATGAGCAAACCTGATCTAGAAAAATTTTCTAGACAAGTAGCTGGACAGCTGTGAAATGTGGAACAGCCACCAGAAACTACAGCAGAATCAAAACAGGAGACCAGCGGGGGGATTAAGTCACTAACAATGGTTTTGATATCATGTTGATATTACAGGATTATGGTTTAGGTGGGAAAGAAGGAAAAGAAAGGAGGCTCACAATAATACTCTGAATGAATGATATTACATTGATATTTGATGTGATATAATACAAAGTTACACCTATTTATACTAGTTTACTAGTGCACTACTAGCAGTACTAGCCTAGACCAATGAAACTACTAACCTAACTGGACTCTAACATCATAACAACTCTAATATTCTAAGTTCAAACACCTCTTAAGAATTGCCAGTCAAGGTAGCCAACTCAAGAGTCATCTATTGTGAAATATAGAATTATTACTTGCTGTTACATCTGACATGAACAAGACCTTCCTCTTCAGATCAGACACCAAAAATTTTAATTAATAAACACCTATTAAAATTTCATTTACAAGAAACTCCCCAAGAAAACTATTTAACTGTTTTGATGCCATGACTGTTTTTATTTTTCATATAAAAAATGAAGAAAATGTATTGATTCTTTGAGCTATCTTTACCAGTAAAATCCATTGCTGTTGGCCTGGAAGACTCATTTGCAGAAAGCATCCTTTGCAAGTCAGGAACCAGTTCTGATGGGATAGATGAGAATGCGTCACTGGATAAGTAAGTCAAGGTATTCATGTACTGCATAAGTACAAAACCAACATTTCTTATTACCTTCTAATGAATAAAATAATATAGCCTACATTGCTGTTGTCAAGTAATGAAACTAATCATTTTTCCTTCATTCTTTTTAAATACATAAAAAGTATATTCAATAAATGAACGAGAGAACAATTTCTTTTTCATGGTTATATACAATTACATAGGTGACATCTAGTGAAACTTACTCAATCATTAACAAAAATGTATTCTCTCTTTTAGAGACAAGACACATGCAATCATCAATGTGAATCTCTATTCAGAAAATTTGAAAAGAACATTGATAACTTCAAAATCAATGCAACTTAATTTCAGTATTGTTTGCATTGACTTTGAGTATAGTACTACAGTAGTAATTTTACATATTGAAAATGACATACCTAGAATACAGAATAGCAATTATGTCACTAACTAGTTTAGCTAATAACAACCTAATTGCAACTTCAAGTAACAGAAGCTTTGGGGGTAGGGGGGGGGAGGACTCAACTCCTGTACATGGAAACACTAGATTTAATCTGGGCCACAAGAAACCTCCGCCACAAGTTGTGCTGGTTTAGGTTTCTTTTCCAGATATCAAGCTCAATTGTTTCAGATACCACTACTAGTCTTTGAAAAAGGTCAAAAAAAAAAAAAAAAGGATTTGTATATACCATCTTCACATTGTTGTGGCAGTCAAACAAAGGCTTGCGAGCAATTAAATGGTAGGCAAGGCATCCAAAACTGAAAATATCAGATGAGCACCCAGCCGAAGATGCAGTGCTCCTCACCAGCTCAGGAGCAGTGTAATTAAGTGATGGCTGAAGTGGCAAAACAGAGTCCTCAACATCATATTCCTGTACAGCAGTCATGGTGAAACAAGATACAGGTCATTTAAGCAAAACTTATTTTGCTACTGTGGATGAGAATAAGATACAAATATAAAATAGTATAATTTGTCATTTAGAAATGATAACTTTATTTGGCCTTCTTATAAATCATAGTTTAGATGCAGATATTACAAGCATAATCAAGAAAAAAGTCACAAGGCAAAACTATACACAATCATGTACCAAGACAAGAAGAAGAATTGCACATGTATGATTACAAAATGCAGAGACATCTGCTAGCAGAAGTATATAAGGTTACTGGAAGCAGAAATTTGTGCCTAAGAATAATCAAAGGAAGAAAATATTGAGATCCTGATGAAGAAGAACATATAACATATACAAAAGAATTGCATTATACAAGATTATATGATTGGTAATATAACACTGAATTGATCAAATAGATATAAAAAATTCAGAGATGAGCTAATATTAAAAAAAAAAAAAAAAGGCATCATATGCAACAGTAAATTAATGACAATACTACAGTATTTAACACATCAAAGATGTCAAGTGAACAAAGTTAATATAGTAACTCCTATTCTTATCAATTGTTCCACTCACAGCATAATGGAAGGGTGGCAGATTAGATGAGTCACCAGAGGTCTGAGTAGCAGAAATTGCAAAACCAAATCCAGCAAGTTTCCAGGCTCCACTCAAGGTGATAAGAATGTTCTGCAAAGTACAAAATTTGTATTTAATGAGCCAATCTTAAAGTTCACAATGGTGGAACTGAAAAAGATTAGTACGACAGGTTAACTATCAACCCAAAAAGTAATCTGTATCAACTGTGATCGGTGCAAAATGAAATTTCAGCAAGAATTTCAAAGAGCAAAAATTATTTGTACAATTAAACGAAACTATAATGTAACACTCAGAATTACATAGATGCCACTCACTGGTACAACAAAATTTCCAAAATAATTAATTGCTATCAAGGTTTTAAAAAATGGTCCGCAACCACGATTTTGGCTCCAACATCAAGGTTTTTTGAGTCACTGCAACCACATCACGGCCACATTTGTCCACAATTTCCAGCAACATTAAGAACTGCGACAAAACCGCAACCGTGACCACAATTTAACACCTTGATTGCTATATACCATTTCTAGTTAGAGGCCACTCACTGGCATTATTTATTTGCCATAATTTCTTCTTCTATCATAAAAAATGTGGCATAACCAAAAAAAGAAGTTAAGGGGAAAATAATTAAGTATAAGTAATACATAAGATTATGACCTCAGGTGATATAGCTCGATGAATAAGATGAGCATGGTTGTGGAGAAAGTCAAGGGATTCTGCTATCTGAAGTAAACCATGCTTCACCTCCAACAGTCCCATTTCCTGCAAAGTACAGGCATTTTCATCAGCAACCAGTAGATCAGGACTGGCCCAAGTGTAAAGCTACTGAAGCTCAAGCCTACCAACAAAAAATTATTTACTATTACTTCTTATAAAGCAAAAAGGTGACATTTGTCAGCAAAAAAGCCACGTATATTGACAAAAAGACTTAACATATAGCTCTTTCATTTAAAGTAAAAAAAGTATCTTTCAAAATTTGATTTAAGTCTCGGCCAACATTGGGCCGCCCTGCAGTAGATCACGTAAAAAACATTACGAATCATCAATCATTTAGTGCACATAACAGGGAATTGAAATAGGGTACCATTCCCCTGAGATCTTTAGGAAGATTAGGAATATTTTCGACATTGCCAAGAGTATTGGCAGCGGAAGCAAACAAGGGTTCGGTGACCATAGCCATGGCGTTCTTGCTCTCGTCGAGGGCCTGGACGACGTGGACGACGCCGGGATGCCGGAGGCGCACGAGCTTGGCGGCGTCTGTGCGAATCAAATCCAGGAAGGAGTCCTCGGCGGCCTTGGTGAGGCCCGCGCGCATTCGGGCCTCGGAGAGAGTGCGCTTGTCCAACACCCAGACGCACACGACGGGATACTGGTGCTGGCGCGAGGGATCGCGGGCCCGGCCCGAGTACAGCCTCCACGCGAGCCCGGGCCCCGCGGAGCCGATCTGGTGGAGCAGCTCGTAGTCCTGAAGGGCCTTCGGGCCCGTCACCTCCTGCACCGTCGTCTGCACTGTTTTTTCGATCACCGCCGCGGTCTTCGCCAATGCTTGGGTTAGGGTTTTCATATTCAGCGACATTTTGTGTTTTTGTTCCTACGCCTACGTATGTGATGCTATTACACAATACACAACAACACGGCACGGCGCGGCTCCGTCGAATTGAATTGAGACTTTGAAGATGGATTTCAGATTGCCCCGATCACGGCAACTTCCACTTCTCCGTCTCTCTCTCTCTCCTCTTTTTCTCTTTCTCCTGTCTTATAAGTCATCTTCTCTGCCCCTCATCTTGCTTCGCTCGTTTGTTTTTGAGTAAACCATCAATTTCGTCGTCTAACTATCAATTTCTCTCCTACTTAGTCTCTCAAGTATTGAAAAATAATAAGTAGTTCTTAACGTTTTATTAAATTCATCCCGTTAGTCCCTCAAATATTAAAAAATGAAAAATAATCTCTAACGTTTTGTTAAATTCGTCTCATTAGTCCTTCTCATTAATAATAAGTAGTCCCTAACGTTTTATTAAATTCATCCTGTTAGTCCCTGAAGTATTGAAAAATAATAAATAGTCCCTAACGTTTTGTTAAATCCGTCTTGTTAGTCCTTCTCATTAATAGCGAGAAGAACTAACGAGATGGATTTAACAAAACGTTAGGGACTACTTATTATTTTTCAATACTTAAGGGACTAAGTAGGAGAGAGATTGATAGTTCGAGGACAAAATTGATGGTTTATTATGTGTTTTTAGTCAAATTTGTCCTCCCTATTTCTTCCACAAAGGATTGATTATTTATGATTTTGTTTATATCAAAATATTTTTGTTTCTCAAAATATTAATTAATGATAAAAGAATATGTACCCATAATGTATGGTTGTTAAGTTTGTTAATTTTAATAATAATTATTTTAAAAGTCACATAAAAACTGATTTTTAATTAAATAATAGTGTATACATATTTATTAAACTTTTAATTAATATTACATCTCCTATAAAATTCTCCAATTAACTCATTTTATAAAAAAAAATATTAACTAAAAATAAATTCACCTTATATATTAAATAAAAACAGCTATCTTGAACGAAAACGTTTTTAACTGTTATTCTTTAACGAAAACATTTTTAGCTATCATTTTTCAATGAGAGCATTTTTAAGAATTTTTTAACCTCTTATCTATTTCAATCTATCATTTTCAATATTTTTAGTTCTAAATTGAATTTTAATAGTTTTTTAAAAAATTATCAATAATTAAAAATTAATATTGTATTATAATAATTGTTTATTATAAATTTCAAATATAATCTATATGTTCAAAAATATTTATTTATTATAAAATTTAATTATAATATAATTTATAAATTTAGAAATATTTATTTATTATAAATTTAAGTTATATAAAAAAAATATTTATTCTGTTCATTGTACATGTTAAAATATTAGCATATTTAATATTTTAAAAATATATTAAAAAAGTTCACGCTTTCAAGTAAAAGTACTATTAATTTAAAAAAAGAGAATTTAATTTATTCTTGACAAAATGTGATGATTTTATGTTTCAATTTTAATTTGCTAATCAACCTTTATAAATATGTTTTCATTATATCTACATAGTATGACACGAGATATTAATTAAGAAATTCATTTTTTAATCATCAACTGCCCCAAAAATAGTATTTATATTTGAAACCTAACAATAATATTTACATGATAAAAATCTCCAATGAGATCAAAGGTAAATTGAGAGTGTTATAAATAAGGTTTTTATCCTAATTTCTAACTTATTTAATTAACCTAGAATTTTGTTTTTTGGAAGAGGAAGGCAACAAAACACAAAAAAGAAAAAATAGCAAGATTACAATCTATGAAACAAAATGCCCATAGAATCAACTTGCAAAGCCAGTCCTAAGCCCCATTAAGGGTTTGCATGGATATGAAGAATGTCATCATGAGTTGTTCCAAATTTAGCCAAGAAGTCTACACATGAGTTGCCTTCACGAAGAGTGTGGTGCAAATGAACCTCCTAATTCTGGTTAAGAAGATCATGAATGGAGAGAATGACTGAGTTATACATGTGAGTAGAGGCCTAATCATTGGATACAAGATGAATCACATGCTTAGAAACAGTATAGCAGTATAACTTTCGGAAGGCCAAATCCCACGATAGTTGTAAACTATGGAGAAGAGCACACAACTTAGCATGAGTATGATTAGTAGCACCCAAGAAGCCAGAAAAAACAACTATTTAGTGTCCTGTCTTATAAGACCACCAAAACCAACGCTCTCATTATTGTAAACATTAAGCACAACATCACCATCATGAGTAGAATGCCAGGACACAAGCCTGGGAGAAGGCCTATTGCTGTTCATATTGGTACCAATTGAAAAACACAACACCAGCAGTTTAGCTAAATTGAGAATCTTGTGTTGAATGGACCACAGCTGAATATGATCACCACCCAACACATGCGTGTTCCGAGCTCACTAAGTCCACCAGATTCTTGCGAAAAATAGATTATTTGGGATATTGGAGATACCATACCTCAGCCAAGTAATATAATCTCCAAGAAAAAAGAAGTTGGGCTATTGCACACCCAAGAACAGCCACAATTGACAAGATATAAGGCAATCACAAATGATATGCAAAAAGTGTTCATCATGGTAGCCACATCTAGGGCAAGCACTATATTGGGCCATACCCCTATGATGTAAAACTAACAAGCTAAGAACTAAATCATGGCAAGCTAACCAAAGGAGAAACTTGATGTTTTCAGGCACTTAGGTTTTCTAAATCCATGTCTAAGAGTTGTTAGAGAAAAAACTACCATTATTGCGAAACAATCACATATACCTTTTTTTGGCAGACACTACTGCAAAAAACAGTTTTTAAAGCATGAATTTAACTCAATTCAAAATGAACTGGTTTAGAATAAGAATGTGGTGGCATTTTTGAAATTTAATCAAACTTTTTTAAATTGGTTCAAGTTCAACTGGTCTAAAAACATTATTTTGAATTTAAAATAAACAATTGGGGTCACTTTTTAAATCGGTTCAGTTGTGAACCGATTTTAAAAGTCCTAGGTGAACTGATTTAAAAAGTGCATTATTCTACAATTTGCGCGCTTGTGCACGTTCATTTCTGCTTGTCCAAACATCTTTTACTTGAAGTCCTCCTTCCTCACCCATATCCCTTAGCTATTTTCGAAGCACATCCACTATTTTTTACCCCATTTTCGAAGCACCTCCATTGTTTTCTACCTCATTTGAAGCTCATCGTCAAAAAACCTGCACTGTTCGAAGCTCGTCCTTGTCTTGGCTATTGTTGCAGTTGTTGGAGCTTGCACAAGAGGCTGCCATTGCTGTTGTTGGAGCTCACGCACTCGTGGAAAGGGAAGCTAACTTCGTGTACTCTATGTGCAGCTAGAAGTACACTCGTGGGTTAGTGATTTTTGATTTGGTTCATTATTGGTTATTCTAAGCTCGTCCTTCCTCATTCATATCCCTTGCCTTGTTTGTAGCTCTCAAACTCTCTCCAAGCTCGTAACTTGCACAAGAAAGCTACCATTGCTGTTGTTGGAGCTCGCACACTTGTGGAAGGGGAAGCTAACTTCATGTACTTCTTGAACAACTCGAAACACACTCGTGGGTTAGTGATTTTTTATTTGATTCATTATGGTTTGCATTGGTTTTTTTATTCTGCCCTTGGAGCAAGTGTATGAACATGGTTATTAATTTTTTATGTTAATTTGAAATTATTTTTTATGTTAATTTTGTTGTTGCATGGAATTAATTGCTAAAGGCTATGTTTGAATATGTTGGTCAATATAAGAAAAATTTAGTTCCTTGTACCTATATGGATTTATGAATCTTGAGAGAAAAAGATAAATTATTTAAGTTAGTTATTAACTTATATGAATATGTAGTAAGAATTTTAAGTGTTGAGAATTGGATGACATAAGGTAGAATCAATTGAAGTTGACTATTTTAGCTAGTATTTACCTTGATGTTGCTTAGTAATGAAAAAGGATAAAAGTAAGAAATTAATTTAGTTATATGTTAGGAATTAATTGTCACCAAATATATTATATTTTGTTTAAAACCTAAAGCTCTAGAGTTAGTGGATTACAAGAATCAAAGAATTGGCCTTAACCTAGATTAGGGACTAGTTAGGAAATTAAAAGACAATAAGATAAGAGAACTTATATGCTAAGATACATTCTTAAGATAAAGTGAGCAACAAAGGGAGAATTGAAATGGCTAAAATGCTAAGATACATTTTTAAGATAAAGTGAGCAAAAAAGAGAGAATTGATATGGTTAAGTCTAAATTAGAGGTGAACTTAGGTGATTAGGATAGCTAAGGATTAAGATATCTACATCTAATTATTATTATCTCATAATTAAAGTTAAGTATTAAGTAGAGTGAATTGAAATGGTTAAGTCTCTTGTGTACTAGTTTCTAATTTGGAACTTAGATTTAAGTGTTGTCTCTAAAATTATAACTAAGGACTATTAAATTTTATATATAACGAGCATAGGCCATAAGAGCCTATATGATATAAATTGAGCTTGAGTAATGATGAGGACAATGTTGAATATTGATTAATAGATCGTACCTCTGTTTGTTGTTGACCATACCTTGGTGAGGTATGATGGATAGTGCCAAAAACAGAAGAAACTCTATTGGATTTTTATGAGAATTATGAACCCTTGAGTATGAGAATTGTTGTGGATTGGATTGTCTAATAGGTTAACATTTGGTATTGTGATTGAATACCTGTAAACAGGTCTCTAGGAAAGTACTAGAATACAGAGGAAACTCTGGCAAAATTTTTATTGAATTTATGCATTACGAGCAAACCTTAGTTTCCCGTTTGAGATTCAATACAATGATTAAAATACTAATTGTTGTATTGAATCTTGAATTGTCCAATTGGACAATTTGGAAATATTAAATTTTTTATACTTGATTAATACGTAATGGTTAAGTCTCATCTTAAACTTCATTAAATTTTGGTTTAGTGCATTTCATGTTGTGTCTCTGGGTGCATACTTAATTGTGGTGAACTTGATGTCACCACTTTCATTTTGTGTACTTAGAGACCAATGCGAAATATTGCCAAAATTTTGTCAAATTTAAGATATGAAACCAAACCTATATGTATTAATCAAGTTTAAAAAAATTTCTTTCTGAATGGGATAGGGCCACACCTTGTATAAAAAAGTAAGATTTGCATTTATTAAGATATGGTATGTGGATCATAGAAGGAAGTTATGGATCGTAGTTGGATTAATTCCAGACACAACTGATGAGTATGAGAATAGAGTGGAAGAGTTTATCTAATTTGCTGAAAGAAATCTTCCTGATAGTGGTGGGTTCTTTTATTGTCCTTATGTTAATTGTTTGAATGAGTGACGACTACAACTTGAGCAAATACAGAAGTATCTTCTTTGTGATTGGTTTTGCAAGAGTTATATAACATGGACATAGCATGGTGAATTGTTAAACATGCCGAGTGTGTCTCAAACAAAGTAAGTTGATGTACCTATGGATGATCAACTAGAGGACATGATCCGTGATATTAGACTGGAGTCTTTTTAACGAGTTCATATATGCGATAATTTGTGTAGTGATGCGGATAAGCCTCTATATCCAAGGTGCACAAATTCACACTAATTGTCAGCGATGTTAAGATTGGTGAATGTCAAGGCAAGAAATTGGTGGAGTGATAAAAGTTTCACCAAATTGCTTGAATTGTTGAACGAAATGCTTATAGAAGGTAACACGTTGCCTAGACGTAAGTATGAGGCAAAAAAGGTGTTGTGTCCGATGGGATTGAAATACAAGAAAATACATGCGTGCCCTAATGGTTGCATATTGTACAGAGTAGAGTTTGAAGAGTTGCACAAGTGTCCCAGGTATGGGGTATCACAATATAAAGTGAAGGATGATGATTGTAATAGTGATAAGAGCACAAAGGAAGGTCCCCCTGTGAAGATGTTACTGGTATCTTCTAATAATTCCAAGGTTTAAGCAATTATTTACTAATGCAGACGAAGCCTTACGTGGCATGCAGATGGGAGAAAATGTGATGAACAGCTTCTCCATCCTTGTTAATTCTCCACAATGAAAGAAAATTAATCTTTTGTTTTCAGCCTTTGGGACTGAGGCAAGAAACCTAAGGATTAGACTTGCTATGGATGGAATGAATCCTTATGGGAACATATCCAGTAAGCATAATTCATGGCCTATTATCCTAGTTATTTACAATCAGTCTCCTTGGTTGTGCATGAAGTGAAAATATGTTATGTTATCTATGATGATTGCAGGCCCAAGACAACCAGGAAACGACATAGATGTCTACTTACGTCCTTTGATTGGAGATTTGAGAATGCTATAGGATGAAGGTGTTGATGTGTATGACAAGTATTGTCGTGAAAATTTCATATTGCGTGCAATGTTATTCTATACCATCAATGACTTTCTAGCATATGGAAACTTGAGCGGGTATAGTGTTAAGGGGCATAACGCTTGCCCTATTTGTGAAGAAGACACATGCTACGTACAACTAAAACATGGAAAGAAGATAGTTTACACTGGTCACCGAAAATTTCTCAGGTCTAATCACTCATATCGTAGACTTAAAAAAGCTTTTCATGGATGTCAAAAGGATGATATTACGCCACCTACCTTAACTGGTGAGCAGGTTGTCGAATTTGGAAAGACCCAAAAGAAAGCTACTAAGTAAAACTTGTGGAATAAGAGGTCGATATTCTTTGATCTTCTATACTGGTGCGATCTTGATATTAGACATTGTCTAGATGTCATGCATGTTGAAAAAAATGTATGTGATAGTGTAATCGACACTTTTCTGAACATTGAAGGCAAGACAAAGGATGGTTTGAATGCTCGTCAAGATCTGGTTGAGATGGGTATATGCCCCCAGTTAGGTTCGCAGTTAGTGGGTAAACAGACATATTTGTCCCCAACATGTCATACCTTGTCAAGAAAAGAGAAAACAAGTTTTTGTAATTGTCTACAAGGCGTGAAAGTGTCACAAGGATACTCTTCAAATATTAAGAGCCTTGTGTCAATAAAAGATCTCAAATTAGTTGGGTTAAAGTCTTATGATTGCCACATCTTGATGCAACAACTCCTACCAGTGACTATTCGTGACGTATTGCCTAAAAAAGTTAGACATGCCATTACGCGATTGTGCTTATTCTTCAATGTCGTATGCAGCAAAGTCATTGACCTTCTGAAGTTGGATGAGTTAGAAAATGAAGCTGCTATTATATTGTGCCAGTTGAAGATGTATTCCCTCCTTCATTTTTTGACATTATAGTTCACTTAATAGTGCATCTAGTAACACAGATTAGAATGTGTGGTCCTATTTATTTAAGGTGAATGTATCCTGTTGAACGATACATGAAGATCTTGAAAGAGTACATCAAGATTCCATACTATCTAGAAGCATCTATTGGTGAGAGGTACATTGCTAAAGAAGCCATTGAGTTTTGTATGGAATACTTGTCACAAGTTGAACCTGTAAGGCTTCCTAAATCTCGTCATGAAGAAAGATGTTCGGGTAAAGGTACTCGAGGTGTAAATGTTAAACTAATGCGTCAGGAGGAAGTTTTGTAAGCACATTTATATATATTAAATAACACTGATGAAGTTGAATCTTACTTTTCTGCTCACAAAAATATTGTCAAGAAAAAGAACCCTCGAATGCCCGAGAAATGGTAGTTGAATAAGCATAATAAAACATTCTTAAACTGGTTTAAAGAACCAGTTTTAAATATTAATAATGCTTCTAACACATTAAAATGGCTAGCACATGGGTCTAACTTTGATGTCATATGTTGGACTAGATACGATATCAACAAGTTTTCCTTTTATACAAAGTCGTTGGATGACAAGAGTACCGTGCAAAACAATGGGGTTATGGTTGTGGCTGAGTCCATGCACTTCTCTAGTTCAAAAGATAAAAATCCTGTTATGGCATCCATATGTTACTTTGGAGTTATTGAAGACATATGGGAGGTTGACTGTACTAAATTTAGAGTACCTATTTTTAAATGTAAGTGGGTTAACAGTAATACCAGTATGCAAACCAATGAATTAGAGTTTACATTGGTGGATCATAGCAAGGTAGGTTACAAGGAAGAGTCTTTCATTATGGCATGCCAAGCAAAACAAGTTTTTTATGTCAGTGATCCTTCTAACAAGAGATGGTCAATGGTTCTCCAAGGAAGAAGCATGCATGGTAGTGATGAAAAACAAGATTCAAATGGTGATCTTGTTGAGATTCCTTCTTTCTCAACATTGATGCCTACTTTTATTGACAAAAATGAAGTGGATGATATACATGCCACACATGATGATCATCGTGAAAGAATATGGAAAAACATTCATACTTGATGACATTAGTAACTTATGTTTATTTTATTGTTTATTATTGTTTTCGTTATGTTTTTTATTTTATTGTTTATTTTTTTTATTGTTATATTTATCTTTGGAAATTACAAGTTTTGTGAATGTTGGTACTGACATGTGTTTCTTTTTTTCCTTTTCTAAACAGGCATATGGTTGATCCTTCTAGTAACCCATCTCATGAGTCTACAAAAAAAAAAGGTGGATGAGATATATGCTTAAAGGAATTGACTATCAGTCGGGTTGGTAACCATCTAATACCAATTCAATTTGACATGATTAGTAGGGCACCTAAGGGGGAAAATGTCACAAAATTCATTAGTTTTATGGGCATCCTTGCTCGGAGCAAGGATTCTATCATTTATGAGGATTGGGATCATGTAATGAAAAGCATGAAGAATTAAATTTGAAAAAATATTGTAACGACTCACAGTCACTACGACACACATTACTTTTTCTATCCTTTAAGAAAAAAGGATTTATTTCAATAAAAGCCTTGTATATTGATTTTATTTTTTTTTAAACTTTGAAGGAGAATCCAGTAAACTTCATACCACTGAACACTACCATCATGTGTAAGCATGTTTGTATACGCATATATGTACAAACATCAAAATAAGACCCATCTGTCTCAGCCAATACCACCATACAATCTTTACAACATACAAAGAATAAACAGACAGGAGGGACGACATCAAGACCTACATATACATCAATAAAGGGGAGAGGGGGACAAAACACACTCCCTAAGGCTAGTCACACTATACATCCAAGAAAAGATGAAACAGTTATCACAAAGCATCAAGAGAGCAAATGTGACTCATTGCATCACACTGCCTCCTACTAGCAGCTCCGTCTTCAGCTCTAGGTAGCTAGATCCATTGAGGCCTCATCGTTTGCTCCCACGCCCAAAGACATGATCATCATAGTCAAACAGAAAGCAACAACGGCAATAGCAACAGTAACAACCGAAACAAAACAGCAAAGCAAAGGTAAGCTTACTTAAAATAATATAACATATCATCACAGGAACCATCAATAACTCACATCATCACTCGCATGTATACAAATATATAATCCTATGGTATGGATTCCACAATGTTAGACTACATGATGCAATGATTCCACCATTATTATGTCAATGCCTGAGAGCATGACTCTCGAGGTTTGCATTACCTTAGTCCCCTACAGAATTGCCCATCCACTTATCCTCGAAGACCTATGACAGCGACCCCACGTCTCATCTAGCACAAGGTTAGAGGCCCTGTCTGAGCCGTCTGCTCCAGTTAGTCAACCAACTTACGTACCTACTCGCACCACGGCGTGAGGTCTATCATCAGTGACCTCAGCCGCCAACATATGCATGAATGCATGTACAATACCACAATAATCACCTTAACATCAACAAGTTAATAAATTTTAACAACAACACCATGTGTACTCAATTCAGCACCACATATGAACAGGCAACCACTATCAACCCTATGCAGGCTCAATTCAACACCATACATGGTAAATTGGTAAGGCCCTATCCAAACAGCCCGTATGCCGTGGAGAATCTCAAAACAACATCATTTACAACAATTGGAGGTCCTATCCAAGCAACCTTCCACTTCTCCCAGACACTTAATAATTCTCATAATAGATTCACACTAAGAGTACCCCTTCAAACCACTTGCAACATAGTTAAGTCTTTAACTAAAACAACAATTGACTATCCAACTCACTTAACGAGCCATATGTTCGCTCAATGAAGGTCTCCCTTACAGAGGGTTGCTTTCCCCCACGAAAGTTCTCACTCAGCGACCATAAGTCTGGCTAAGCGAATGTCCACCCTAGAGAGCACCCCTTTTTGTCTCTAAAGTCTCTCACTCAGCGATGACTGGGATCGCTCAACAAATTCATTCTAGGGACTCTCACAATTTCTCTCAACCACAGTTCGCTCAGCAAGTTCCCTACTCGCTCAGTGACTAACCACTCCAGAGAGTGACCAATTTTTAAAACACGTTTATGGCCAAGCGAACACATTACTTGCTAAGCGGAAGGCTTGCCACAGAAAGCACCAACTCTCCTAAACATGAAATCGCTTAGCGAGTCTAGTCCTCACCTAGTGAACCACTCTCAAGCATTCTGAAATGCCCATACTCACCCAGCAAGTCTACTACTTGCTCAGCGAAGTACTTTCTAGGAAATTCTCCAATTTTTCATGAATGCTCGTTAAGTGAATTGAACTTCGCTTAGCGATTTTTTTCCTTTCCTCAACCCCAACAATAACTTAAGAACACTTGCTCAGTGACACCAAGGGTCGCTCAACAAAGTTCAACCCCAAAGCCTCACTTTACTCCTAGGGGCTTTCTCGCTCTTGAGTGTATTTTTAGCGCATCAAATTTCTGGTGCCATTGCCGAGGACTAATTGTGTGATATTAGAAAAAGGAAATTCTCATTGATTTAGGCATTTTACTCTTTGTTAATAATTTCTTTTTAATTTTCTTTATTTTATTTTCCTTCATTTTTTGTTTTGCAAGATTTCTCTAGTTTTGTTTTTCTGTTGTTTATGCTAACCCGCTCTAAAAGGCCTGTCTTACAGTTTGATTTTGATGTTGAAAGGACAGCTCGCAGGTTAAGGAAGGAGCAGAGAACAAAAGACATTACGGCTGAACAACCGGAACAACCACATAGGACTTTGCAAGACTATTTTTTTCCTACCATTGGGGTGGCTGACAACAGTCGTCGCCCCACGGTGGAGGGAAATAATTTTGAGCTCAAGCCTACACTTCTTGCCATGGTGCAGAATTCTGGACAGTTTGGGGGCTTGGCTACTAAAGATTCCCTGGGCTACTCGAAGAAATTTCTTAGGATCACCTACACCGTGAAGTATAATGGTGTCACCCAAGATGCTATTAGACTGGGGTTGTTTCCGTTCTCTCTAACAGATAGGGCATTGGCTTGGCTATCTTCATTGCTAGATGGGTCCATCACCACTTGGGACCAATGCACCAACAAGTTTCTCATGAAGTATTTTCCTCCAGCCAAATTCAACAAGCTATAGAAGGACATTATGAATTTTGTCCAATTCGAACAAGAGTCCTTGTTTGAGGCTTGAGAGCGATTCCAGGATTTACTTAGGCAATGCCCACACCATAGCTTCCCAACGGGGCAGCTAATTTAGATCTTTTATAGTGGGATCTCCACTCAAAATAGGACTAGCATTGATGCTGCTTGTGGAGGAACCATTTTGAAAAAGTCACCTAACGAGGCCTTTGCTATCATTGAAGACATGGCCTCTAACAATTATCATGCCTCCTTTGGAGACAAGCACATTCTAAAGAGACCTGTAGGAGCTTATCAAGTTGAGTCCAACACATCTTTGGACCATAAGCTTGATGCTATCACTAAGGAGCTGGAGACAATCATGCACGCACAAACTCATCTCCTATCTCCACCGCCCCTCCCTCTAGTATGTAATCAGTGTGGAGTGACTAGGCATGAAGGGAAAGACTGTCAAATGAGAAATTTCTTTGCTAAGGCCGTTGAGGAAGCCAATTATGCAGGCAGTTCAAACAGGAACTAAGGAGACCCATACTCCTCCACTTACAACCCAGCATGGAGGAACCACCTTAACTTCTCATGGGGTGGACAACAAAAAGAACAAAATTCCAATCAGAATATCTACAGACCCCCACACATGCAAAACTAGGGTCCAAGACAGGAAGAGAGAAGGCCCAACCTACAAGACACCATAATGCAATATATGGCCAAGACTGATGACCGTTTCAAGTCTTTGGAGACACAGATAGCAAACTTGACTAATTTATTGTCTCAAAAGGCTCAAGGTTCTTTACCCACTCAGACTAAGCCCAACCTAAAAGAAGATGTGAAGGCCATTACTCTTAGGAGCGGGAAAGAATTAGAGGGATCAACTAGAAAAGAGAAGCAGGCACCACCATAGACAGGAGATAAGACTCTCATTGAGGAGAGTCATGCTGAATAAAAGATGATTAAAAGGTATGTGCTCCTTTTCCCCGTAGATTGAAAGATGAGCAAAAAGATAAACAATTTTTGAGATTCCTAGAAATTTTTAAGAAATTGCATATAAACATTCCCTTTGTTGAGGCAATTGCTCAAATGCCTAAATATGCCAAATTTTTGATAGAAATTATTTCAAACAAAAAGAGATTAGAAGGCTTTAAGCTAGTGCAACTCAATGAGGAATGTTCAGCTATGGTGCTTAAAAAGTTGCCCCCTAAGCTTAGGGACCCAGGGAGTTTTACAATTCCCTGCACTATAGGCAACTCTTATTTTGAAAAGCATTGTGTGACTTGGGAGCCAGTATTAATTTGATGCCCTTTTCTGTTTTTAAGAAATTGGGGATGTAAGAACCCCAACCTACTAACATTTCTCTTCAGCTTGCAAATAGATCAATTTCCCATCCAAGAGGGATAATAGAGGATGTACTGGTGAAGGTGGATAAGTTTGTCTTCCCTGCTGATTTTGTAGTGTTAGACATGGAAGAGGATGAGGATGTCCCTATCATTTTGGGGCGACCTTTCCTCAACACTGGAGATGCATTGATAGAGGTCCGGCAGGGAAAACTGACTTTGAGACTGGGTGATGAGGAGGTGATATTCAGGGTGTTCAATTCTTTAAAGAACCCTTCTTCTTTTACCTCCTGCAACTTTGTGCAGGCAAGGGATGTGACAGAGGCACTGGTGGCTAATGTTCTCCCAGGAGTAGGGATAGAGGACCCCCTAGAAAGAGTTCTCATTCTAAAGGACTCAGTCTGGAATGTATGTGCTGAGCAAGAAGAGATGTTGATGTTTCTTCAAGCTCGCCAAAGTACCAAACCTTGGAGAAATCAAGGGTTTGAAGAGTTGGAGAGGGGTAATGAGCCAAAGCCTAAGCCCTCTATTGAGGAAGCTCTTGTGCTGGAATTGAAACCGCTTCCCTCTAACTTAAAATATGTTTTTCTTAATCCACCTTCTTCTTTGCCTGTGATTATTGCTGCAGGATTATATGATACCATGGAGGAAAAGTTGCTGCGAGTTTTGAGAGACAACAAAGAAGCCTTTGGGTGGACAATCCATGATATCAAGGGCATCAATCCTATAGTGTGCACCCATAAGATATACATGGAGGAGGACTATGAGCCCCGGGCACTATCTCAGCGTCGTATGAATCCCAACATGAAGGAGGTAGTCAAAGGAGAGGTGATAAAATTGCTAGATGCAGACATTATTTACCCAATCTCTGATAGCAAATGGGTAAGTCCAGTCCAATGTGTCCCTAAGAAAGGAGGCACCACGGTCATGGAGAATGAGAAGAAGGAATTAATTGCGGTAAGAAAAACCACTGGGTGGCGGATGTGCATTAACTATAGGAAGTTAATTGAAGCCACCCGGAAGGACCATTTCCCTCTCCCCTTCATTGATCAAATGTTAGAAAAATTAGCGAGACATGCATTTTACTGTTGTTTGGATGGGTATTCTGGTTATGTGCAAATACCATTGGCACCTTAAGATCATGAAAAAACCACTTTTACTTGCCCATATGGTACTTTTGCATATAAGAGGATGTCTTTTGGGTTATGTAATGCTCCTGCCACCTTTCAAAGATGCATGATGGCAATATTTTCTGATTTAATTGAGAATTGTGTAGAAATATTTATGGATGATTTTTCTGTGTTTGGTTTCTCTTTTGATAAATGCTTGAGTAATCTAAATTTGGTTCTAAAAAGGTGCATGGACACCAATTTGGTGTTGAATTAGGAAAAATGTCAATTCATGGTGCAAGAGTGCGTTGTATTGGGGCATAAGGTGTCCCCTAGAGGCATTGAAGTTGATCCCGCCAAGGTAGAGGTGATTGCAAAATTACCTCTACCCAATTCTGTGAAGGCGGTTAGAAGTTTTTTAGGACATGCAGGTTTTTATAGGAGGTTTGTAAAAGATTTTTCTAAAATTGCAAAACCCATGACAGACCTCCTGGCCAAAGAGGCCACTTTTGAATTCTCTGAAGAGTGCCTAAGGGCATTCAAATTACTAAAGAAGAGACTTATTAGTGCTCTTGTGGTGGTTGCCCCCGATTGGTCTATATCTTTTGAGCTAATGTGTGATGCCAGTGACACTACTGTGGGGGCAATTTTGGGCCAAAGAAAAGATAAGGTGTTCCACACCATATATTATGCTAGTCGTACTCTAGATGAAGCCCAGAAAAATTACACCACCACAGAAAAAGAGATGCTAGCAGTAGTGTTTGCTTTTGATAAATTTAGGCATTATTTAGTTCTGTCTAAAGTTATTGTTTACACTAACCACTCTGCTATTAGATTTTTATTGAATAAACAGGATGCTAAACCCTAGTTGATCAGATGGATACTTTTCTTTCAAGAGTTTGACTTAGAGATCCGGGATAAGAAGGGTTCAGAGAATCTGGTGGCAGACCACCTATCCCACCTAAACCACAGTGTGATGCAGCCTGTTGATAAAGGAGAGATAAAGGAGTCGTTTCCTGATGAATGACTCCTAGCTGTTTCTCACATCTTTCCCTCTCCATGGTGTGCAGATATAGTGAATTACCTTGCTTGCAAGGTCTTTCCAGAAAACTACACCTACTAGGAGAAAAAGAAGCTGCTCTCTAATGTGAAGCATTACTTTTGGGATGACCCTTACTTGTTCAAGGTATATGGGGATGGCATGGTAACACGTTATGTTTCTTTTGATGAGGTAAATTCTATCCTTACTCATTGCCACTCTAAAGAAGCTAGAGGCCACTTTGGGCCAACTAGAACTACCTACAAAGTACTGCAATGTGGTTTTTATTAGCCCACTATTTTCAAAGATTCTCATAATTTTGTAAGGGCCTGTGATAGCTGCCAAAGAGTTGGAAATATTTCTAAGCGTCATGAGATGCCCCAAAACAACATGCTTGTCTGTGATTTGTTTGATGTGTAGGGAATAGACTTCATAGGTCCTTTTCCCAAATCTTTTAATAATGAGTACATTTTGGTTGCTGTGGACTATGTTTCTAAGTGGGTGGAAGCTGTAGCCCTTCCCACTAATGATGCTTGGAGTGTTGTAAAATTCTTGAAGAAAAATATTTTTACCCGTTTTGGCACACCCCGAGCAATGATTAGTGATGGTGGCACACACTTTTGCAATAAGCAATTTGACAATCTTTTGAGCAAATATGGTGTGATACATAAGGTGGCTACTCCCTATCACCCACAAACCAGTGGGCAGGTGGAAATCTCTAACAGGGAGTTGAAAAGAATTTTAGAAAAGACTGTGAGTGCATCTAGAAAAGACTGGTTTTTAAAATTGGATGATGCGCTCCGGGCTTATAGAACTGTATTTAAAACTCCCATTAGCATGTCTCCTTATAGATTAGTCTTTGGAAAAAACTATCATTTGCCTGTTGAGCTAGAACACAGGGCACTTTGGGCCCTTAAGTTTCTTAACTTTGATTCTGAGCTTGCAGGTAAAAATAGGCTGCTACGGCTGAATAAGATGGATGAGCTTCGTTTTGAAGCTTATGAAAATGCTAAGCTGTATAAGGAGAGGACTAAAAGGTGGCATGATAGGCACATACAAAGTCGCGAGTTCCATGTGGGAGAAAAAGTTCTTATTTATAACTCGCACCTGCGCCTTTTCCCAGGTAAATTGCGATCTAAGTGGCATGGACCGTTTGTAGTGACCCAAGTGTTTCCTTATGGTGTGGTGGAAGTGGCCAAGGAGGATGGCACCACCTTTAAAGTAAATGGGCACCAAGTGAAGCACTATAAGGAAGGTTTACTCCAGGTGAAATACATCACTCTTCTTAAGAGTTGATACTCTTGGGTTCCAGTCAGGCTCGCGACGTTAAATAAGCGCTTCCAAGAGGCAACCTATAGTGTTCTATTTCTCCTTTAAAGGTATGAATTTCTTTCCCATTTACTCTAATTGTCTACATTTGAGGTTGTGTTCTTTTTTCTCTTATTTATTTTTTTAATTTTTATTTTATTTTTTTCTTTCCAGTTTTTTTATTGGTGCTTTTTTACTTGATTTGGTTGTTTAAGTACTTTTAGGGCATGTTCCAGAGATTTGCAACAGTCGCAACAACATTTTGGACTTCTGGAGATGATGTTGATGATAGTTATTGAGGCAGTTACTGATGGCTATCTCTAGTTGTAAGGATTGGGTTGTACTCTAGACAAGTGTTTCCTTATCATTTTACTTTCTTATTTTTTTTCATGTCTATTGGCTTGCTGTATTGAACCATTTCCTGTGTGTTCATGTAATGACTATGTGACGCCTTTGCTTCATCTTTTATTTTATCATCATTATTAACTATTGCTTGCTATTGTATGCTTTATAAATTTAGTTGTCACTCCACTTTATACGTCACTCATAATTTGATACACATGACCCTTTACAATATTGCCTGTTAACACTTGCTAGTCTTGAATCTGTCTATGCTTTGTAGTTTCTTTACTCTCATCCATGTGTGAGAATTGGGCCTAAACAGATTTTTTTTTATTCGATGTGTTTTCTTCTTTGCATGTTATTTGCTTCAGAACTTGACTTGATTCTTATTTTTCTGGCTTGATTTGTTCACACACATATGATAGAGGCACATTTCTTCTTTTTGAGCCAGGGCCAAATTTTAGCCACCCTGTATAATCACCCTTTGCTAGCCTCCTTGAGCCTTATTTCGTTTGTTCTTTAAATTACCTCTTTACAAGCCTAAAAGTGAAAAACAATTTTGTCCCTCTTAATTGGAATTAAGATATCTGCTCTTACATGCTACTTGTGGCTGAATTCTAAATTTGGGGTTGCTTGAGGAAAAGCAATGACTTAAGTTTGGGGTAGGGTACAGTAACATTAAACTTTTCTTCTTACAAATCTGTATAGTTAAAAAAAAAGTTGAATAAAAAAAAACAAACAAAAGAAGAAGAAGAAGAAGAGAAGTACAATTTTCTTTATGTTTATATTTTCTGTTACCGTAAATAAATGGGGTTGAAAACTTGGCAGGCACAAAATATTAATGCCAAGGGATGAATAATAGTGATAAAACGACTATGATGATGCCTATGATAGTCCCTTAATTTCAATTGCTTAGCCTAGTTCTAAATATTTTTACCCACCAGTGACCCTAGCCCCGTTACAACCTAGAAAGACCTCTTGAGTGTGTGCACTTGTTTTGTAATATTAATTTTAGATTCTTGTCAAGCATAAGGTAGGAATAATATATGATGATGTTGAGTGTAAACAGAACCCAAATTTTGGTGAGTTGAGTGAAAACACTTAATCCTGAGGAGAGTAAAGCAGGTAGAGAGTACAGGCAAAGGATTTACTATTTTGTGTTAACTTGTTTTATTTTTGGAGGTAATTGTGACTCTTAAGACTGAGTTGACTAAATATATGTGTGAGACTGTTCTAAAAGAAATGGGCAACTGTTAATTGTGATTGATTGAAATTGTATTTGAATTGAGACTGAAGGATTTACTCAACCCTTTGTGCAAGTTATTTCTTGCTTAAGGACAAGCAAAATCTTAAGTTTGGGGTTATGATAAATCTATATTTATGTAGATTTATAGAGCAAGTTCACATGATTTTTGCATTAACTCATTGGAAATTTTTGAGAAAATAGACCATTAATGAAGGATTTCATGTGATGTATGTTTCTAAGCTTTTTATTTAAAATTACATGAATTACCTTAATTTTGTTGAATTTTATGTAGGAAGTTAGTTGAGCAAAGAAAAGAAATCCAGTCCACAGGTATAGAGGAGTAATATACTTATCAAGTGGGCTTAAAAGAAGCCTATAAGCACGAGAATGGGCCAAAAAGGAGACTTGAAGCACAAAATGGAGTGCACAAAGTTGCACCTGCCTGGTGGGCCTTGCAGGCCCTGGAGGTATTCCGCTGGGCGGGTTGCATAGCCCGCCCAGCGTCAAAGCGAAGCGAATTCTGAAAAACCGCCCAGCGGGTTTCCAACCTCGTTGGGCGAGTCCGAGGTCCAAGTTTTAATTTTATTTGAATTTTTAATGGACCTAGATTGGGTAGAATGGACCGGAGTTAAGTCTTCTACTTCAAAATTCTAAAATTATATTACAAATAGCAAGGAGCAAAGCACAAGAGGTGACCCCTGTCTTATCTTTATTCTTTCCGAAATTCTTCCTTTTCTTGGGTCTTTGACTTTTGGAGAAAGATTCTTGAAGGGAAATAGGATACTTAGAGTCAAAACTGGAGAAAAACCTTTTCTTGTAAAAGATTTCTTCTTCTTTTCCCTTTGATGTATTTCTTTAAAATTATGATATCTCTTCTTGCCATGAGTAGCTAATTTTCTTGTTAGGGTTGTGGTGCACTTAGTGTTTGAAACCCCTAAATGTTTAATTTTAATTGAATTCTTGTTTCTATTTAGTCAATTAGATTGTTCTACTATTTTTATTTTCTTACTTGGAATTGATCATCTCCTATATGCTTCGAATCGATTAATTGAATGGCGGCCGTATCGCAATTAATTGGTAGACGTGTAGGGTAATCAAATTAGGTTTTGTTGTATGATCAACCTTCATTCCTAATTTCCAATTGGATTAAATAATTAATTTAATCCTCTCCTTTTATTCTCCGTGCCTTCTTAGGGTTTTAATATCTTACATGATCAACTGGGAAATTAACTTAGAAAGGACTATTGCAATTTATGATCAACAATTGACAATAAAATTCGTAGGGGAATATTGGTAATTGACGAATAGTAAGAGGTTCAATTAGAATTAGATGTGAAGGAACTTAAGAGCACGAAGGAAACCACAACCTTAAGTCTATCTTTTTCTGAATTTTTCTCTACTTACCATTGTTTGTTTTACAATTCCTATTTCACGCTTATCATTATTGAATCAACCTAGTACCTATTTAATTTTACCTAAACAATATAGAACCTCTGGAAACTGGTAATCACCATTTAGTCCTTTGGGTTCGATATCTGGACTCACGTCCTTTTGTTACTACTGCGATAAGGGTACACTTGCCCTTGAGCGTATTTTTAGTGCATCAATCACCCAAAAGGATGTTTTGGAAATATGTACTGGCAATGACATGCTAAATATTTCAATTATACAATTATGGTTGCTGTAAGTTTAATTTATTTGTAAATCTCTTAAATAAGCATTTGATTATTATAATTAACATTCATTTGAATATTTTAAGTACATGCATTGGCTCTGTCTCTCAAAGGGGCGGGAGAATGTATATGAAATTATTGACCCATTTCCTATTCAGAAATTAGGGAATAAGGATGAGAATTCTCAGGCTTTCATTCAGAATTAGATGTATAATGGACAAAAACAGTGTTAGCACCATACTTGCATTGGTAAACACAAGTTATTTCTCACCTAAATGATTTTAAATGAGATTTGAATCTTGTCACCTATATTGTTTTTCAATACAGCTCGCACTAGTAATTGCTAATTATTTGTCCCAAGGACAATGTTGTGGCCTTATTGTGTTTGTTGCACAAGAAGCCCAACAAAGAATTGAAACAACTAGTAGAAAAGTAAGTTTTTATTTATAATATATTTCCTTTGTGTTTTGTATTATAATTTTGAAACCTATAACATACTTTGCATATCCATTTTTTAATCAGAATCATGATCGGATATCAAACATTGGCAGGGTAGGCACGTGTCACTAAGAAGAAAGCCTAGTTGGTTTTCCCCCTATTTAAGTAATTTACAGTGACATATTTAATTACAATTTATAATAGTTTCTACAACTCATTTTTAAAAACAATTCTCATTGGTAGGCTAACAAATAAGTAGGGAGCTATGAGTGTGGATATTATATAATGAAACATATGTTGACCATAGTTTTAGCAGATATTGTGGACTCATGGGACAAGGTAATATAATTTTCATTCTAGTTACAATACTTATAGTTTTTATAGTTGATTGGGTAATGAATTTATCTTATGTTTTTTTATCTTGCAGTTGTTCATTAATAGAGAACCATTCTCACAGGAGGACATGCTAGATATCCGCTAATGTTGGGCAACATTCTTCCTTCAAATTAGTAATAGATAGTTTGTTTAGAATGTCTTTAGCTAGGCAAAATACTAGTAATTTTTTATTTTATCTATTTTATCATGAAGTTTTGTTGGTTAAAGTATGTTATAACTGAATGTGTTGATGTTCTGGCTGTTTCTGTGGTGTCTGTTTGATGATAACAAAGTTGGTTGTATGACAAAACAATGAAATTGTTTAAAAAAAAGTCACTTTTTAACTCGATTCTCCACTTAACCGAGTTAAAAAGTATTTTTTAAATCGGTTCAACTTACGCTTTAAAATGATAATACTTTTTTATATCACTTGTATCTAAATCGGTTGTAAAATCGATTTAAAAAGCCTTTTTTAACTGATTTAAAAATTGTTTTCTGTAGTTGTGAGAATATGTGCCATCCAAACTGCTCCAAATTAAAGCATCAAGGACTTACAAATGCAAAAGCAAGTTGGTAGATTCAATTTTCTACTTAACATTAGCTGGTATAAAGGTGCAAAGATTATTAAGTTGCAGGTACCTTCAACATAGATGTCCTGTATAGTAACATCAATATCATAGGTATCAACATAAAGGACATGTTGACAAATGGGCCCAACATTCAACCAGTCTGTGAAGCAAAAAGAACTATTACCAGCACCAATTCTAATTTCATACCTAAGGATATCAACGGGGCAAGGTGGGTATGGGTAGTAGTACCTCCATACCCGCCTGTATTTATGCGGGTACTCGATAAGCTAATATTCACAAATTTTATAGATATCCGCGAGTATTCATTGGTATTCGTGGATATTTATTAAAATGTAATATTTTAAACAAAAAGTAAAAAACAAAATAAAACTAAAAATAAATATTTTTGAAATATTTATTTATATTAAAAAAAATTGTAACATATATTTATACTAAAAATAAATAATTTTTAAAAATATATTAATACTAAAAATAAATTAAAATAATTTATTTTATATATAATTAAGAGTATTTAAACAATTATAGAGTATAGGTGTAACGACCCGCTGTCGCTACTGAACAACACTACCATTCATTTCATTATTATTGTGAGATTTAATGAAAACTACCTTAAATCAGTTCACATGCAACTAACATCATCATATCATGTATATATATATAAGGGAGACCATCTGTCCTAATCATGATCAACTGACCTATATATATGTATTTACAAAACAAAGATTTAATAAGACATATGCATCAACGCTACTACCCAAAATATACATTAGTAAAGGAGAGGGAAATACAAAACACACTCCCTAAAGCTGGTCAAGCTATACATCCAATCTCAGAAGTAAAACAACTATCATAGAACAACAAAACGAGACTGTGATTCATCACGTCTCCTCGTCTCTAAGCCGGCAGCTTTGCCATCACCTCTGAACATTTGGATCAACGGAAAACTCACCATCTGCTCCCACATCAACAACGTGATCATCACAGACACGAACCACACATGCAAAACAATGCAAGGGTAAGCTTACATAGAACAATAGGACATATAATCAAAAGAAAGCAGCCCACAATATAATCATACTTGTCCATTCAAACGAAAAAACGTAACATTATCCACCATGATATAATATCATCATACACATTCTGATATATACATATATATATACACAGCTCCACAGGCACATCCATGATGCATGACCACATCACAAACCAATTCCACCATCCACTATACCAATGCATGAAAACACTACTATCGAGAGATTTTCAACATTTGAGCGACTAGGATAGACATGTTCCTTAACATAGCGCCCTCCGCCGCTATTGGGGAACATCATAGCTCTAATCAATGGATAGAATCAAGTGGTTGATCAGGATAGATATATGTGGGTAGTGCCTCACCACGACACAAGGCTTGCAACGACCTTGGCCCCATCTGGAATTGCCCATCTACCTATCCCCCAAGTCCTTGGTGCAATGACCCCTACTGACCTTTCCGACATTAGGTTGGAGGTCCGTTTGAGCCTCAACTCCTGTCAACCAACTAACTTAAGTGCTTGCTCACAACGCAATCACCACTGCAGATTCATGCATGAATGCATGTACAACACCATCCACTATCAATCCAACATTAATGGTTTAATAAATTCAACAACAACAATTCAATAGAATTTAACAACAACACCATGTGGGCTCAATTCAGCACGTCACATGGTCAACAACCACCGATAACCCCATGTAGGCTTAATTCAGCACCTAACATGGCGAACAGGTTAGGCCCTATCTAAGTAGTCTATACCTCTTTAGCAGGGTCGATCCTAACATTTTACGGGCCCTAGGCGAAATAATAAATAAAGGCCTCTTATGTATAAGTATTCAAAAATGTAAACATTTATTACATAAAAAAATAGACACATAATTTAATTAAAAATGATATTTTTATCACATTAAACAAATAACATAATTTTAACAAATCTTAAAAAGATGTATAATATTTGTCATTCAATTAACTTCCATACTATCGTTTATCATCGACAAAATATTATCATCTTAAATTAAATTTTACATGAATTTTTTTTCTTTATTAATATACTAACTTTTAATTTTATCTAGTACTTTAGCCTATGTATTGTACAAGTTAAAGATGTATTTTTATATAATTATAATTATAATTCATAATAAATAAATATTTTTAAATATATAAATAATATTTTATATTTATGATAAATAATTTAAATTGTGATATAATGTTATTTTTAAATTAAAACAAATAGGTAATGAAGAAAATCAAAAAGATAGATGGAGGGTAGTTTGAGATGATTGAGAAAGATATTTTTTGATTAATTGTAGAGAATGTGTGTGAAATGCACCTTTCAAGGAAAGGAGAGAAGGGGTTAAAAATTTCTAATTGAGAGAGTGAGGGCTATACTATCTAAGTTAGGATTTTGAATTAATGTGTAATAGTAGATTCCTTTATAATTTGAGTTTTTGTTTGTGTTTTTAAAAAAAAAACAAAAACTTTAAGTCTACGCATTGTTATATATCAACTACATGTTTGTAACAATGAGCTAGAAATTTATTTAACATGAACTAATGAATGTAATACATCATAAAAAAAATTAACAATTAAGATAATAGTACTTTATAATCACATATCACATTTTTATTCATATATAAAAAAAGAGACATGATAAGTGATAGTAATTTCAATTTATGTATACAAATAACATAAAATAATATAATTTTTTTTTATCATACAACTATATAATTTTTTTTCTAATTTTTTGGGCCCTTCCCAGCCATGGGCCCTAGGCCATTGCACCTCTAGACAAGGCCCAAGGCCGGCACTGCTCTTAGGATTTTACTAACAAATCCTCTCAACAACAATTGGAGGTCCTATCTAAGCAACCTTCCACTTCAACAACTCATCAATATTCTCAAACCCTTTTAGAGCAACAACAAAACTCATACTTAACAATCTTCACTCCAACACAATAACCTTAGAAAATCGAGCATACAAGATAAATATAACTTTTGGAAAATGCACAACACCCTTTTTTATATGTGTGTGTGTGTGTGTGTGTGTGTGTGTGTATATTATAATCCACATTATGAAGCGGAAATTTTAAATTCTAAAATAACACATTAAATTCTGAAATAACAGATTATCTCCTATAATAACAAATTAAATCAGTTAGAAAAGTACACCAGAATTCATTTCTTGATAGAGATAATCAATTATGAATCTCCATAATCGATTATTTTAGAACCAATGTCAAGAAAACAATTCTCGAAGCTCAGATAATCAATTATTAGTTTCCATAATTGATTATTCTAAAGCTAGAATCATGAAAACAACTTCTGGAACTCTAGATAATCGACTATGAGGCTCCCATAATCGATTATCTGCGACGGAGTTGTGAAAAATGCAATTTTTTTTGTAGAAAACTCAATCTCCACCATACCGCAGATGTTGATTTTGTCTCAATGGGAGTTCCAACATCATCAATCCATCTCAACCAAATTCATACACATCAGATTATATAACTAATTCAATGTTTCATCACCCAAATCTCATATTTCTCATCCCAAACCCATTTTTACCAATGTACCACCACAAAACTCATTCTAATAGAGATTTTGCAAATCTCTAGCATATATAAGTATAACAGCACACACATAACACAGAACAACTATGATTAAGCTTCCCTTACCTCGTAGAGTCTCCGAAATTTGAATATGGGGAAGAAAAGGATGAGAAGACAAGAACCTTAGGGCCAAATTTGCGAAGAAACTACCACTTGCGATCACAAGGACTTCACAAGAAAGAGAGGAAATGTGGGTCTTGAATTCGTCTTTGCCTTTGAGAAGTAGACGAGAATGCCTTAAGAGAGCTTTTGAGGGTGTCTGGAGTACAAATGAGATGGAAAGGAGGGGTCTCAAGGTCTTTATAAGGGTCCTAGGAGAGGTCTTGGACTCACCAAGGCCCAACTAATGCTCTTATCACTCTAAGGCCCGAGAACTAGCCCAACACCACGATTCAACCACTAAGCCAACCAACATACTACTAGCTGGGATATTTGGCCTAAACAACATATCTTCAAATTCCCTAATTCAAACAGGAGCCTCCAAGACAACATAGCAAAAACAACAACCATACATCTATAGTTTATTTATTACCTTTTAATTACAAAACTCAATTGAATATTATTAAATCACACATTAGGAAAACACTAGCGTTACAACGGGTACTTGCAGGTACGAGTACCTTACTATTCGTCCCCGCCCCATTAATAAACGAGTATCCATTTAATATCCATAGCGCGTTTTATCCGTGGGTAAGGGTTTTTTTTGACATAGATGTCCTGTATAGTAACATCAACATCATGGGTATCAACATAAGGGACATGCTGACAAATGGCCCAACATTCAACCAGACTGTGAACCAAAAAAAACTATTACCAGCGCCAATTCTGATTTCATACCCATCCTAAAGTTCCTCCAAAGCCTTGAAAATAAACCGCTAGTTATAGGAACTAGAAGCTGCCTTCATATCAAATATACTCTTCCCCTTGGTATACTTGTTAGACAACAGGCTCACCTATAATTTATCCTTTCCTTCATGAATATCCCAAATCAGCTTGCCAAGTAATGAGATATTAACATTCTGGGCCCCATGTAACCACAATCCACCATTAACTTTAAGGGTTGAAACTTTTTCCTAACTAACCAGATTAATGCCTTTATTGTCATTCCCCTTCCACACAAAATCTTTAATGGTCTTGTCAATTTAAGAGCAAATACCTTGCGGGATCCACATGATTTACATGTAATAATTTGGAATAGAGCTTAAAACTAAATTGGCTAAGGCCAACCTTCCAGCCTTATTCAAAAATTTATTTTTCCAAGAGGCTAGTCCATCTTGCATTTTATCCAAAATAAAATTAAAGTTTTCATTTTGACTATCCCTTTCAAGATTAGGAAACCAAGATACTTTCCAAGGGTAGAAGTACTACGAATATTGGTAATATTTTCCAACCTCCCCTTCTTAGCATTCAACATACCTAAAGAGTACATCACCCTGGATTTGGAAAAATTTATCTTTAACCCAAAGTCTTGACTAAACTTTTCAAACAAAGACACAATCATTCTAGCTTGCTTGTTGGTTGCCTTGGTAAATAACAAGATATCATCAACAAAAAAACAAATGTGAGAGTAAAGGCCCATTCTTGGAAATTCTCATAGGCAGCCATTAGTTAGCAGAAAACAAGATCACTAATGGCTAAAGAGAGTTTCTCCATACACAAGACAAACAAATAAGGGGAGAAGGGATCCCCTTGCCTTAAACCCCTTGTAGAAAGAAAATTTTGCAACCTGTTCCCATTCCAGATAAGAGATAAGGAAGAAGATGTAACACAATGCATAGTCAACCTTATTGTCATAGGGGGGAAACCAAAATCTTTGAGGCATTTCTCCAAATGCTTCCAATCCACATTATCATATGCCTTTTCATGGTCAATTTTATAAGCCACCTCACCTTTCACTTTTTTTATTTGTGCAAGACATGAATAATTTCCTAAAGGATAATTGCATAATAGAAGTTCCCCTACCAGGCAAAAAACTACTCTAATAAGGGCCAATAAGATTATTATGCATAGTCCTAATTTTATTGACCAACATTTTAGTGATAATTTGGTAAATTGTGTTACATAAACTTATAGGATGGAAATCCATAAATGTACCCGGGCAGTCCACTTTAGGAATGAAAGCAATTAGAGTCTCTGACATAATTGGGTCAAAGAACCTCAAATCAAAAGCATTTCTAACCATCTGCCAAACATCATCACCCATGTAATGACTCGTTATCGCTACATGGTCAGCTGACAGCTAATGGAATGCGGAAGATTTAATTTTAGACGAAAACTCTTGATTAATTTATTTATGAAAAGAGTGTGAAAATTTTTTTGGCAGAGCATAAGGCATTCATTCCTTTCAAAAACTCTAACGTATAAAGCATAAACAATTGTCCAACATACTAACATAACCCATGCATACATCACAAAGCATCAAGTGTAAATGGTTGTGCCTTATGGCACTTACAGACTAACATCATCGTCAAGACATCTCAAAAGAAAGTGTGTGTGCATATACATCAGTGTACCCATCAACAAAAGTACATCACAAAAGGGGAAGGGAAAAAATACATCATACACACCCTAAGTTGGTCATACCCTTAAACACTACATCTAAGAAGGAGGAGGAGCAGGTGGAGCATCAGCAGATGGTTCCTCAGCTCTTGCAACTCTGCGACGAGGACGATGTCCCTAAGCAAACAAGCGGTGATACTTCTCAACTCTCATGTGAGGTCAAGTAGTAGGAGCATACTCTCTCCACATCTCCCGGATGGGTAACCAAAACTCTAGTAATATATACAGAATCACAGAAAACACTGTAATTCTTATAGGAGCATAAGAAAGCGTAAGCTCTCCCTCATAGTAGACACTCTGAAGCTCGCAGTTGATCCTCCAAGCTACACCATCTTTTACGGCGGTCTCACGGAAGTCAATGCGGTAGGGGCCCACGTGAACGTGGTTCCAGATCATTGGCGACAATCTCGATGCTCTGGGTCGTCTCGACATCTGCTTCCACAAACACGATGTTTGAGATCATCATAGGCACTAACCACACGTGCAAACAACACAAGGGTAAGCTTATGATAAACATAAATGCAGAGTTCTAACTAACACAACAATTATTTTCAAGAAAGAGAGAATACTGATATTAGAAAATATTACAACATTTTTAAATAAACATAGTATAACATAATTTCATGCAATTTATGTAGACACTACTCCATGGAGACTTTTCAACAACTCAAGCGATCATTATGGGAACATCCTTTAACATAGCACCTAAGCCACAAGGATCACACGAATTCTTTCAAGGCACAACTATTAGGGAGCCCATGAACTGATCTTGCAAAAGTTGATAGTGGTTTTGTCAAAATAGACGTACGTGGGTAGTGGCTTACTACGGCACAAGGTTCGCGATAACCTTGACCTCAATGTGGGATTCGCTCATTCACCTATCCTCAAGGTCCATCGATAACTACCCCACTCTTCCTCCTAGCACTAGGTTGAGAGCTATACACTGACTCCCAACTTATGTGCCTACTCGCGACACCGTCCTAATAGGATCCATGCTTATACGTTCATACCATTAATAGCGACGAAGCATTAACTCAGCATATGACCAAGTGTCACACCCTTTTTTTGTTTTTTTTTTAAACAATTCCCAATATTTGTAAATTAACAGATAACATATGTTATCAAAATTTATGAACTTAAGCTTTAGAGTTTTTCTCTTAAATCTTTTATGTTCTATTAATCCTTTCCAATAACTTAATAATTAATATTCTCAATAATAGGGAAACTAAGAGGAAATTTTATCTCAACAAATTATACTTTTATATGTAGAGAAATATACTTATTAGAATAGAGGAAGATTTATAAAACCCTCTAATATATTAAAATATGAAATCTAATATTTTGATTTATCAAAATTATTTTCTATTAAGAAATAATATGTGCGTGTCTATTTATTATATATATATATATATATATATATATATATATTCGTATAACATTATGTTACACACCTATATTCCCTTAAAAATTTTAAAAAGCACATTTACGTCTAAAATCTGTTTCTCAACAGTTTTATATTATTATTTTTTTCCTTAAAAGAGTAACGTTGTTAAATATATTTTTAGGTATTGTAAATAAATATATCTTAATAGGTAAAAACAGCATACAACTTAGTTGTTCAGTCCCAAAATTTTTGTATGATAAGTGGTCTCAAGATCATAATAAATAAATCTATTTACACATACACACTTCTATTTTCATCAACAATCATTTTCTCACATCAAAATCAACAAATTACATAAGATTTACATTCTTTTGCACACAATACAACAGCTAACATATTTCATTCTTATCATACTTCTATAATTAAAACAAAAAGAAATAAATCAAGACAAGCAGAACTTACTAGAAGATGAATAACCTCTTAACAACATTTTTCCACCTTAGCAAATATTTCATGTCCATCACATTTATGCTAGTATATTAGAGATTAGAAGGAGTTAAAGAAGAGTATAAGTTCCCTTACAACTTAGGACAAGAGGTGAAACTTCAAAGAGGAAGAGCTCAAGAAAAAAATTCAAGAAGTGAAGTTGCTCAAAGGCTCCACGGTTTCCAGCTGCTTCCACAATGCAAAATCTGATTTCTTTTCTCTTAATTTGGTATTTAAAGGCAAGCTTGGGTGAGGCCTTAATCTAGTGGTCAATAAGGGTTGTAATGCTTAATGATTTAAAGAGTATAATTTCAATAATTCAATGGGTAATAAAGGGTATGAATCAGCTGGGCAAGCAAAGTCAAATTTGGAAATGTTGACATTCTCTTTTTTTTTTTCTATACTCATGGTTTCCACTTAGCTGAAGGGAAAGGTGTTTTTGTTTTCACCTTTCTCTCCCATGTTCAGCAATTTAAAGAAAGTCTACTGGTTTTCTCTCTCTCTCTCTTTTAAGGGGTTTATTGTATTATTATTATTTTTTGTTTCGGTTGTTTTAAAAACATACACATGGGGGTTTAATTTCAACGTGCAATTCAAGGGCCTATGAATAACGTGCAACAGGGTTCATCATCACGTATATTAATAGGCACATATAAAGATTTGAACAATTGGGTAAAAGGGGGTTTTATGTGTTTTTTTTTTTTGGTTTACAAGGTATAATTCAATTAGGTACAGGTTAAAAAAAAAAAGTCCAGGGAGGGTCGGTCACACCATTCTTAAAATGGTGGTCTTGATTTTTGATTTTTTTTTTTTGGTTAAAAATGGTTAAAGTAGATTAGTTAAAAAAAGAAATATTACCTTTACTAAAAAGAGTAAATTACAAATTAATTTACCTTAAATCTTATGCTAATTATCTTGAGAAAATGTATTAATGACAAATTAGGATTGGTTCATGATAAATCTCTAACTATTTGTTCATTTACACAGTGTAATTTTACACGAACAGTGCACAATTAAATTTCTAATTTAATTAGAACCTCATTGAAAATTGTCACATGAAATCATACAAAGTATTTTAATTAAATTTTCTTAATTAAACTAAATTTAAATTTCTTTTTGTAATTAATTTCAATCATTTTTTAAATCACACGTTAAGAAAACACAGTGTTACAACCCACCAAATGCCAAAATTGTTTAAAGAAAACTCCTTGAAAACCATTAGCACCAGGAGCTTTGTAAGGCTTCGTGGAATTCAGAGCAAAAGCAACCTCCTCCTTAGTGACAGGTTGAGTCAACATCCTCTTCTCTTCTTCATCAAGTTGAGGAAAATGGCTCATAAACACATTTGAGTCAACTTGGAAATTTGTTTGATTAAATTAGATTTGTTTTATAGAGAAATTTATTTAATAGATTATAACATATGTAATTTAAATGCTTATTTTATAATTTTTTGATTTGGTGGATACAAGATTTTGATTTCGGAATTTAAATGGCCTCCATTATTTCCCTTTACTGTCTTTGATTCCTTTTATTTGGTTACATGTAATCTTTTTTGGTACAAGGCAATTTTTGATTTTTAATATAATTTCATCCCATTGAGCTAAATTCATATGCCAGTTGTTTACCGAATATTTTGTGAGAAATAATTAAATAATGAAAACATCCAAAAAATAATAATTTTTTTTTGCTGGTTTTACTAAATAAAAAAATATTATGGGCGGTTTGTTCGTATATGTGATTATTGATTTAAAATCTCATTAATTGATTTTACTAAATAAAGAAATGCTCAGCATGCATTGCGTTTTGAATCTGCAATGCCATGACACGAGAACTTTTGTTTATGGCACATGATAAATCCTATTCAAAAATAATTAAGTAAATCGATCAATTTGAGTCCTACACAGCATTGACAATATGCCTGTTACAAAGTAATTAACTGTGTGAAATCACTAGCGTTGGCAATATGCCTTTTACAAAGAAATATATAGAACATAAAACCCCAGTGGTAATATTTTAGTTTTTTTCATTCGCATACTTATAAAGTGGCTTTAGTAACACAAGGTAAAGAAAATGAATTTAAAGAAACAAATTTAAAGAGTAATTTTAATTAGAGTCAATTGTGATCAAATTTATAAACACTAGCATTAAAAAGTAAAACAAAAAATTTAATTTTAAATAGTTTAAATAAATTTTGGGAAAAAAGATAATAAATATAAGATATAAAACTATTTACTAGTCATAAAAAAATTGAGGCTGAGCCAAGGTGGGCCACAAAAATGGCAGCCTGGTGGGAATGCGAGCCGACCCAACCTGGCCCAATTACATGCTTTGGCCCAGCTTGGGCCACCCATTTGCTAGCTCTAGTTATTTATTTTCCTGTTTATCTTCATTGTTTTATTATAATTTCTTCTTTTATGTTATGTTACATTTATTATCTAATTTTACCAAACATTTTTAGGTCTTTTTGGCAATAATATGTGATAAGTTAGGGGAAAATTAAAAAAAAAACTAAATTTTTTGACAAAAAGTTGTTAAATTAGCTTAATAAATTAAAAGTATTTGATAAAATTAATTTTTGAGCTAACTAATAGATATGAAAAACAAAAAGATATATTTATATATTTTTATATAATTTTTACAGACAAAAATATGTTTGTAGGTAATTATAATTTTAATATTTTGAACTCTTATTATTTTTTAAACATCAAATATTTGATTAAAAATAAAATAAATAGTGTAAACAAAGTAATGTTAAAGGAAAATTTTATTACAACAGATAATGTGACATTAATTAACGTGACAAATGAATAACTTTATAAAAAATTAAAGGTAAAAATGAAATATATGTATATATATACATATGTATATATATAACAGGTTAGAAGTTCAAATGTTACTTTAAGTAGTATTTAAAAGATGTTAAAAGTTTATAAAAAGTCATTTATTAAATACTTATTTAGGTTAACTTCATGTATTTAACATAACTTTTACTTTTAAGGAAAAGAAAAGTTAAAAAAAGTTCAAATACTAACCAAATTTATATTTGTGTAACAAACTTGTTAACTCCTAAATGTGTAAAATTTATTTGACTAGTGAGAAAAAATGATTGAGGTGGAGAGGTACATTTTCTCTGTGATTAGCCATGAATAATGGGCTTTGTCGAAGAAACCATCAAATGGGGGTGAGGCAACACTCAATGTGCAACGAAACAAAGGACCTATGAATTTAAATCCAACTATTTCTTTTTGTGACACAATCATTGGGAACAGGTGGGCACTGCTACAAAGTGTGAAAGAAGATCTCATTGCTAAGAAGTTAGTTAGAATAGAACATGAAGATGGAGACAAATTGCTTCCAAAGATGTATCTTGTTGTGTGGTGAACATAAGAATGCGTCTCTGGTGAGCTCCCACGGTGGTTGCTGGTATCTTCGGTGGCGGCACCTGCAAGGACTCTGATGCTTAAGTCAGTATGGGTCTGAGTATGAGTGAGTATGAGAGAGAGCGTATGTACTTGATAGGTGCAGAGTCCTTTATATGGTGTGTTTTGGAGGGAAATTTTGTTAGCTCTAGGTGCCACGTGGCAACTCCCGTTTCGATGCCTAAATACATGCGTTCCTTGCCGTTAGGCGCTTCCTGTGCTGTGCCGAGATAGAGATGAACTTGATCTGGGATAGCAGGAGTTTTTCAACCGGGATAACTAAAGCTGTGAAAGCCGAGATAGAGGACGTGGAAGCCGACTTAGATTGTGGGTCCAAGTAACCTCCAGAATAGTTGCCCCCAAGTCAGTGATGATTAAAGAAGCACCGTCGGCTTAAGAGTCTAAGTCGGCCCCATAACAGTTGCCCCCAAGCTGGTGGTGCTTAGAAAAGGCATCATCGGCTTAAGAGCTTGAAAGAGTATCTGGGATGGTGTTGCCCCCAAGTCGATAAGGTTTTCTGCCGAGAAATACTACTGACTTTGGAGTCAAAAGGTTTGAGTCTTTTCATTTTTCAGACAGCTGCACCGTATCTTTTGCATGGCTAAGGTGCATTAAATGTGTAATGATTCAATATCTTAAACTCTGTAGCGCTTCGAATTCCAAGAGATTTGGTGGTTGTCTTTTGAAAATATGGACTTGGGCCTGGCCCTGATATGGGCCCGTAATATAAAAGACTTTTCTGCTAACTGCTTCAGTATGCTTGCCCCCACTCTACTGTCAAGATTTTTTTCTTTCTCTGAAAGTTCTTATGCTTTCTGCCTCTTTTTCCTCCGGCAAATCACTGCAACACTTCCTTCCTGTCTCAACGTTTCCTCCGACACCGATCACTTCATATATTAAGGTAATATACTCATTTTCGCCTTCGCTTTAAGTGGCTCCCTTGTATTGTGATTTTTTCTGTATTGTATTGTATTTTGTTTTGTCGAAGATGGACCCACGTAGACGTGATGCTTTATCTTCTGCTCGTGGCAGTCGTGACAACCACTCGAGGGGTTTTGCCGCTAATTGGATGTTCCAGTCACCGGCATTGCCTCCGTCTCATCGTGCTGGCGACCGTAGTCGCAAGAGTGATGTTGGCTGCGCCAGCTCTTTTGTTGGCCCCGCATATACGCACGAGGGAGTAGATGTCTGGGATAAGTTGGGCAGACGAGGGTCTGCAAGAAGGACCGATGAGCATCTTATGATGGCCGACCCAAAAAAACCCTCACCGCTAGAGATAATAATTTGCCTAGAAACCTTAGAGAAGTGCCGGAGTCATTTGAGGGCAGTAGGGATGCCTTGCGACCCGGATGAGGTTTTGGAGTACGCCAAAGCCTAGGTGCAATACCCTGACATGATGAAGATCCCTTCCGGGCCGGGCAATATTTCTGGGGTTAAAAGGTCGATGCAAAGTAGCGCCGAGGTTATGTCGTGGTTTGAATCCCAACAAGCTTCTTCTGATCCTTCTTTCGATGTTTTTGACAAGGGGATGGGGAAGACCGTTCATAATGTGGAGACTATTCTCGAAGCCTATCATGATGCGGCGAGTCTGGGTATAGATTGGGTAGATAAGGAGGTGGCTGGGACTCAGTCGTGCCTCAACCAGGCAGCATTAGACGCTTTGGTTGGTTGCCTTGAGTTGAGTCAAGGCATTGCCGAGATGCCTTTCGACGTAGTGGCCCTTAGGGACGATGGCCGCATATGTTCTCAAGGTCGGAAAGACAACATGGGGGCTCCATTGGCTGAAGTTGAAGCTGCGGCAACTGGGTACTTATACCTTAAATTCCTACTGATGTATTTGACATTCTTCAAGCATCAGGGAGTTAGGTTGCCCCTTACGGACTTTCAAGTGTCTGTTTTAAATTTTCTCAATGTCTCTCCCTCACAGCGACATCCAAACAACTGGGCATTTCTCGTGGCCTTTGAAGGACTGTGCAGCCGAGAGGGAGATGTTTGTAGCCGGAACCTATTTTTGTATTATTTTACCCCCATTTGTCAAACATACGACAGTAAGTTTTCTTCTGTCCTGTTCTAGAGCGTCCAAGGTCAAGCTTTGCTGAAACCGTTTCAGGACTCTTATAAAGACTATAAGGATAAATTTTTCTTCCTACGCCCTCGCCCAAAAAGCTGGGATGCCTTTTTTATAGTTCGTGACGCAGGGGAAAATGTCACTGAACCTCGGTTCCCTTTATACTGGTCATATGACCATTATTGCCTGGATCTGGCAAAGTTCTTAGTTATGAATGATGATTTGACCCCGGAGGAGGCTCGGGCGCGGGACCATTTTTCTGCCATGATAAAAACCTGCAGGATCGAATACCTTGTCAATGGTTAATTGGGACCACTTCTGTTGAGTACCACCAAAATTTTGGTGTGTTTACGCGCGCTTTTTACATGTTTATTTCTGATTGTCTTGATATTTTGTGTGTAATCTAACCCGGTTCATATTCTGTTGTAGACATGATGGTGAAGTCAAAGATGGCTGACTTCGCCTTGGCCCTCTAGTAAGATAAGGGGACCAAAGCAAAAGAGCCGAGGAGTGCCAAGGGGAAGGTAAAGGTGGTCGAGAAGACACAAGCGCTTCCTCCCCCAGTTCTCGTGGAGGCTAAGGGGATAGTTATCCGGGAAGCGGGGGGCCGGGATACACTAGGACCTATGAGGCCGGCTACAGCCGAGGTAACAGCTTCCATGGTCGGCGTATTTGACGGGGTTGCTTCTACTGGCATTAATCCTTCCGTCATCTCTTCAATCGTCGTTTCCGGGAATAGGGTAGTGACTGGCGAGGTACAAGAGAAGGCCCTACCCTCTAAGAGGCATCGGGATGATCAGCCTTCCTTGTCAGTAGTGGAGTTGACAGATGAACAAATCTTGGCAGAGGAGGCGGCCGTGTTTGAAGACAATATCGGCTGTGAGGTGCGCAACATGCGTGGAGAACTGGGCACCCTGCATAACGGTCTTAATGGGTTTAGCGCTCTCTTCAGCCATATGTTTCACAGTTATACTCAATATGTGCTGATGAGGGAGGCTTTGGGTAGCAAAAACCCTTTGGACGTCCTGGTGGAGAAAGATGCAGTTATATCCCAACTAAAGGAAGCTGAGGAGGGTGCACGCATGTCCAAGGAGGAATCTGGCAAAAGAATTGCCGAGCTGGAGGAGGAAGTGCGATCTTTAAAAGGGGAGCTAGCGAGAGAGAAAGCAGAAAGGTAGCGAGCATCCCAAGCTAAGTCGAATCTTCGAATGAAGCTGTTTGTCGCAGATACTAAATATGCTGATTTATCTACCCAACTCCAAGCTTCTAGAAGTAAAGTTAAAGATTTGCAAGCTTTGGTGCGAGAGTTAAAATCTGGCATGACGATTTCTCAAAAGGAGATCGGATTAATGAGCCAATGCTGGATCGAGTCCATCCAGCTATCCTTTGAGAACACTTTGGAGTAATTACGCTTCCTCCTTCAGAGGAATATAGATCTTGTGTGTGCCCGGTCTGATTGCGAGGTTATTAACGACGTTTGGCATGCTAATGTTAATGGTGAAATGACGTCGGCAAATTCGACTGTCCCAGCAGCTGATTCCGATGCTCGAGATGACGCTGAGGAACATGAAGCTGGTGGAGAGAATTAGGGTGCCGGGGTCGATCTCGAGCCTCAAACAAATAAGCAAGATGCCGCAAGGGAACTTGCAGATAGTTTTATATCGACCCCACAAGTGACGCTGACTATCCTGCCTTCTACCGAGGTGGTGATCCTAGGCGATGATCTTGAACCAGTAGACGCCAGTGTTACTAAAAAGGCTGCCAGCGCCGAAACTTGAAGGGCCAAGATGCCGATTATCTTTGTAATTTTTGTTTAAGTTATCTTCAAACCATGTAAATATGTTAATACTATAACACCGTGTTTTTCTTAATGTATGATTAAGTATTTTAATAACTAAAAAGTGGAATTTTGATATGTAATCTAGCTGATTAAAAGAGATAAATAAATTGTTGTTATGTATGGTATGTTGCATGCAGTGATGGTCTGATGTTGTTGGTTTGAAATTCTAATTTGAATTTAGGAAACTTGAGATATTGGCTTGAGCCAATGTGGATATGTTGTGAGAGTAATTTTGAGTTTTTGAGAGAAAATAGTTAAATTAAACCAGTTTTGAGATAAAGGAAGTGGCTTGGTGAGGTTTAGGCCTCAGTTGGCTAAAAGTCCGTGTGAGAGCTCTGGGGAGGTCAAGTATATAAAGGAAGGGAAAGAGGAATCCCCTTCATTCTCTCATTTCTTTCTCTCTCTACAACTCTCTCAATCTCTCTCTAGAAATTGTTAAGTCTGTGGGAGTATAAACGAGGTTTGAGTTTGATTTAGCAATTGTGGTAAGGAAAGGAACGATCCTAGCTAGATTTGGCTCAAGAACACCGGATTCTTAAGGAACCTAAATTCAGATTTAGGAACTTTTAGAGGTAAGGGAAGCTTACAAATCGGTTGTTTTGTGTTAATAATTGTTGGTATGCTGATTTCTTACCTTATGATCAATTGAATCTCTGTGGATGTTGCCATTTTGTTGGATTTGGGTGAAAATGGGTTTTGGGGGAGAAATTTTGAGATTTAGATCAAAAATTGATGATTTTGTGATGAAATGTTGAATTGATTGTATGATTTGATTTATATTAACTTGGTTGAGGTGGATTGAGGTTGTTGGAACACCATTGATTTGAAAATCAATCTTATTTGGTTGAAAAGTTCGAATTTCTCTGTAGAAAATCGCTTTTTTTTTAAATCGTCGAAGATAATCAATTATGGGAGTCACATAATCGAATATCTGGAGTTTTAGAAAACTATTTTTGTGATTGGTTTCGGAAATAATTGATTATGAGCATCTGATAATCGATTATCTACTGTTCAGATAAAAAATTTCTAGATTCGGTTCAGAAATAATCAATTATGGCAACCCATAATCAATTGTCTCTGCTTAAAAATGAAATTTGATGCATTTTTGGTACAATACATAATCTGTTGCTACAGTACATAATCTATTATTCTAGAACTGAATGTACTATGTCAGATTTTAAAGTTTTTATCTCAAAATGTGAAATTTTATGAATTTCAAGGTTTGTTAATCCTCCAAATGGTTTTCAAAGAAGGTTCTGATTTTGTAATTGTAGTTGATTGTTGGAGTGGTTGTGAAGTGGAAGGTTACTTAGATAGGACCTCTACTTGATGTGTATGATGTTATTGTATGAGGTTTCTCATGAGGTGGGCTGTTTGGATAAGACCTTACCTGTTGCCCATGCAAGAGGCCGGTTTAGTCATGCATGTGGTTGATTTGTGGTTGATGGTGAATGTTGGACCACAGGTGGTGCTGAGTAGGCCACGTGGTGTTATGTTGATGCATATATGTGATATGATGACTGTTGTGGTTGTGTTGATATGTTGATACAAATATATAATATAATGATTGTTTGGTAGAGTTGGTTTTTGTGGTGATACATGCATTGGCATGCATATGTTGTTGGCTGAGGTTGTGTGGGCCTCAAGCTGTGTGCGGGTAGGCATATAAGGTGGATGGTGACTAGAGTTGGTACTCAGATAGGCCTCCAACCTAGTGCCTAGATAAGAAGTGGAGTCTTAAAGCTGGACCTAGGGAATGAGTGGATGGGTAATTTCGCAGGGGGCCAAGGCAGTGCAGGCCTTGTGTCGCTATAAGCCACCACCCACATACACTTATCCTGACAACCATAAGCTTATCCAACAGATTAGAGTTTTGGCAATCCCTGAATGGTGCTAGATGGCCATGGTAAGGGATAAGACCTGGCTGATCACCTGAAATGTAGAAATCTTTTGAGAGTCGTGTTATCATGCATTGACATAGTTGTGACGAATTGGTGGTGATATGGAGTTCTGGATTGAGAACTCTTTGCCATGTAAATGAATGCTTTATATATGTACATTTGTATGTAGACGTTGAGAACTCTGGATATATGATGGTGTGCCATATACTTGTGATGGAATATTGTGAATTGTTGATGATTTCGATAATCATATGTGATGTTGTGCGTGATATACTGTAATGTATGTAGACCCATTTATTTGATGATTTGGTTTCTATATTGATATGAATAATGATTTTGATTATGTTGGATTAAATATTATATGTTGATCTTTGTTTCGTAAACTTACCCTTGCCTTGTATTATTGTTGGTTGGATGTCTTGTTGCTGTTGTTGTGTTGCTATGACTATGATGATCACGTCATTTTGGCGTGGGAGCAGAGGGAGAGACGTCTACAGATCTAGCGTCTCAGAGTTGATGGAAGAGGTCTCAAATGGAGACTTTTGGAGCCCTTTTTTGGGTGGAGCTTTCTATAAGCTCTTTTTGTTTCTTTTTGGATGTGTTGTTTTATATTATATTCTTTTGATGGGATTGTATAGAGTGACCAGCTGTAGGGAGTGAGTTTTTGTATCCCTCTTCCCTGGTGATGTATATTTTGATATAGTTAATATGGGCTGGTGTTATCCCATTTTTTATGTATGTATGATGATTTGAGTTGAACAGATATGCATGTATGGCATTAGGAGAGATAGGTGGATCTCTCAGTTGATGTGTATAACTTAAATACAGATATGTTATGATTTGATTTTATTCACTTGATATGTGGATAGGTGTATTTTTAGCCAGGTTGTTTATAGTACTGTAGGGACAGTGGATCATTACAAATACATTGAATGCAAATGATGAGTTTCATTGTTTTGCTTCAATGTCTCATCTGCTGAATACAATTTAGCATATGTGCTTTGCCTAATGTCTGTATAGACTGCTTTTCATGTCTTCGCTAAACACTGTTCTGCCTGAAATGAATTTCAACATATATATTTGTTATATATACCTTTTGCCTTTTTTGTGCCTGATGAGCCTTGTATATGTCCGACGAGTTAGAACTCTTTTTATCTTAGTTGGAGCAATCTTCCTACCTCGGCTGGAGCAAATCCACATACAAAAGGTAGTTCGCATGGCTTCGTCTTTATTTTTAGCGATATTCCTACCCCAACTAGAGCGAATCCATGTACACAGGGTAGTTTGCATGGCCTCGTCTTCATTTTTAGCAATATTCCTACCCCGGCTGGAGCGAATCCACGTACACGGTGTAGTTCGCATGGCTTTGTCTTCATTTTTAGCGATATTCCTACCCCGGCTAGAGCGAATCCACGTACACGAGGTAGTTTGCATGGCCTCGTCTTTATTTTTATTTTGCCTTTTGTTTTTGACCTTAGCCGTCGCTTGCTTCCATGCCAGAGTTCTCCTTGCAAATCAAATCAGATGTGCAGTGTCCCTTGCTTACGTAAGGTCATTTCGTCATTATTTGCAATAATTTGTTATTGGCAATTCCTGGAAGCAGAAGGCTTTTTTCCAAGAGAAGTAGCATGTATGCATGATGGTTGTATATGGCATAATGACAATTTAATTGCCATATGAAAAGGAATGTCATGCGAACTCGGCTTTACTTTGAATGCGAGCCTTTATTATGCTCAAAAGACATGCATTTGGAGTATTTAGTATATCGGTTTGCAACTTCTTTATTATTATATTATTTTCCCTATTACACCCTAACCTTTAGAAGGTGTCAGTATCATTAAGGCTTTGTACATAAACTTCATATATTAGCTTTTCCTATTATATTACTATATTATTACATTATTGAACGCTTCCACCTTAAGTCTTTAGAGGCTTTGCCGAGATAATAAAACTTAATGTATTATGATGACAAATGACATGTATAAGGTAGCATGAATAATATTCCTTCCATTATCATGAGATACCGTCGAGTTGCATGGTTGGCACTTGTGGATATCGAAGTCAGCACATTGCGGAGCGGAAAGTAGGATGTGTGTCCATCTTAGGTGTAGCATGCAAGTTAGTTCTTGGTGCGGATTTAATTGTGATCATTGAAATATTTACTCTTGCATTAGTAATGTATGTTCGGCATTGAAATCGTGATCTCGGCCAATCGACACGTTTGCATCCTAACATGTGAATGAATCAGTCGACTTTCTCAAGCGGACTATGTTGGGGTGGGCATCTGTCTCTCCGGGGTGCAGAGCGCCCTTTCCTTGGGCTCCTAGATCTCTCTCTCCTAAACGGTGAAGGGCATCATCCTCTATCAGTATGACCCCCATTCCGCTTGACAAAGCGGTCTAATCTTCCCCGTCTGATTAGCAGTTCAATTATATCCCTCAGCTGAAAGCATTTGTTTATATCCAAGGCTCCAGCCGAGGTAAGAAGATCGCTCCAACCGAGATAAGAAGAGTTCTAACTAGTCGGACATATACAAGGCTCATCAGGCACAAAAAAGGCAAAAGTTATATATAACGAATATATATGTTGAAATTCATTTTAGGCACAACAGTGTTTAGCGAAGACATGAAAAGTAGTCTATACAGACGTTAGGCAAAGCACATATGCTAAATTGTATTCAGCAGAGGAGACATTGAAGCAAAACATTGAAACTCATCATTTGCATTGAAATCGTGATCTCGGCCAATCGACACATTTGCATCCTGACATATGAATGAATCAGCCGACTTTCTCAAGCGGACTATGTCGGGTGGCGATCTGTCTCTTCGGGGTGGAGAGTGCCCCTTCCTTGGTCTCCTGGATCTCTCTCCTAGACGGTGAAGGGCGTCATCCTTTGTTAGTGCAACCCCCATTCCGCTTGACAAAGCGGTCTAATCTTCCCTGTCTAATCAACATTTCAATTGAATCCCTCAGCTGAAAGCATTCGTCTATTTCATGCTCGGTTGCCTTATGATATCGATAGTATTTGGATTGATCCCCTCCTTCTTTGTTCTTTATCGGCCTCGAAGGCTTTACTCCTTCCTCTACGAACTCTACGTTAAACACCTCGTTCAAAATTCTTCTTCTAAAAGTGTTCAGTGGCGTATATTCTTCAAACCTCGGGCCTCTTTTGTATAAACCTCAGTCCTCTTGATGCGGCGATTTTTCAGCCTTTGCCTGCAGGTTTTTCTTTAGCTTTTCAATCTCGGCTGTCTTTAGTTTATCGACCTCCAGCACATTTTCATAATTGATATATTTTTCGGCCTTCTTCAAAAACTCCTTCATCGATGTCGGGGGTGTTTTAGCAATCAACATGAAGAATGGCGAGCCTGGCCTCACCCTGTCCTTGGCTAGCATTAAAACCACTCCGGGTTGTAGATTATCTGCAGCTTGTGCCTCCTAGTTGAATTTGCTAATATATTCTCTTAACGGCTTGTCCGAGGCCTAGCGAATCCTCCTCAAATCGGCCTCAGTCTTTGGCCTGGCCTTGCTGGTCACGAAGGCAGTTTTGAACTTTTCCCTCAACATCGTCCATGAGTCAATGGACCTCAGTTCCAAAGATTGGAACCACTTCAACGCCATTCCCTTCAACAAGAGCGGGAACACTCTGCATGTCAACGAAGTCAAGCGCTCCTTTGTAAGACATTACTGACTCAAACATTGAAAAGTGGTCATTAGGATCAAAAGATCCATCATATAACTCCAGAGAAGGCAGCTGTTGCAGCTGCTTTGGGACTTGCAAATTCAAGATCTTGAGGGAGAAAGGAAGGTTGAATGGAACCAATTCATCCTCCTCGTCCTCCTTCGTTGCCATGCGCATGTCATGCATCTCCAGCACAGGCTTTAGAGCAGATGCAGCGGACCTCTCAACGTGATCGTCAGTATTCTCCGTAACCTTCTTGTTGTCTCTCTCCGCTCGGAGTTCAACAATGATCTTCTCTTGCTCCTTCAACACCTCTCCCTGCTGTTGTAATAACGCAGTGAGCTCTGCCATAGTAACAGACGGTCCTAGAACCGCATTCACATTAGGAGCCGCCTCGGGAGTAGCAGAAGCAACCTCGCTATCCTTAGGCGATGATGGTGGAAGCTTCGGTGGTGAAGGTGCCACAGCGGACTTGCGATTTCTTGTGCTGACCATCACGTTCTTCAGAGAATAAAGAAAACAAAATGAAGAGAAGAGAATCAAAAAATGATTCCCACAGACAGCGCCAATGTTGTGTGGTGAACACAAGAATGCGTCTCCGGTGAGCTCCCACGGTGGTTGCTGGCATCTCCAGTGATGGCACCTGCAAGGACTCTGATGCTTAAGTCAGTATAGGTCTGAGTATGAGTGAGTATTAGAGAGGGCGTATGTACTTGATAGGTGCAAAGTCCTTTATATGGTGTGTTTTGGAGGGAAATTCTATTAGCTCTAGGTGTCACGTGGTAGTGCACGTTTGGGTGCCTAAATACATGCGTTCCTTGTCGTTAGGTGCTTCTTGTGCTGTGCAGGGATAGAGATGGACTCGATCCGGGATAGCAGGAATTTATCAACAAGGATAACTGAGACTGTGAAAGCCAAGATAAAGGACAACGGAGCCAACTTAAATTGTGGGTCCAAGTAACCTCTAGAACATATCTCGATGATAAAATGTTTAAGGACTTGTGTAGTCCTCAACAAGATGCTCTTGTAATCAAGTTATTGGGGAAGAAAATAAGGTATAGTATCATGAATGAAAAATTAAAAATGGTGTGGTGTTTGCAATGTGGCTTCAACGTAATGGAGCTTTCTAATAGGTTCTCCATGGTGATGTTTGAGCTAGAAAAAGATAAGGAGAAGGTGACTACTGGTGGACTATGGATGATCTTCAACCGTTATCTAGTGATTACAAACTATAGTCCAAACTTTGTTTCCTCTATAACACAAATTAAGCAAACTCTGGTATGGATAAGATTTCTATATTTGAATCTTATTTATTATAATGAAAGTTTTTTGCTTCTCATGACCTCTACAATAGGAAAACTGATTAAGATGGACACTAATACTCTAGACGACCATATTAAGTTTATTAGGGAAAGATTAAGCTTTAATTGAAATTGGCAAGTTGTGATTAATTGGAGGATAGGTAAATGCCATTGAGTTATTAAGTGAAATTTTGCAAGGTTGGTTTGGATATGTTGATGAGACCAAGTAATCAACAGCTTCATGGTGTAAGTGATAAATGTAATTTTTAGCCACATGTTATGAGATGGTTAACGCTTTAAAGTGTTAAGATAATGAAGCTTTGATCTAAGATTAATTGATTAACTAAAAATAATAGAAAGTTAAATCATTAGTATTTTTAGATTTGAATTGAGTAGTTAAAATAAATAGGAACTTTGGTCTTTAACACTTGTATAGTGCACAGTCTCTTTGGCCATTAGATATTTAGGAGGAATTTTCATTTTACTAAAATCACACCTTGGAAGCTAAGACCTTAGGATATCAAATTTAATTGATTTAGGCCATGAGTTAATGTATGTTAAATGTCAAAGAATTCATAAGCCATGAATAAAGAATGTGAGCCTTAACTAATGTATATTAGTTAGAGGGCATAAGTCTTCAAGTATGTATTATAATCAAATTATTTTCTAAAAGTTAAGTTATAAGTTATTTAAGTGTAGAAAACTACTTTCTAGAAGTTCCAATGATAATAAAAATTAAACTAAGGAAGATAGTTCATTAGAAACTTTTAAGTAAAGAGTTAGGATTAAGTAATTTAACTAATTAGTAAAGTTTGATTAAAAATGTTGATACTAAAAGATTAATTAGGGGATTTAAACATATAACTTGTGATGGAGGTGTGCCTTTGTATGAAATGAATGGTGATGATGATTTAATGGACTTTGTCCATTTCGTGTTCTCCAATTTAATGGAGTGAAGTTAAGTTAAGTTGTGATTTTGAGGTTGGGTTGATTTATATTGATTGAGACATGGAATTGTATGGGATTGGAAATGTGATGAGGAGCTTATAAGTTCTATATAATTCAGTTAAAGTGAGCCATAAATGAGGAAATGTGAATTTGTCAATAGTGATGTGTATTGTGATTTGGAATTGAAATATAAATCATTGATTCTAATGTTTATTTGTCATACATGCAATAAATGTATGTGAAAAAGTACTAAAAAACAAAGGAAAGGACACTTTGTCTGGTCTTCCAAAGAGATTATAGAACTATAAGATAGATGCCTTGAAATAGAATAAGAACATGCATCATATGCATTTGATGTGAGAAGAATGGGAAGATACTAGTTGGTACACTAAGGGATGGAAGCAGGGACTCATGGTTGGTCTCGGAGCTTAACCTTGTGTTTGAATGGGGAATTTTCAAATTTCAAGAAAATTAAAATGCATAAAATTTGAATTCTCTTTACTTTGAATTTCTTTCATTTTTTAAATACGTTGTTTGGATGAAGCAATTCAAATTCCTTGTATTTTAATTTCCTTATTTGGATAGAGTAATTCAAATTTCACTAAATGCAAAAATTTATTTTTAAATATTTATTTAAAAAAAATGAAAAATTCAATATTAAAATTATTGGTTAATACAAAAACATTTTTCTATTGAAAATTGGAGCAATTAGATTCAACTTGAATTCTAATTAATAATCCATTTCAACTCATAAAATTGAACTCATCCTTATTTAATTATCTATTAGCTATTTTTTCATCCATTGCCTATACCTTTGAATATAAAGCACTAAACCAAAGACTAGCAATCAGATTTATACCAATCAATGAGCTTGGTCATTGAACTAAAAAAACTAATACTAAAAATGTGCTTGGTCATTGATGTAACACCTGTTTAATTTTAAATATAATTCATATTAATTTAGTTATTAAGTTTAAGTAAATAAAAATGCGTGTAAAATTTTTCCAATTTTAAAAGACATTCCAAACTTAACAGATTTGGAAATGGTAATAAAATATGAAAGATATATACATATATTTCATAAAACTGTACATCATGGTTTGAGTAATACATAACAGTCAGAAAACAAAAGTACATCGAAATACATATACTACCTAACCCACTATATATATAAAAAAAAGATCCTATACAGAGCAGTATTTATCTACCCTATCCCTTATACAAAAGAAAATACTATAGGTCTTCAGGTCTTCCCCCGTTGAGATGTTCTCTATCTCGTACTCAGCATCACAGAGCATTAATGTCGTCTTCAATAATCACGACCAATCATACACAAAAGAAAATAATGGAGTGAGATGTTTTGTTCTAAAATCACTTTTACATGTGCGGTAGAAAATCTACCATAAAACAAAGATAAAACACAACTGACAACACAAGAGATCCTAAGGTTCATTCTAAGTTATATCTGACTACCCTTGATTAGGTATGGATCCATACTTCCCATTAGTGGGTAATAGTTCTCAACAGAACCTGGGAAGTGACTGGGAGTACATATACCCCTCTCAACACCATCACATGGTACAATCCTCGTCATCATTGAGGAACAAAATAACAATTTAGGATATCCATTTATAGAGGTATACTCTCAAACCAATCCTGGAATGCTGAGCAGTTGTCAGGGTTATCGAGTTTGGTCAGGCGAATATCCTGGCTCAAGGGCGCTACCCTGGCCATTGGGACTTTCACCACTCGATGCCTACCCCCAAGACCTCCGCAAGTGGGTCCCTGCCTTTCATTCCTCAGCGTACCAAACTGTGGCTTCCCTAGCAGGGTGTCATGCCACTGCATGTCACTTGCTTTACATTACTCACTAATTTATCACTTCCTAATTTCTCAAACAGAGGTTTCCCTGGTCTCATTTAATTTGAGCACCAGTATAATCAACATTTCTGCCTTATTTTGCAGAAATTGCACTATACCAAAAGAATAACAATATAACAATTATAGTATAATTACTAAAATTTTGGCAGAATAACAACTAAATAAATGCATTTTGATTTTCTAAATTTGAGCAGAGTAACAGCTTAGTAAATGTATTTTTATTTTCTAAAATTGAACAGAGTAACAGCTTAGCAAGTAAAATTTAATAATTTAAATTTGAGCAGAGTAACAATTTAATAATCATGATTTAATAATTTAAATTTGGGCAGAGTAACAACTTAGTAAAAATTAAAGTTTAACTTTAAACAATAATAACAATACTAAAATTAAAGCCTAAACGGGTTTAGGGGAAAACCCTTCCTACCAATATGCAAAGTGAAAGTAATTTAGAACCAACCCCACTCCCCCCATTACCTCTAAGATAGTTGATGAAGAGGATGGAATTGTTGGTGCAAAGCTTCTAGGAGGAGAAATTCTACTAGTTGAAAACTAGCAAAATTTTAACATAAAAACTAGACAAAAAAATATTTTAGAGAGAGAAAACTTTAGAAAGAGAAGCTCTCTAGCTTGGGAGAGGAAAGGATGAGTGAAAATCTGAAAACTTTGAGGCCTATTTATAGAAGAAGGAGGGGGGTTAGGTGTCCAAATATTTACATCATCCATTATGTCACCATTATGTCATAAATCCAATTTTTATTTATTTTTAATCCAATTTAGGGACACATATCTCAAATAGGTGGTGAATCACCTATTTTAGGGTTGGGGACGTGCTCCACCAGCTGTCACAAGCCTCCATGTGTCAAATTTTATCTGTAGGTGAATTAACCGGTACCGACAAAAACGCCTAAACTTGAAAAAAATAGCTTTTAATATCAAAATAATGTATTTTAATGCAAAACTGGATAAATACATTAATTTTCATCAAAAATAAATTTCTAATAATAAATTTTAATTTTTATTAATTTATTTCAAATTATGTCTTTATTTTATATTTTTAAGCTAGAAAATTCATAGAAAATCCATTTTAATTCAATAAATACCAAAATTTGTATCAAAATTATAAAATTAAATATTTTACCCATAATTAAACTAAAACTACTATTTTCACCCTTTTTGAATGTCAAACCAGTACTGGCTGGCTTATTAGACACGTAAGGGCATTTTGGTCATTTTACACAGAAAATCCAGAAAATTCCCAAAAATTCCCAAAATTATATTTTAATATATATGACATAGTTCCAAGCTCAAATTGACATTTTAATGTCAATTGAATCTTTTCCTCATGTCAGTTCTTAATGTTGAGAAATAGGGATAAAATTGTCATTTTCTAATTTCTCTGGGCTCCGGCTCGGAAAAATTATTAAAAATCAAGATTAAATAGCTCTTGAAATTTTGAGTAAAATGGTCGGAGTCAGAATTTCAAAATTCCTTTCCGATTTTTCAGAATTGTATTGCTAAATATTATAAAAAAACAGTGGAAGTATTGAAATAGGATTATTATATTTTTCACTACTTTTCTCTCAAAATAAAGTTTTTATAATGAGAGATATTTAATATAAAATTTTCAAAATATTTTGAGGTCAAGAAGTCTCCGATTGGTTCCAACAGTCAACCAGGGGTATTTTTGTCATTTTACAAAAATTATCTCAATAAATTCTAGAAAAATTTCTAAAATTATTATTAATTGTTCTAAATACATTGATGACTTAAAAACAATTTTTAAACATACAGAATAATTTAATATACAAAAGTAGAGGTGTTACAATTGAACTAAAAAAAAAACAATGAAATGTGTTTTGAGTATAAAGCACCAAACTAGAAACCAACAATTAGATTTATACCAATCAATATGCTTGGTCATTGAACTAAAAAAAAAACAATCAGATGTAATACTATAGTTGCTTTGCTCCATCATTTGGATGCTTGCTCTTTAGAAAACTCACAAAAGACTCAAATATCTTTGATCTGCTATAAGTGTAAACATACTATGCAAAGTCAAATTCAATACTAAAGAACGACTCAATTCAAATAATATCTTTGAAAAAAATTTGAACGCAGCATATGCTCAAAATAATTATAGGCTAGTTGTTCAATGCAATCTTTTTTGGCCCCTCTACAGAGATAATTAAGGAAACTACACCATTTCCATTCCCAATTATGGGCTAGTTCCTTAACAAAATAATTATTACAATACCACGCTACTACACCCATAAGCATATAAACGGCACAAGCAACGACAAATGTGATTATCTCCTTACATTCTTCTCTTTTACGTTTCCTTGAAATAATTACAATGTCAACTATGCTAGCATCCATTTATTCTCAATCCACACCCCCACGACCAAGATACTAAATTGAGATTGATGATACTGAAAAAAAAAAAAAAAAGAACTAGTTCAACACTAATCTATTTCTCAATCTCATTTATTCGAAAAATAAATTGAATTTCCAAATAAATCCTTTATTGCAAAAGCCAATTCCAATTTTAGGACTGAACTTTCAATTCAAACATGACAACCACATACATTGTAAATTACCATGTGTTAAACAAAAGGACTAGATTCAAGAGAGAGGTAAATTGAATCAATAAAATTTTTGCAAGAACCCCAAACTTTTTTCCAAAGATGATATACCTTGATTTTGAAAAACTTTGAATCAATTTGATTTGGTAATACATATATAGTAGGATGAAAGCAGTTTACAACTTTTTAATATGCCAACATGAACAAGATCATCATGAATTTAATACGCACATAACAGAGTTATCAAGAAACAATGTATATAAGGAAGAGTAGAGAGAAGAAGAGAGTGCACAAATTTATATTGGTTCGATCACTACTACTGTGATTTACATTCAATTTCCAATCAAACCAATGGGGAATACCACTATGTAATTCAAGTGTTTACAAACACAAGGATCACACACAACAAAGACCAAAAAGACAAGGTTCTTGAAATCCTATCAAGACACCTTAAAACAACCCTTGTGGAAACCTACCATAAGAAACCCTTGAGAAAACCCTTCTCATGAAACAAAAAATTATACAAAGGTTAGAGTTAGGTATCACCTCAATTCGTGACAGATGTATACATTTATGTACAAAACATATCTACCCATGTTGATGACTTCACTTTATCCAAGATGATGATCCATAGGAGCTCTTTGATTTGATGAAAATGATTCGTAATCTTAATCATCAAAGTTCCCTCAATGTGTTTTTCCTCTTAGAAAAACTCTTAAATTTTAAAAGTGTGAAGTCATTGGAAAATGCAAGTTTTGGTTTGCAGTTGTATAGAGAAAAATTGAAATAATCAATTATTTTAGTCTTTTAATCGATTATTTTGGTCTTCATAATTCTGGAATTGAGCCAAGAGCAAAATAGTAGGTTAGTTTGCCAAATAATTAATTATTTGCGTAAGACCAATTTCTAGGCTTCTGAAATAATCGATTACACATCCATTTAACAGATTATTTGTGAATGTAACTACTTTTCAACACCAAAATAACGAGAATAATTGGTTACACAACAACAATAATGGATTAAATTAACTTCAAACACAAATTTGAATCATTTGAAAGGCTTTCACACAAACTTTCAACTTTTTATTAAAACTAAATCATATTTGAATATTGATTATTTCTTTGATTTAATTTTAGATTCTTAAAAACATGTTATCACTTTTTTAATCCATTAAGTCTTAATTTTTAAAGCTCATCATCACATCTTCAAGGATAAAGATCAATCATGCATAAGACACAAACACACACACATATAAGCAAGCAATACACTTTGCACTCATCAAGTGAGGCTAAATTATCAAAACTTCATTAAGGCTTCTTGGGGCAAGCAAGCATGATTCTCTTCTTGCAACTTCACCACAGACAACTCTCTAGGCATAAAATAAGAAAACACAATTCGAAGTATTACACATGATTCACGAAAGCCAAGACAGATAAACACTACATACTAAGAATAAGGACAAATATTCAAAGCTCCAAGTATATCAAATGACCAAAGAATAAGGACAACACCAAAGTTACATATTTATAAAATTATTTGTTTAAAAGCTTAAACAAATGGGTTCTTAAAAAGATGAGTAATAAATACTCTAATGTAAAGTCTCCATTCAAATTATGTTGGTTAGTGAAAGAGTAATTACGAGACAAAGAAATGTTTACTTATTGTGTGATTTATATGCAAATGGAATTGAATTTCAAAGGCACATAGAATAAATCAATTGGAAAGTAAACCTTCATATGGCATTGAAAAAAGAACTTACATAGGTAGTGTGGTAGGGACATTTTTTTGTTAATGAGCACCAAAGAGTATTAAAATTATCTTCTCTTTTGGATATATTTGCTTTTCCATTCTATATTTAAGAATGTTAGGAGAGAAGCGTAGGAAAGAGGTGCAAGACTCATTGTTATAGATTCAAAACTCTTCTTTAATTATATGTTGCAGATTTTGACCTGTTGACGTACCATAGATAGAAGGGAAGACTGAGTACTCCTAAGGTGGTGCAAACTAACAACTATTGTAGTTTAATAGATCATAATGTTGTTGTAACACCCGTTCATATTAAATACAATTCATATTAATTTAGTTATTAAGTTTAAGTAAATGAAAATGCGTGTAAAATTTTTTCGCCTTAAATTTTTTTTTTCCAAACTTAACAGAATTTAGAAATGGTAGTAAAAGATGAAAGATAAGACTGTATACACATATATATCATAAAACTATACATCATGGTTTGATAATACTTAAAACTAAAAAAATACATCAAAAGATAGACACTATCTAACCCAATATGTACATCGAAAAGATCCTATACAGAGCAATGTTCATCTACCCTATCCTTCATACAAAAAGAAAAAATACTATAGGTCTTCAGGTCCTCCCCCGTAGAGATGTCCTCTAACTCGTACTCAACATCGCGAGGCGTTAATGTCGTCTTCAATAATCACGATCAATTATACACAGAAGAAAATAGTGGAGTAAGGTGTTTTGTTCTAAAATCACTTTTACATGTATGGTAAGAAATCTACCATAAAATAAAGATAAAACACAGTTAACAACAAAGGGGATCCTAAGGTTCATTCTAAGTTGTATCAGACTACCCTTGACTAGGTATGGATCCATACTTCCCATTAGTGGGTAATAGTTCTTAATAGAACTTGGGAAGTGACTGGGAGTACATATATCTCTCTTAACACCATCACATGGTACAGTCCTTATCATCATTGAGGAACAAAATAATAATTTAGGATATCCATTTATAGAGGTATACTCTCAAACCAATCCTGGAATACGAAGCAGTTTTCGAGGTTATCGAGTTTGGTCAGGCGAATATTCGGGCTCAAAGGCGCTACCCTGACCATTGGGACCTTCACCACTCAATGCCAACCTCCAAGACCTCCGCAAGTGGGTCCCTGCCTTTCATTTCTTAGCGTACCAAACTGTGGCTTCCCTGGCAAGATGTCATGCCACTACATGTCACTTGCTTTGCATTACTCACTAAACTATCAATTCCTAACTTCTCAAGTAGAGGTTTCCCTGGTCTCACTTAATTTAAGCACCAGTACAATCAACATTTCTGCCTTATTTTGCAAAAATTGCACAATGCCAAAATTTTAACAGAATAACGACATAGCAATTATAGTATAATTACTAAAATTTCGACAGAATAACAACTAAATAAATACATTTTAATTTTTTAAAATTGAGCAGAGTAACAGCTTAGGAAGTGCATTTTAATTTTCTAAAATTGAACAAAGTAACAGCTTAGCAAGTATAATTTAATAATTTAAATTTGAGTAGAGTAACAATTCAGTAATTATGATTTAATAATCTAAATTTAGGCAGAGTAACAACTTAGCAAAAATTAAAGTTCAACATTAAACAATAATAACAATAATAAAACTTAAGCCTAAACGGGTTTAGGAAAAAACCCTTCCTACTAACATGCAAAGTGACAGTAATTTAGAACCAACCCCACTCCCCCCATTACCTCTAAGATAGTTGATGAAGAGGATGGAATTGTTGATGCAAAGCTCTTAGGAAGAGAACTTTACTAGTTGTTGGAAAATTAGTAAAATTTTAGCATAAAAACAAAGTAAAATAAATTTTTTTCTAGAAAGAGAAGCTCTCTAAGAATTTGGCTAGCTTGAGAGAGGAAAGGATGAGTGAAAATCTAAAAACTTTGAGGCCTATTTACAGAAGAAGGAGGGGGGTTAGGTGTCCAAAGATTTACAGCATCCATTATGTAAGCATTATGTCATAAATCAAATTTTTATTTATTTATAATCCAATTTAGGGACACATATCCCAAATAGGTGGTGAATCACCTATTTTAGGGTTGGGGACATGATCCACCAGCTGTCCCAAGCCTCCATGTGTCAAATTTTATCCATAGGTGAATTAACCGGTACCGATAAAAACGCCTAAACTTGAAAAATTAGCTTTTAATATCAAAATAATTCATTTTGATGAAAAAATGGACAAATGCATTATTTTTCATCAAAAATAAATCTCTAATAATAAATTTTAATTTTTATTAATTTATTTCAAATTATATGTATTTATTTTTGTATTTTTAAGCTAGAAAATCCATTTTAATTCAATAAATACCAAAATTTTTATGAAAATTATAAAATTAAATATTTTACCCATAAATAAACTAAAATTACCATTTTCACCCTTTTTGAATGTTAAACTAGTACTGACTGGCTTATTAGACACGTAGGGGCATTTTGGTCATTTTACATAGAAATTTCAGAAAATTCCCAAAAGTTCCCAAAATTATATTTTAATATATATGACATAATTCCAAGCTCAAATTGACATTTTAATGTCAATTGAATCTTTTCCTTATGTCAGTCCTTAATGTTGAGAAATAGGTACAAAATTGTCATTTTCTAATTTCTCCAAGCTCCAGCTCAAAAAAATTATTAAAAATCACGATTAAATAGCTCTTGAAATTTTGAGCAAAATGGTGGGGGTCAGAATTTTAAAATTCCTTTCCAATTTTTCAGAATTGCATTCCCAAATATTAAAAAAAATAGTTGAAGAATTGAAATAGGATTGTTATATTTTTCACTACTTTTCTTTCAAAATAAAGTTTTTATAATGAGAAATACTTAATATAAAATTTTTTAAAAATATTTTGAGGTCAAAAAGTCTCTGGTTGGTTCCCACAGTCAACCAGGGATATTTTTGTCATTCTACAAAAAATATCTCAATAAATTCTAGAAAAATTTCTAAAATTATTATTAATTTTTCTAAATACATTGATGACTTAAAAACAATTTTTAAACATACAGAATAATTTAATATATAAAAGTAGGGGTGTTACAACTGTCATTAGAAGCATAAATATTTTTTTCTTAAAAATAATTATGTCCTCAATATAACAAACTTTGCTTATAGCTAGTGAACTAATAAACATTAGCCTATTTTGATTGTTTGGGTCACTGAAAAACAATAACTTGGGACAATGTCACATAGAACTTTGATTGTTTGACCTTTCGCAATTGCACTGAAGATACTCTATTGGAACAAATAATAGATCGTAAAATCTGTCACTAGAGAGACCAATAGGATGGGCCCCAAACACCGAGGTAATAGGATACATGCATCGTGTAACATCAATGCATGCCTAATTAAGAAAAAAAAAACAATACATTTTAACGAGTTACTGTAGGTGTGAAGCCAGAATGTGAGTCAAGGCAGCAGGATAACTCATTGCATGGTTCCTTGGCAGTTCCTCGGGTGGAAGTTAAATCCTGTAGTTATGGAGTGTAGACAAAATATATGATGTCAATCTATCATCCCTATACAATGAATTGGACAAGGAATATACAACAAAAAGTTTACAACTATTTACATACTTTGGGATTGAACTAGCACACTTTGGGATCCTACGACACATTGCTACAATTTTTTGTATGATCCCTTGTTGTAAGAATAAAAGTTATTCATTCATTGAGTGTATAGCCGATATATACCAAATGTTGCCTTAGGGGAATGAGCTTAAATGACAAATAATTTGTTTTAGCAAAAGACTACTTAAGATTAGCATCAATCTTTTGCTTCTGCTACAAATGTTATATAGTTTTTGCTTTATCTTTTGGATTGACTAATAAACTACTATGATAGTTAATATCATGATGCAGGCTTTCTTTGTTACCCCTTTTGAATCAAATCAAATAAGAAGCTCATTTGGATTTTGTTCTCTATGGACTTTTAAGACTGTTAAGTTTATCCACGCATGATCTGTGCAGTGACACCAACCCTCTATGTACCGTTTATCCACGCAACTTTATTTACATACTCTTTATGTACATATTACCAAACAAAATCACAAATTATATGACAATAAAATCACACCACATTAAGCCAATTCAAGTAACTTTGTAGTGATTTAGAAAGTACTAGAATTCATAAGCAAAATTTCACAATACAGTAGCACACCAATAAATTACAAGTAAATTTCATCAACACACAATGTACCGATAAATTATCACAAGTACATAACACTAATCCAACAACATAATAGAAATAGATGAATAATAAAAACCAAAGAGAAGAGAAAATGAGTTGTGCAAAATATACTTGAAGTGTGCACAACTAAGGAATAAGAAAAAGAATGTTGAGGAGGCTGTGGTCCGAGGCTGTCAAGAAAAGAAGAAGATCTGAAATGAAATAAAAAAAAACCCTAGAACAAAAATGAAATCAAAATCAATCAAGAGAGTGTGCATAAGATTAGAACAGAGATTAGCAAAATAAAAAACAAAACCCTATATTAGAGATCAGAGATGAACCACCACGTGCGCAAGAAAGAGTGCATGCTCTAAACACAACAAGAGAAAGTAAAGAGAGAGAGCAAGAGAGTGTGAGCATCGAGAGTAAGAGGGTAGATCAAGAGTTTATGTGAGCATTGAGAGGGTCGTGTGAGCGAGAGTGTCGTGCGAAGCTGCGAGCGAGAGCGAGAATTTGAATTTCTTTTCTTTTTTAGTAGAATTTCAATTTCCACTTTTTTAGTTAATGTAAATACCTCATAAAAATGCTATTTTTTTTTTTCTAAATTCTCTACCCAAACAACTTATTTAGCTGTAGAGTATTTTAAATTCTTTAAAAAAATGAATTGCTTTGTTAAATTGACCCATCCAAACACATTGTAAAGGTATCGAGTTGTGAAATCCTAATGGTCAGGTTAACAACCATAAATCGGGAGAAGTACATAAACCAGCTTGATAATCTCAACAACTGCCAAGCATCACTAGGATTAGTTGAGGGTATTCCTTCATTGTAAAGGCCTAGTGTGGCTAGTCCTCAAGGACATAATATGATGATGGTACTATTTTAGAAAGGAATACTTACTCCTAATCACTTCCCAATGATTGTTGATCCCTTAATGAGGAGCATCAAGAGGTAGATGGGCCCATATGCATAAGTCAAGAATAACTTAGCTAAAACCACGAGATCCCCTACATGACATATTTCAAATGATCACTAACAGTGATTGCTCTGTGTTGTATGATTCCTGAAATTGCATTTTGTGACATGTGATTTAAAGATTAAAGCACATCACTTTTTTCTTTCTTTTCTTTTTTGTATTTTATGTACTTGACATGACAGGGTGGATAACAGTTGGAATTAATGGCAGGACTTCTAGTGGTGAGGAGGTTAACCCTCTAGTTTAGTAATATAGGAATTTGGTCTTATGATAAGTACTTCGGGGAAGACACGTTCCGAGGTCTTGTCACTTTCTACTTTCTTTTTGTTGATCCTTTGGTATTGCTATAGCCTGTGACTCTCACCATCATTCTAATGTTAACATTCCCCTCAGCTTTGAGGTATGTCAAGATTCCACCACCATCCCCATCTTTATTAGACTCCACCATGCCAGATGCTTAGAAGGTACCTATGGTTAGAATAATCAAAACGGGCCACCTAGCCTAGCCTAACTCTTCATCGGATGCATATTTGCTAGGCTGTTGGCCCATACTTTTTTTTTTTTTTTAACTTTATATACATTTTACAAAGAAAAAGGATTAAAAAAATAAAATAATGCCAGGCCAAACAAGCCCAGTAGTTTTCAGGTTTATTTTTTTTAGCCTAACTTCGCCCATTGAGTTGGGCCAATTTGACTCAATTTTTTGGGCCAGAATTTTATTGACCCAGCCTGGCCTAGCCATTATGCCAACTCGAGCCAATTTTGCCAACTCTACCTATGGTTTAGCATTATGACACACCCTCACTTTCAAAAAAAAAATGTAATCTATATCTACAATATATATATATATATATATATATATATATATATATATATATATATATATATATATATATATATTTCAAAACCATTAAACAGAAAGTTTTGATAAGTGTCAAGCTTTTAAGCTCCTATATACTATTGAGTTTATGCCAATTTTAGAATGTTTTTACCGTTCAATCTATAGTGGATTCCCTTTCATACCACTTGTCCTATACAAATTTTCCCTTTATACGATTTTTCTCATACACACTTTTCTTTTTAACATATTTATTAACATTATTATTTTATAAAATTAAATATAAATCTTATTTTATTTTTAAATAATTTACCATTAAATATACATCTATTTTTGTTATTAAATATATTAATAGAGATATATACTATATGATTTTAATATTTATATAATATTAAAATGGTAAACTCATTGAAAATTATATAAATATTTATATCCTAAATATATTTATAATTATATTCATGTTTCTTTAATTAAAAAACATTCCATCTTTTTTTTTGGTGGAGAAAAAAAATATTCCATTTAATACAATATTCTTTAAGTTTTAAAATTATTATTTTTTTCCGAGAGCATGCATCATGTTTCCATCTTAAACATTGAAGGATAACTTAAAAAATAAAAAATTCATCATTTTAGCATTCAATTTATAATAAAAGAAGCACGTGCAATATTAAAAAGTTCATTTATTTAATATAATTTTAAGATGTTTTCGGAACTTATATTATTAAAAAAATTAATATTATATAATAGTACAATATATATCCTATGGATAATACTTTTTTAATAAATATCAATAATTTCATATATTATATTGTTATTTAACATTTATATGTAATAAGCTATTTTATTTTATGTATTGTATGAGTTATTTTAAGTTTCATGTATTATTTAACGTAATAACTTGGAAAAATCAAAATCAAAATTTGTTTTAAAAATATTTTTAACTAATATTTGATTTTAATAGTTTACTTTTTAATTTGGTTATTTTTTATACTTTAAATTATTTAAATTATTGATTATAAACTTAAAATATTAATTTATCTATTTTTTGAAATATAATTGTAAAATAATTGAATTATTTTATTATTTTATATTTCAAAATTATAATAACATTTAAATTTAAGTGTAATATTAAATATATTGAATTATTTTAACATCTAATAGTAATAAGAAAGTCATTTAAAATTCTATATTATTTACAATATTTAAATGTACAATTGTTATACTCAATGTCTAAATGATATGAAAAATTTTTATATTCATCATTATGTTATAGAGTAAATATGTCACATGTAAATATTTTATAGCTAGTTTAAATAATTTCTCATTAAATATAAACCTATATTTTTATTGTTAAATATATTAATAATGATATACACTTTATGATTTTAATATTTATGTAATATTGAAATGGTAAACCCATTTAAAATTTATGAATATTTATATTATATACAATTAATGTAAAACTCACGTATATAAATGAAAAATATTTATTTGATGTAATTTTTTTAAAATTTAAAAACAATATTATTAAACCCCTACAATTACACATATTATGTTATATTATTCCTTTCTTTAAAATATGTATTTTTACTGTAAATTAAATATTTTATTTTAAAATTTCATTTCATTTTTTATTATGTTAATCTTAATATACTTACGACATATAATATCATTAGAAACTCTTAATGGAAAACTGATTGAAATATTTGGACAAAAATACCACTTTTTAAAGTATTTATTACAACTACTATATTTTTTTTTTTATGATTAGCTAATATTGTACGATTATATTAAGGAGAAAAAAAATACTTACATTAGAGAACTTAATAATTAGTACATTTTTTTCTCATAGGTAGAAGAAAATACTAAACACCTATAACAACTCATCTTGCATAAGTGTTAATGAAATATAAATTGTCTATTAGAGGTTAAAACAATAATTAGTTTATTTTAAGAAATATTTGATTTCAATAGTTTGCATATAATTTAATTAATTTTTATATTTTTAATTGTTCAAAATATGGTTTATAAACATTAAATATTATAAAATTATAAAATTTATTTTTATTTACAATATAAATGTAAAATAATTAAATTATTTTACCATTTCATATTTCAAAATTACAAAAATATTTAAATTTAAAATAATTTAAATCTTTTTAAAAAATTTAAATATAAATTTCTTGTACAATTTTATAAATATTCTAAATGAAACGAGAAATATATGTAAGTTTATAACCAAATAAATGCCCCATGCATAGCACGGGTTACTGGTACTTAATATTATGTAATGCTAAAAATCTTAATAATTAAAAGGGATAATACATTCGCAACTTTTTAGATTTTTTTAAATAGGACCCTAAACTATAAAAATTGATAATTGGGTCCTTAATTTTTTTCAATTTTTGTAATCAGGTTCTTAGGGTTAATGGTCCATTTACAAATTGTTAACTTATGACCAAGGACCTAATTACAAAAATTGGAAAAAAACTATGGACCTAGTTAAAAAAACTAAAAAATTATTTGATATGAATTTTGTTTTTGGTGTTAAAACATTTTTTAGAGTAAACCATTATTTTAGTCCCTGAAACTATAGAGCGTTGACAAATTAATCCCGCAAATTAAAAAATTGACAAAAACATCCTTGAAATTGAGAAACATTAGTAAAATTTGTCCTTCCGTCAATATCAGTTAGTTAATATTAACAAAGTTAGTGGCGTGGCACATTAAGGGCCTTGTGGCAACCCACATGTAATCCCAATCATCAGGGACTATTTTGACGGTAAAATTTAAATGTTAAAAGTTGTGACCCTTGGTAAAACTTAATTTCTCCCTTCAGTAAAATGCCCTAACGTCCCTTCTTCTCCTTCCTGCTTTCCTTTTTTCCTTGTATACCTCTATAGCTTCCAAGTGTGACGAAGGTGCGACCGAGGTGCAAGGAAGATATATTTATATTTTCCCACTAGCTTTGTTTGTCCTTCACTCAGGTTTGATCTTTTCTCTCCATTCTATTATTTTTTTTATTCTAATGTTCTAGGTGATGGTCTCTGTTTAATGGTGTTTTCCCCTGTCATCGTTTTTTGCATCTCTATAACTTACTATAAGCTTCTTTATTTTTTTATTTTATTTTATAGGTGTCCTTGTTTTTGTTGATTGTGGTCTACGTCATTTTATGAGGTTAAAGTGTATGTTCTTTTACTCGTATGTTCTCTTGGGATATGTATCTTTCAAGTGTGTTGAAGGTGCAACAAAGGTATATCTACGTTTTCTTTTTCATTGGTTTTGTCGGTCTTTCACTTAGGCTTGTTCTTTTTTCCTTTCCATTCTATTGTTTTTTTTATTTTAATGTTCTAGGTGATGGTCCCTGTTTAGTGGTGTGTTCCCCTGTGACTGATTTTGGCGTCTTTGTAGCCCCATTTAAGCTTTTCTTTATTTTTATTTTGAGGATGTCCTTATTTTGTCTGGCGTAAACAAGAATCGTGTATATTAGTGTTGGTGTGGAAAAGCTTGTTCCTTTTTTTTTGTATATTTAGTAGTTAGCTTAATGTAACAAGTAAGCATGTAAGTGGGGTATAATGCATAATAAAGGTTTTTTTTTTACTGCCTAATGTTGTTGTTGATATCTGTAGGATGACTTTTGTTGACCTCGTGCCTAAACCCTCTATGGTGGAAGAAAATCTCACAAAAGAGTCACAACATAGTTCTGTAGTGTCCACTGAAGATGAAGCTGAGGAAGAATATAATTTGATTGTATTCTAATGATAATGCAAGAACCGATGTAGGCCATAGGCAGAACTATGCACATTATATGACCAATGTGACTACTCATGAGGGACCTCAACCTAATGATGAAGATACTGACCCTGGTGATAATAGTTATAAATCTAAACATCTAAGGAGTCCTACCAGTACCGATGATGAAAATGAGGAAAAGAAAAACATGTTTTTGCACAATTCAATGAAGCAGTAAAGTTTGGACACATAAGTTTAGAAATTGGAATGGAGTTTAGTAACTTGTCAACCTTTAAGGCAGTTGTGAGGGACTACACAATTTATTGGGGTAGGGAGAATAAATGGGTAAAAAATGATAAGGTTTGGGCACGAGCAATATGTAAGGAGCAAAGATGCCAATGGAAAAATTTTTGTGGGTGGAGTGGGGTGAATAAAAGTTTTCAGATTAAGACTTTTACCTCTGAACATAGTTACAACAAAGGTTTCAAGAACAAAGCAGCAAATAGGAATTGGGTTGTGAAGAAGCTTGAGGAGAAGATTAGATGCCAACCAAATCTTACTTACAGTGAAGCATTTGATTACCTTAAACGAGAGTTTGGAGTGCATGTTAATGAATCAAAAATCTTTAGAGCAATGAAAAAGGCAAGAGAACTTGTTGAAAGGAGTGAAAGGCTCCAATATGGCAAAATATGGGACTATGCCAATAAGCTACTAAGGAGCAACCCTGGTTCAACAATAAAAATTTGGTGATGTACTTAAACAACCTATAATTTCACTTCTGTCTTGACAACAACTGGTTTTTCCTTTCTATCATCACTTGTTAATTTGGATCACTACAAATCTATTTTGGTTCTATTTGATTCCGTTTGTTGGTTCAGTTTTTGATATATTAGCACAGTATACTTATTTGGCTCAATTTCTTATGGTATTTGTATTTATAAAATACTGTTTCTATGTATGGTGAAAGTGGTATGGGTAGATTGATAGGTATATGGGCAGAGTCCACCAGGTATATTTGTTACACTTTACCAGTGTTCATATCAGTATAAAAACTAACCAAATTTATGAAAAAACTAACTAAATTCTACCCCTTTTATGGTAATAAAACTGCACTTAATTGAAGAAAAGTGATACATCAGTTTGGCTATCCTGCACCAAAAAGTGATAACCAGTTCTAAACCACTAATCTGTTATTGGACCTGCACGTATTCGAATTGGCAGTTATATATAGTAGTTAGGAACCTTGCCTTGAACATGAATTGTTTCAAGAGAATATTAAATAGTTAAAATTAATTTTATAGAATAAGAGTCATATGGAGTTGATCCAAAACATGGATTCAACGTGTATATGCAACAAAGCAATATCTGTAGTAAGGCCGCTTCATTGCATTAGCCTCAAACCAATAATTATTGCTATACCAAAGCTACACTGCAAAGTAAGGCACCGCTTCATTTGTAGTTTTGTACCACATACACATTTTATAATTAATATAATTGTTCAAGAGTATTTGGGTACCTCGAATGAGGTGGACGCTTCAGGCGACTGCTGTAACACCCCTACTTTTATATATTAAATTATTCTGTATGTTTAAAAATTGTTTTTAAGTCATCAATGTATTTAGAGCAATTAATAATAATTTTAGAAATTTTTCTAGAATTTATCGAGATAATTTTTATAAAATGACAAAAATACCCCTAGTTGACTGTGGGAACCAACTAGAGACTTTTTGACCTCAAAATATTTTGAAAATTAAGTATCTCTCATTATAAAAACTTTTTTTTGAAAGAAAAATGGTGAAAAATATAACAATCCTATTTCAATTCTTTCACAATTTTTTTAATATTTGACAATGCAATTCTGAAAAATCAAAAAGGAATTTTAAAATTATGACTCCCACCATTTTGCTCAAAATTTCAAGAGCTATTTAATCGTGATTTTTAATAATTTTTTTGAGCTGGAGCTCAGAAAAATTAGAAAATGACAATTTTGTCCCTATTTCTCAATATTAAGAGCTGACGTAAGAAAAAGATTCAATTGACATTAAAATGTCAATTTGAGCTTAGAATTATGTCATATATATTAAATATAAATTTGAAATTTTTTGGGCATTTTCTGGAATTCCTGTATAAAATGACCAAAATGTCCCTAAATGTCTGATAAGTCAGCTAGTACTGGTTTGACATCCAAAAAGGGTGAAAATGATAATTTTAGTTTATTTATAGTTAAAATATTTAATTTTATATTTTTTATAAAAATTTTGGTATTTATTGAATTAAAATGGATTTTTTATGAATTTTCTAGCTTAAAAATACAAAATAAATACATATAATTTGAAATAAATTAATAAAAATTAAAATTAATTATTATAATTTTATTTTTGATGAAAAATAATTTATTTGTCCATTTTTACATTTAATTTCATTTTTTTTATATTAAAAGCTAACTTTTCAAGTTTAGGCGTTTTTATCGGTACTAGTTAATTCACCTACAGATCAAATTTGGCACATGGGAGCTTGGGACAACAGGTGGAGCACGCCCCCAAGCCTAGGAGAGGCGATTCAACACCCTAAATGGTGTATGTGTCCCTAAGTGTGCATATTTGTCCCTAAATTTAAATTAAAAACAAATTTAAAACTTGATTTATTGCATAATTGCTTATGTCATTGGTAGACACCTAAGACCCCTTCTTCTTCTATAAATAGCCTCTTCCTCCTTCAAATTTTCAGCATCTCGTCTTCCTCTCCAAGCTAGAGAGCTTCTCTTTCTAAAGTTTTCTCTCTTTAAAATATTTTTATCTAGTTTTTATGTTAAAATTTTACTAGTTTTCAACTAGTAGAATTTCTCCTCCTAGAAGCTTTGCACAACAATTCCATCCTTTTCATCAACTATCTTAGAGGTAATGGGGGGAGTGGGGTTGGTTCTAAATTATTATTACTTTGCATGTTGGTAGGAAGGGTTTTCCCCTAAACCCATTTAGGCTTAAGTTTTATTATTGTTATTATTGTTTAATGTTAAACTTTAATTTTTTCAAAGTTTTTACTCTGCCCAAATTTAGATTATTAAATCATAATTACTAAATTGTTACTCTGCTCAAATTTAAATTATTAATTTTTACTTGCTAAGCTGTTACTTTGTTTAATTTTAGAAAATTAAAATGTATTTATTTAGTTGATATTCTGCTAAAATTTTAGTAATTAAATTATAATTATTATGTTGTTATTCTTCTAAAATTTTATATGATTACTTAATTGTTATTCTGTTAAATTTTTGGTATAGTGCAATTTTTGTAAAATAAGGTAGAAATGTTGATTGTATTGGTGCTCAAATTAATTGAGACCAGGGAAACCTCTGCTTGAGAAGTTAGGAATTGATAGTTTAGTGAGTAATGTAAAGCAAGTGACATGCGATGGCATGACACCTTGCTAGGGAAGCTACAGTTTGGTATGCTAAGAAATGAAAGGCAGGGACCCATTTACAGAGGTCTTGGGGGTAGGCATCGAGTGGTGAAGGTCCTAATGGCCAGGGTAGCGCCCTTAAGCCGGGGTATTCGCCTGACCAAACTCAATAACCCCGACAACTGCTTAGCATTCCAGGATTGGTTTGAGAGTATACTTCTATAAATGGATATTTTAAATTATTATTTTGTTCCTCAATGATGACAAGGACTGTACCATGTGATGGTGTTAAGATAGCTATATGTACTCCCAGTCACTTCTCAGGTTCTATTGAGAACTATTACCCACTAATGGGAAGTATGGATCCATACCTAGTCAAGGGTAGTCTGATACAACTTAGAATGAACCTTAGGATCCCTTTTGTTGTCAACTGTGTTTTATCTTTATTTTATGGTAGATTTCTTACCATACATGTAAAAGTGATTTTAGAACAAAACACCTTACTCCATTGTTTTCTTCTGTGTATGATTGATCGTGATTATTAAAGACGACAATAACGCCTCGTGATGCCGAGTACGAGTTAGAGGACATCTCCACGAGGGAGGACCTGAAGACCTATAATATTTTTTCTTTTTGTATGAGGGATATGGTAGATGAACACTGCTCTGTATAGGATCTTTTTGTTGTACATATTGGGTTAGATAGTGTCTATCTTTTGATGTATTTTTTTAGTTTTCAGTATTATCAAACCATGATGTATAGTTTTATGATATATATGTATATACAGTCTTATCTTTCATCTTTTACTACCATTTCCAAGTTTTGTTAAGTTTGGAAAAAAAATTTTAAAGTGAAAAAATTTTACATGTATTTTCATTTACTTAAACTTAATAACTAAATTAATATGAATTGTATTTAATATGAACAGGTGTTACAGCTCCGGTGAGCGGCGACACCTAGTTGTCACCTACAAAGACACTCTGATGCCTAAGTCAATGTCAGTAAGAGGTGAGTAATGAGGCTTAGATATGTACCTGAAGGTATATAATGCCTTATATAGCAGCAAAGTGGAGAGAAAGGTGGTTAGTCAATTATCGTGGGCCTCAGGCCACGTGGCTAGGCCCAAAGGAGGTCTAAAACAATAATTATTGATTAAAAATGTTAAAAATTGAATGTATTATGAATGTAGGCCACAACACATGTGCCTATCAATTATCATTACAAGGATATCAAAGTTATTGAATGAACATCATCGATCTTTCACTTGTTTTGTTTAATAATAAAATAATTTTTAATATTTGGACAACTCATTTGTATTAACTTTACAATAATAAATCTTCACCCTTTATTTATATTGATTTTGAGTTTTTTTTTATTTTAAAACTACATATTTCTTTTTAAAAAATATTTGTATTAAAAAAATAAACAACAAAGAGGATCACCATGAATTTAATTTTTTTATAAATATTATTTAATTTAATAAATTTTTAATATAGAAATAAAATAACAAATCTTCTACCAAGATGATTAGAATTTGGAAAGCATTGCCATGAAGAAGATCCCAATAATTGTATTCAGAATTGATCTATGTTGAAAAAAAAAAATCTTAGTATCTAAATGATTGTACTTGCAACTCTAGAGGTCTCCCATGGAAGGAAGGCACAAAGATGAAGAAGAATGATCCTACGGGCTTTTTAGTGAAAAGAGAGAACGGTTTTTTTATGCAAAGTAACTAATTTAAACATTCAAATTTACTATTCAGAGGTCTCCCATGGAAGGAAGGAAGGCACGGTGACGAAGAAGAATGATCCTTCGGGTTTTTTACTTTAATGAAAAGACAAAACGATTTTTTATCCAAGGTAATTGTTTTTAATATTCAAATTTACTATCACAAAGGTCCCTAGTGAATAGGATTACATGCGAGTGCACATGTGGATGCCACATAGGCACTTAACATGCCACATCACTAACATCATTAACGTTATTTGACGGATACTAATGGAAAGACTAATTTGACTAATGTTTCTCAATTTCAAGAACATTTTTTTCAATTTTTTTATTTTGGGGACCAATTTACTAGCGCTCTACAATTTTAGGGACTAAAATGATGATTTACTTCTTTTTTTTATTTTGAAATGAAGGGAATAATACTTTTTAAAATAATTACATATAGAAAAATAAAAAAAGGAAAATTTTAAATTCTTCTAAAAACTAGAGTTGTTAAAATTGGCCTGGCTCGATGGCTTGGTGGGCCAAGTTAAGCTTAGTTATGCTCTTTATTTTGAGGCTTGAAAAGAATAAGGCCAATTTGGTCTGGCTCGATAAGCTAAACGGGCCAGGGTTGACTGTGTATGTATGTGTGTATATATATATGGCTAGTCAATCAATGACCTATATGAAAATCGGCCCAGCTCGACTTGTTTTTCAAACTTTAACTTGTTGGGCTAGTCTAGGCTGAGCAGCCCATTTTGACAACTTTAGAAAAACACAATTCCATCCTTGAATGTCAATTAATCTTTTCTATATAATTTTATATATATATGTTTTATTGTATAGGGTGACCCAATGATTCTTTTAAGTTTTTGGACAAAGAGAAACATTGGAAATAGATTTATAAAGTGCGCAATTTACAGGATATGTCTTCCATTACTAAGTTTTATTTAAGAATAATATATTCACATGTTCCTGAACTTTTTGAGTTTTTTAAAATAGGTCTCTAAACTATAAAAATTTATAAGTGAGTTTTTAATATTTTTTTAATATTTTCCAATTATTGTAATTAAGTCTCTAGGATCAAAAAGGAATAAAAAATATTCTGTCAAAGTTAATGATTTGTAAATGGAGCATTAACTTCAAAGACCTGGTTAAAAAAAATATAAAAAATTAAAAACTCAATTATAAATTTTTATGGTTTAAGAACCTATTTAAAAAAAACTCAAAAAATTTAGAGAGATCTGAATGTACTACCCCTAATTAAAATCTACCGAATGTTTATTCAATTAAAGTTTACTTTTTGTGCTTGATGTCGATTTTTTTTTTTTTTTACTTTTTAGAAAATATAGAAAACAGCCACCCGTGGTTTCGTACGTGAGCGGTAATTTAAAAAAGAAACTCTCGGTGTCTCGGGGAAGTGGGGAACAGACGCACGACATACTATGTACCAAAAATGACGCATGACATATTGTCCATGTGTCATGGACTCGCGGAAGAAACGTTTCTGCAATCGTTTCCATTAACTCTTGTTCTTAACTTCTTGTTCGTGATACTCTCTTTTTTGCCTTTCCAACTCCCAACGGGTTTATTCTTTCCGTTCCGCGTAAAAGTCACTATGCTTGACTGAGTCTTGGCTTCAACATGGGCGATGCCAAAGAAGAATTTCTCAGGGAGTTTGGTGAACATTACGGGTATCCCAACGGCCCCAAGTCCATTGATCAAATTCGAGCCACTGAGTTCAAGAGATTGCAAGGTAATACTTATTCTTGCTTCATCTTTTTATACATCAAGTTAAGAAGATTCCATATTGTTTCCGTTTCCGATTAATACCCTTTTATTAATTGGCTCTGGTTATCAGCTTTAGTTATCAATCAAATAAAATCTCTGTTTCAACTGTGCGATTGTGAGTGGATAATTTTTTGTTTTGGGGTTTTCCTGCTTTTACCACTTCTGCAGATCTTGTGTACTTGGATCATGCTGGGGCAACTTTATACTCTGACCTGCAAATGGAATCAGTTTTCAACGATCTCACTACTAACGTATACGGAAATCCTCGTATCCTAATATGATTGACAATCGTTACAATTTCGGATTCTGTCAGAAAGATTCTTAATACTGAATGCAGAGTGGGTTTACGTAATTGGTGGTTGACACTGACTTTATGAAGGGAATTTCCTTAATCTTGATACTAGACAGCCAGAGTGACTCCAGTTCTGCAACTCTTGAGATTGTGAAGAATGCCCGCCAGCAGGTACATGTAAATATGTAAAAGTAAATTACACTGATACCCTTGAGTTTTTTTAGATTACACACAATACCCCTCTTTTTTTTATCTCTACTCTATTTCCCTTAATTGTTTTAAAAACATTATACTGACACTCCTTTTACATTACACTAATTCCCTTAATTGTTTGAAAAATATTACGTGTACCCCTATAAGGGAGGTTGTTGTAAACCTTAAAAAAGGGTATTATGTACAATATGAAAAAACCTTAGGAGGTGTCATTATAATTTACTCAATATGTAATTATTAAACATGTTAACAGTTTTCCCTGCAATTAAATAGTGATAAATTGAGCTTTGATTCTGGGTTGATAGACCTTATTATCTAGAGAAAATTTGCTGTTAATATTTTATGCAAACATCTGTTATTCTATTTCCGTGCTAGATAATATAGGAAGGAGTACTAAAGTTCAATGGGCAATTGAATGTCGTTACTTGGCCAGGGGTTTACTTTGTCTTACTTTGGTTGACTAGGGTGGGCCATGTTGGGTCACCCAAGTAGGTGTGTGTGTGTCCAACTAGCAGTTGCTCACTAGGAAATTGCTATTGGTGTTTCGTTTTTGTACTTTTTGATATCTGTTCTGGAAATTTCTACATTTGCACGGATTATTGAACTATCAGTCAACAGGTCCTTGACTACTGCAATGCATCTCCCAAAGAATACAAATGTATATTTACCTCTGGGGCAACAGCAGCGCTGAAGCTGGTTGGAGAGGCTTTTCCATGGAGTTGTAACAGTAATTTTATGTATACAATGGAGAATCATAATAGTGTTCTTGGAATAAGAGAGTATCCTACCGAATAAAAAATGATAAGTTATTTAATTTTATAATAATTGCTTTGGCCCACTTCAGGAGAGTGAAGGGTAACAATGCTCTACAACATGGGGGTAGAAGACACAATGATATTCTAGTGTTCACTTTCTTGTCACAGAGCTGTTGTAGGGAAAAGGAATGGATATACCATGATAGTTACTGTTCAATGCATCGCTGTTCAGATGATACAATGCCTTTAAGTTTAGTAAAATGGGATAAATCTTGTCATAAGGAATGTTAGTAACACTACTCTTTTCAACGCATTCTTGACCATTGGCTGAAATTTATTGGAAATCACCCAGTTTTGTGGGCCCCACTCATGATTTTTAGTTTTCAATAAATTTTAACTAACAGTAAAAAATGTGTTAAAGAGTGTGTTGCTAGTACTCCTTGTCTTAGCATTAGATGTCTAGAAGCCATTAAGATATTTCTTTTGGCCCCGATATGACTCTAATTCAATTTTTTTCATACCATTTTTCTGTTCAATGGGACTTGAGGACTCAACTAGTTTTATATAATTTTTTTCTAGTGATTTTCTTTTACTTTCGCGAGTTTGGATTTGGAGAAGGCCTTATCTCTTCTGACTCTGTTATTGAATATAATCTCTTGCAATAACACTGCTTTAGTAAAATGTTCCTGTCACTTTCTGATAAATATAAATGTATTTTTAAAATTTTCCATTATGATTGCTCTGCTATATTAGATGATTAATGTCACCATTCTGTGTACCTCCTTAACTAGTATAGATATGCTCTTGGTCAAGGAGCAGTGGCCATTGCAGTAGATATTGAAGAAGATATACATCCTGGAATAACAGGAGAAACAATTTCTACAAAGATATCACTGCACCAGGTTCAAAGGAGAAAAGTAGCAGGATCACTGGAAGGAGAGCTAACAGGTAACTATCAAGGTCATGGATATGTTTCTGGGCTGTAGATGACTTATCTTATATCTGTTTGTTTAATGCAGGTGATGTGTATAATTTGTTTGCCTTTCCCTCAGAGTGCAATTTCTCAGGGTTGAGATTTGGCCTGGACTTGGTGAAGATTATCAAGGAAGACTCAAGCAAGATTTTGGGAATTTCTTCAGTTTGCAAGTAATATACATCATTCTATGTCTTATTGATTCTTATATGGCATTGTATCTTTTGTCCAAATAACATGAAAAAATGACTTGAGTTATGCATATTTGCCTATTTGAAAGTTCAGACCCTATCATATAGCTTGTATATCAATTTGATTATGCTATGTAATTTATTACTTGCTTGTATGTTCTCATTCAAAATATTCTGTATGTTTTTTTCTGAAAGGCAAATTATTCTGTATGTTGAAACTTGAAAAGAATATATGATAGATAGTAATTAAATAAACTATGACCATTAAAATGTGGACCCATGTATGCAAGTTTTGTTGTGTATATTTTTGTATATGCTAGATTCCTAAATACTAGAGGTGTGACTTTGGGATTTGTGTGTGCGTGTGTACAATTACACTTACATATGATACATTCCTGAACACTTCTGTGTTATAATAATCATGGTTTCTGGGTTCATTTTTACTGTTTTTTTAGAATATGAGGATGCATCAATGAGAATAATCCTGTGTACACAGGAACTTTAATTTTAGTGGTTTGTATTGTTTTTGATAAGCAAACATTTTATTAAGAGAGAAAGCTGAGATACAAATGCAAGATGATAAGAAATCCTCAAAAACTATACTAAGAATGAAAAGGAAAATAAATAAATAAATGAAACATGACAACGTGTCAATCTCCCTGTAGATCTACCAAAGACACCACTCTAAATTCTAAAAAGATCATTAGTACTTTGTATATTTTTTTACATGCTTTTTCTTTCACTTGTTTTTACATGTCCTTTCCAATATGATGGATATCCCACTGACAATAGAAGACTATCTAGATGAATTACTATTTTTTTTTAAGTCACTCTGAGAAAGCTTTATTTGTCTTTGGAATTTTTTTGAAGCATTGATGATTGCATATTTGCTTATCTACTTACTTTTTTATGTTTTCGTAAGAAATAGACAATGGACGGTTGTTTTTTTAAGTCACTCTTTCTCTTTGTATGTTTGTGTAATGTGTGTCTATATATATATGGAGAGAGAAAGCACTTTATTTGTCTGTGGAAATTCTTTGAAGCATCAATGATTGTATATTTGCTTATTTGCTTCCCACCCACCCCACCCCCACCCCCCCAATAAGAAATGGACAATGGATGGTCTTAATTGATGCTGCAAAGGGATGTGCTACCATGCCACCTGATTTGTCTAAGTATCCTGCAGATTTTGTTGCTATCTCATTTTACAAGGTATAGGAGCATAAATTTTAATTTTGTTTTGATCAAGGACTACTTTGGAAATTGATTTTTTTTTCCTGCATTTCTGTTAGCTGTTTGGCTTTCCAACTGGGCTTGGAGCTCTCATTGTTCGAAATGGTAAGCTACTGGTTGTGAACGACAGCTATATTCTAATTTTATGCTGTCTTCATGATTTGATAATTTTTTGAACCTTGCTTAGAACTATATTTCATTCTATTATTTATTCATCAATCTCAATGACATTTAAGTACAAGACAGTCATCTATGTTGGTATTATATATCTCATGATGAAAATGTTTGATTAATTCACTGTATGCTATCCTGTCCTGTGAATTTTGTTGATACATCGTGCTTCGTCTCACTTCAGCATGAAACCTGTGTCTTATGGATATTAATTTGACTCTGCAAAAGTTTGTCTGCTATTGATTATCTTCTTTATTCTTTTATATTACAGATGCTGCCAAGTTACTGAAGAAGACCTATTTTAGTGGAGGTTTGTGGCTTAGCATTTACTTGCCTCATTGTGGTTTATACTTAGTTATTTGACTGGTCAGATCCCATCACAGGAACGGTTAGTGCATCGATTGCTGATATTGATTTCATTAAAAGAAGGGAAGGTATTGAGGAACTGTTTGAGGATGGAACTGTTTCATTCTTGAGCATAGTATCTATCTGCCATGGCTTCAAAATCCTGAATTCTCTAACTGTATCAGCAATATCAAGGTCTGCAGAATTGGATAAATGTATAAAATATCCAGTTTTCTACATGAATTTACTATCATAATATCATTTACCATTTGAAGTTTTTGATAGATGTTTATTTTAGTCTTGTTGATCGTATGGCTGATTTAACTTGTTGCTTATGCTTTTCAACATCCGATCAAGGGAAAAAAAAATATTGACAAAGTCACAAAGTAAAAACAGAATAAATCAGAGTTATCCTAAGCATGTGATAGGGCTCCTGTAGCAGCACCACATTGCAGCTGGAGCTGTTGTATTGCAGTTTTGTGGAGTGTACCCCAAATTGTGTAAATTTGCGGCTGTTGCAGCTGCAGTTGGTAACAGGGACGTCAATGACATTTCATTGTAGTTTTGGGAGGAAATTTATGCATTTTTTGCTTGGGTTCTTTAAAGATAAAATGCACAGCTAGTTTGGAATAGAAGAATAATTAGCCTTTTGCATCATTCTCCTATTTTAACAATGTAGACGGTAGGGAGAAATAATAGCCCTCTTCTCACAACATGAGAACCTTTTGCTTGATTATTGATAATAAAGAATTTTCAGAGTTACTCTCGTGTTTTGTTACTTTGTATTCTACATCACACATGTTCACTGTTAATATTCTGAAACTTAATAAAGAGTAGATATGTGATGCTTGAATTTAAAGCCAATTTCATGAAAGCTATGATATTGTGGCAATAAATCATTCAACTTTTACTCAAATGCTGAAGTGTTTGGCAGAAAGTCTAGTAGTATTTTTTTACTTACATTTCTTGTCATGGTAACGAGCACTGAAATTAATTTATTATGATATTTTTTCCTTTGAGTTGTTTCAACATTCTTTCCTTTGAATTTTTATTTTTTAAAGCATGCAAAATTTGTTGCCTTGTAGACATATAGCATCTCTTGCCTTGTATACAAGGAAAATGCTTTTGGCCATGAGGCATGGCAATGGATCTAGTGTCTGCATCCTCTATGGACATCATAATTCAATGGTTAGTTTGAGTGCAATTTCTTTTCTTGTCCTATTTATAGTTTTATTTGCGCTAGTTCTTTTTTTTTATTGTTTTTGTAAGTAAAAAATGTACTTACTGCCTGCACACACACACAAAATAAGCGGCAGTAGATCACTCAAGCGATTTCATTTATTTTCTACATCCGTCTTTAGGAACTTGGAAGTAGTTAATACTGTTTTTATTTTCATCCAGGAACTATGTCATGAAATGGGTCCAATAATTTCATTCAACTTGAAACGGCCAGATGGCTCTTGGTATGGATACCGCGAAGTGGAAAAGCTTGCATCACTTTCAGGAATTCAGCTAAGGGTATAAATTACGGATTTCTTCATGTTAATATTTTCTTTTTGTAAATTCATGTAGTCATTCTGATAAAATAATTGTTTATTTGTACTTTTTGCCATGCTTTTGCATTAAGGTTATTGATTGAATGCTGATTATTTATCTTTACTTGCTCTGTTTAGACAGGATGCTTCTGCAATCCAGGTGCATGTGCAAAATACCTTGGCTTATCTCATTTGGATCTTATTTCGAATACTGAGGTATTTCTACCGTCTGATTTTACTTACTAACAACTGACGATGATTGATTTATCTGAATGTATAACATAAAAAATGATGACATTTTTTTTTTTTGTACTTAGGCTGGCCACATTTGTTGGGATGATCATGATATAATAAATGGTAAACCTGTTGGAGCTGTAAGAGTATCCTTTGGCTACATGTCAACATATGAGGATGCCAAGGTTTGAAATCTTTAGGCCATTTTGCATTTTTATTCAACTTTTGGAACCATTAAAGCTCATCTGGTTTTGGATTCATTTTGATTTTATTCACGAGTAACCTATACTTCCTTAATATGGAAAATAGGCAATATATTGAGTTAAAATATGGTATCAAAGATTATGTTAATATGAATTGTTAGTTCTGCTTGGGTTCTTGCTTGGTGTGTTAATGTTGGATTAAGTGTATTTCTCAAGATTTTGTTACCCTTTTCACAAATCTAATTTTGTTATATTTTTTATCTTCTGATTTTCAGAAATTTGTTGATTTTGTTGCAAGTTCCTTCATGTCACCTCAAAGTCACATTGACCACGGGAATCAATTGAAAGGTCCACCTCCTTTTCTAACATTAATTTATTCTTCATACTCGATGAATTCAAGTCCTGATTGCTTATATTCTTTAAATGACAAGGACTTGCATTTTTATTTTTTTTTTGCATTTGTATATTTGCTCCTCTCCTTCGTGTATGAAAAGGCACAAATAGATTTGCATAAATGAATCTAGTGCGTGCTTTAATGCAGCTACATATTAAGCTTGCTTAACAATTTTCAATATGGGATTCTTACTAGTAAAATTTTATGTGGGTTTATTCTAATAATGTCTTTAGGAAGTCTATTTAACTGATATCAAAGATTCTATGCTGTTGTTTATTTTTCTTCTATGCGAGGGCGAGGCTTGGCGCAATGGTAAAATTGTTGCCTTGTGGTCTGGAGGTCATGGGCTCAAATCCTGGAAATAGCCTCTCTGCTTTTGGGGGTAAGGCTGCATACATCTACCCTCCCCAAACCTCACTTGGTGGGAGCCTTGTGTACTGGGTCGCCCTTTTTCTTTTCTTCCTTTTATGCCCATTACTTTTTCTTGGGTATTCTAGAGGGTTTCTAATCATCTTGGCTGATATTGTTCTCTAATATATTGTCTAAAGAAAAATGAAAATGGCAATCATATTTGCTACTCAGCAGTACTTTTTCATTTGCCAGTTTCCCTGCCTTCTTACTTGCTGTGATGCTGCATTCAACTCAGAAGTGAACTTTTGTTTGCCAATGCTCAATGTTGGGATGAAGCATCTTGTCTTAGTTACAAATCTTAAACACCATTCATTAACTTCCTTTTCACTAGGAGGAGCATCAAAAAGATGATCCAGTTTGTCAATACTTCAAACAATGCTCAAAGCTCTATTAGCAGGTGATGCAATTCTCCCAACCAGTCAAGGTGTATTTAGTGATTTTATGGATAGTAATCATCTCAATCTTTTGGTTGGGGACAACATCGGTCTTTGTGAATTGTGATTCCTTGAGTTTTATTTATCTTTTCTCCAATATTATTTGCTGTTGAATCCATTGAACTTCAGAGACAGTTGCAAGTACCAAAACCACTACAAAATAGGCACAGAAGAAAACCATGAGAAGGAACACCCCAAGAAAGCAGACAATTAGAAGGAAGAAACACCAATTGGCTCCAAATAGATGAGAGCGTCCCAAATCAGATCAGAACCATTGGAACTTATCAAACAGGCCCAGATCATTATTAAAATGTCACCCATCATTGGAAAACCACCCTATAATAGATAAGAAATAAGGAGGCCAACCAGCAAGAAATCAACCGAAAGTTAGACAGATCAACCATCACTAGCCAGGCAGCTGTTACCAACTTCTAGAAAACTTCCAGAGTGAACATATCCTGCCAGAAACACGTTAGATGGTGTTGGAAAACTTAATAGATGGCATGTGCACACAGGCCAAATCAGGCCCATCTGTGTGCTATTTTGGATCCTTTAGCCTGTGAACCAACACTTTTATGCATGCACAATACTTGGTGCAACCTATTAGAAATCGACTAGGCCTAACTCAATCCCGAAAGCTAGTTCAAGGGGGGAGGATTTCTCAAGACTTGTAAGTAGTATCTTGGCCTTATTCTGGCTAACGTGGGACATCTTAACACACCCCCTCACACCCAAGAATGGACATTTGGACTTGAGTGTGAAGTTTACAGGACTGAACATTTGTGAGTGGCCTGGCATTAAAACTTGATAGGCTATGGTATCATATTAGAAATGGACTGAGCATAACTCACCTCCAAAAGTTAGCTGGGGGGGGGGGGAGAGGATTGTTCTAGTCTTATAAGGAGTATTTTTACCATATTCCTAACCAATGTTGGATATCTCAACATAGGACAATGAGTGGTCTATTGGTAGTTATAGTGTGAAACTCACTAAAGACATCACCAACAAGAAGGAAAGAGGAACCAAAAGAGGTCAGGTGCAAGGCACTAGGGGAAAAAAAATAAAAAAAGAAATTTAGTCTTTTTTCTAAAAAAATAATAAAGAAGTGTTAGAATGGTAGTGCAGACAGAAAGTGAAAATGTATTATTGAATCACACTATGAGAGGTTACAATGTGCTCTTTATATAGAGTAGAGAATTCGCACAACTAACTATAACAGAATACTAACTAACTTGTACAGTGACAACTGTCAGATAGTGATAGCTCTAACATATTGAATTTGTATATTTCATTATACTCTAAAATTCCCCCCTACAAGCTCAGGGGATTGGTGAACACTAAAGACCTTGAGCTTGTCTCTGAGCAAAGAAAACTTGAGCTTGGACAAAGGCTTGGTAAGCACATCTGCAATTTGATCTTGGGCTGGAACATGTAGTATAGTAAGAAATTGAGCTAAGACCTTTTCCTTGACAAAGAAAATGTCTAGCTCCATGTGCTTGAATTGAGAGTGCAGAGTAGGGTTGTGACTGAGAGCCACAGTACTCTGGTTATCATAGTAAATAGTAGGAGTGGAGGTTGGCACCTGTAATTCTTTGAGTAAAGACTATACCCAAAGAATTTCAGAAGTAGTAGAGGCAAGGTTCCTGTATTCTGCCTCCGCACTTGACTTAGCCACCAGTGTTTGCTTCTTGGACCACCAGGAAATTAAGTTTGGTCCAAGAAAGGCAATAGATCCTGAAGTAGACTTACGATCATCAATATTAGATCCCCAGTCAGCATCACAAAAAGCATATAGAGGGTAAGGTGACTTCTGCACACTTGGATTGAGAAGACCATGATCTAAGGTGCCTTTGAGGTAGTGCATGATGCATTTTACAGCTTGCCAGTGAGACATCAAGGGCTGTCCCATAAATTGACAGACCTTATTAAGACTATGGCTGAATTTAGGTCTGGTCACCGTGATGTATTGCAGGGCACCAACAATGGATCTATAAAGTGTGGGATCATCCATGTAGTCATTGCCAAACTTGGAGAGTTTGAGGCCCCTAGGAAGGGGAGTGGAAATGCCCTTGGCCATAGTCATATTTACCTTATGCAATGGATCCCGAATATATTTACCCTGCAGAAGAAGCAACGAGCCATTTGAGAGGTGTTTAACCTCAAGACTAGAAAATAGTCCAACTGACCAAGCTGCTTGAGAGGAAAGATTGAGTGTAACTTGGAAATGAGCAACTCAATCAGTTGGGAAGAAGATCCAGTGATGATTATATCATCCACATAGATCAATACATAAAGACAGTGAGATGAACCATGTTGAATCAAGAGAGAAGGGTCAAGCTTGCTCTGCACAAAACCGAAACTAATTAGTGTTTTGGTCAACCTTTCATACTAGGCCCTGGATGCCTATTTAAGGCCATAAATTGCCTTATTAAGCTTGCCAACTTGATTTGGATTAGATGACTCAAACTCTTGAGGTTGAGTCATGTAAACATCCCCTGTCAAAATACCATTCAAGAACGTGTTGTTGATATCTATTTGTTTAATAGATCACTGAGTGGATAGTGCTAGAGTGAGGAGCACTCTTATAGTAATTGGTTTGACCACTGATGAGAAGGTTTCAAAGAAATCAGTTCCAGGAACTTGATGGAAACCTTTGGCGACAAGTTGTGCCTTATATTTATTAATAGTGCCGTTAGGATTTTCCTTAATTCAAAATATCCATTTGCATCCAATGGCAGACCTTCCATATGGAAGGGGAACAAGAGTCTAGGTTTTGTTAGCCATTAGAGCATCATATTTTCGTTGCATAGCCATCTTCCCTGAGCAGAACTAAGGGCTTGTTTAACAGTTTGTGGTTCAGTTGTGGTGAGTAAAAGGATTGGGTGTAATCTAGGTTTGATAATGCTGGATTTAGAGGGGTTTGCATGGGGTGAGTGGAGTGAGAAGGTGGGATGTTTATTGGAGGGGAGGGGTCATGTGTAGGTGAGGAAGTTGAAGTACTTGAAGAGGAAGTAGAGGTTGGAGAGGATTGAGAATGAAGATGTTAGGGCCGAAAGAATCGCAGAATGAAAATGGTTCGTTTATTGTTGTAGCTCCAGGGAACAATGTGTTCCACCAGAGAGTTATTACAGAAGAATGAAAGATTTTACCACTGGTAGGGATGTTTGAGAGCCTACCCTCTCCCTAACTACCTCTCAACTAACCTCCTATCTACTCTTTCTCTTCTACTTATACATTTCTCATTACAATTCTTTAGGTTGTACCTGGCCCATCTCTATTGGGCTTGTATTTCCCATGAGTTTTCCTTACATATGTCCTTTTAATTGGGGGTCTAACAAAAAATTTGCTTGAGGTGAAGGAGGTGTAGAAGTATTACAAGAGAGAAGACTAAACATTGTAGTGATGATTTCAAGAGGAAGAAGTTTGGAAGAGAGTAGGTGAGGGAGATTTGGACGTTGACTTTGAAAACGAGAATTTTGTTTCATGACATAAGACATCTTTTGAGATAAAGAGCTTCCCATTGGCATCTAGATATTTGTATCCCTTGTGTTGGGAAGAGTACCCTAGGAAAGTGCACTCTGCAGACCTGTACTACGGTTTATGTTTATGATAAGGTCTCAAAAGGGGGAAGCAAGCACAGCCAAACACCTTGAGATAGGTGTAGTCAGGAGGTTTATTGAAAAGAGTAGTAAGTGAGATTTTATGATTGTTAAAAATAGAAGGGAGTCTATTAATAAGAAAAGTTGCAATATGAAATGCATGATCCCAAAATTTAATTGGTAATGAAGCTTGGGACAACAAAGCAAGTCCCATCTCAACAATGTGTCTGTGCTTGCGTTCCACCACACCATTTTGATGGTGTGTGTGTAGGAAAATGAGTTTATGTTGAATACCCAAATTTTGCAAAAATTGAGTGAAAGGCCAAAATTCAATCCCCCCCCGCTCCCAACCCAAAAATCTTTTTGAACAGCCTTGATTTTCTTGTTTAATTGTAGCTCAACCATTGTTTTAAACTGTTGGAAAGTTGGAAATATTTAAAATATCTGATTTTTGTTTCATGAAATAAATCCATGTAAAATGGCTAAACGCATCAACAATACCTAGTATGTATAACCCAAAGAAGATTGAACAATAGCAGGACCTTGAAGATCACAAAATATTAATTGAAGAGGTTCATTATAATAGTAAGAGGGATGCGAAGGTAATCTGTGAGTTTTGCCCATACAACATGCCACACAAAATGGTGGGTTTTGTTTATTTGAAATTGAAATTCTGTAGTATTTGAGTGGGGATGTTCTAGTCTATTATGCCAAAGAAAAACTATGGGTGAAGTGTTTGTGGTTACAGTGTTATCTACAGTACTTACAGAAGAAACATAACCTGAAACATTACTACAAACGCTGTTTACATGAGGAATTATTGAAGATATAGATGAATATGCTTGAGACGAGATTAGGGAGCTGATAGAGGCCATCCACAGTAAGATAACTATAACCTTGAAGTAATATGCTGTGGTTAACCTGAGATTTCACAAAATAGACATTGGAGTGGAACTCAAACTTTAGCAAATTTACTGACACTTATTGGATTTTTAGTAATTATGGGAACAAGAAGAAGATTATTGAGATAAAGTTTAACATTAGGATGAGAGGAAGATGTAAAATAGGTAGAACCAACAGAGGTAATTGGCACACCTAGTCCATTGCATGGAAGACTTGGTCATGGGAGGGTTAGGTAGTGTCTTGCATTAAGTGTTGAGGGTTAGTAGTTGCATGATGTGTAGCCCTAGAGTCCATGTACCAATTCTACGACTGTTGTGGGGGCAAGGCACTGGAGAAGTAAGCCTGAGGTTTGAAAGGCATGTGTGATGCCTGAGGAGGAATGAAGCATGGGGCAGGTCCTGATTAAGTGGGGTACCCATGCTGAGCATCACCATATTGAGCACCATAGTTGGGATCAAAGTGGTGGAAGCACGTAGTTGCAGTGTGCTCAAACTTGCTATAGACATGGCATTGAACATTGCCATAGCTAGATCCACTATGACCACTACGTTTGCCACCACGTCCTCCTCTACCACCACGACCTCCACCAAAGGGAGGGTGAGAGCCTTGATTCTGATTCTGAGATGCATTGCCACCACCATGAGACTGTGTGTAATGCACTTGTGGAGTGTGGAGTGTCATTCGAAGCTGAAGTCTCAGAATCTACTTTCGGCGCAACAGTTACCACATTGAGTGAGACTTGATTGGTTGACTGATTCAACCTTTCAATGCGTGATTCTTCCGCAACCATCAAGGATTCAATCTCTTCGAAAGAGAATAGTTTAGGCTTACTATTGACCACTGAAATTAGGGATTCGTATTCAATTGGAAGTTCTCTAGCAGTGCATCAAGTTGTTCTTGATCAGAAACAGGATCACCAATGGATTTGAGGCAAGCTGTAATTGATGTGCAAAAGGAATTCCAAGAGGAATTTATCACCTTTCTTGACATTGCGAAGCTTGGTGTGAAGCTGTCGTGCATGATCTTTCGTGTGAGTATTGAAATGGCTATGGATTTTGTTCCACAACTAATACGAATGAGTGGATTTGATTACAAGGGTGAGAATTGATGCAGAGAGCGATGATTGCAACCAGGTGAGAAGAAGCTGGTCTTGCAATTCTAAAGCGTGATAGGCATGGTTTTCCAACCCTAGGTCACGATCTTCATCGGAGAGGAGCTAAATCGGAATCTTCGGTTGTGAGAGAAAACGGTGAAGGCAATGCGCCATAAAATTGATTCAACTTGCTGCTTCCAAACCAAAAGTTGGAATCATCGAGCTTTTAACTGAGTGTGTATGAGAAATTGATCGGAATGGTTGTTGGAAGAAGATCATCGGTGTTTGAGGGTGGGGATGCAGCAACAAGCTCAATGCAGTTGGGTTCTGTGGAGGATCGATAGCCATGAATTTAGGCTATAAGAGCTCTTGATACCATGTTAGAATGGTAGTGCAAAGAGAAAGAGAGAGAGAGAAAGTGAAAATGTATTATTGAATCACACTATGAGAGTTACAATGAGCACTCTATATAGTGTAGAGAATACATACAACTAGCTGTAACTGAATTCTAACTAACTTGTATAGTGACAACTGTCAGATAGTGACAACTCTAACAGACTGAACTAGTATATTTCATTATACTCTAACAAGAAGGCATAAAAATATAGGTCCTATATATACCATGTTATAAGAAAAAGAATTGATAGGCCATAACACAACAGTGTCGAGCAATGTTTGTGCGTGTGTTCACAAAAGAATAGAGTGCCCTCACATAATTTGCACACATTCTAAGCAGAAAGTAATTACTCCTTATTGCCTTGCTATACGTTTAGTTCTTTCGTGAAACATTAAATTGGTTATAATATTAATATGAATGGCGACCTGGTTCTTACGCAAGTGGATAAGAGCATATGCACCACAGTCAATATCTTGATCAGTGATACAAAACTATAAATTCACAATAAGGATTACTTTTTTGCACATCCCAACTCTTTTTATTCCCAAAATACCCTATTAGAAATAGACTAGGCTTAAGTCACTCCTAAAAGCTAGCTCAAGGGAGGAGGATTGACCAAGTCTTATAAGGAGTATTTTGGCCATGTTTCTAGCTAATGTGGAACATCTTAACACCCCCTTCATGCCCATAATTGAACATTTGGAGCATGAAGTTTGCAAATCTGGACATTTGCAAGTGGCCCAACATCAATACTAGATAGGCTCTAATATTATTAGAGAAGTAGATTAGGCCTAACTCCTAAAAGGTAGATTAAGAAAGGTGGACATACCCTTTTGATTAAAAATGAGTCATACACCTTTTTCCTTGAATTGGAAGTTCCAAAGAGTTTGTGTTCATTCTTTGTCTTGATCTCTCCTTTTTCTTGGAATGAGAACACTTTTTTGGCATTCTTCCACAAGTAGCTGTTATCAATTATTGTTGGTTTTATCACACCTTGTTGAGATCCAATTGCAAGGTGTGGAACTTGAGTCCCACATCAGACAAATAGGATTCTAGTGCAGGGTTAATGTCATGAGGACATTGTCCAAATATCACAGGATAATCACAAGCACTATGCCTCGAACTATTTTCCTAAACAACTTTCCTAAATCTACTGAACTAGCCTGTGGTGAAAATTGGAGATCGTATCATATCACAAGTCAGACAGATAAGGTATCTTTGATCCATCATACAAAGTGATGGAGAAATAGAGGAAGATGTAAATCATTGCACTCAAGCTGGGTGGATGAAATGGGGGAATGCTTTAGGTGTTATTTGGGATAGAAAGGTACCTCTTAGCTAAAATGAAGATTTTACTACGCAGGCATAGGACCAGCGATCCTTCATTTGGGTGATGATTCCCATATTAAATTTTGGGAGGATCCTTGGGCGGGAAATGTTCCTCTTATGCTTTTCCTAGACTTTTTTGTCTCTCTAATTCGCACGATATTCCCAAATTCATTTTTATTTATGATTCTATATTTCTATTGTTTCTTGGAATTTTCACTTTTTAAGAAATTTGTATGATAGGAAATTCTCTAAATTATAGTCTCGTTTGGTGTTGCTGGATTCAATCGATCTCTCTTCTAAGTTCTAACCCAGACTAGAGGATTAGGTATCTTGAATCCATGGGTTTATTTTCTTACAAATCTTACTTTCAATTTTTCATCTCATCTCCCAACAATGATTCTTTCCAGCAATGATTCTTTCCTTTAGATAAACCAAATTAGAAATCAATTGCTCTCTCAAAGGTCAAGTCTTTTCTTTAAATTACTGTTCTAAACAGGATTAATACCAATGATTTACTTCAAATTTGAAGATTTCTAACTGCTTTGTCACTAATTATTGTGTTATGTGCATAGTTCTAAAAATGCTTCTAATTTGTTTTTGGTCAGTTAGGAGTTCCCATTCTCTAGAATAATTTGTTTGCGTTTTTTGTGAAGATTGGGTTTGTCCCAAGGTGATAGGCCATAGGTCAGTTAGTTATATTAGGTTAGTTAGTCAAAGAAATACAAGGGGGTTATGTTAGAAAGAAGGGGAATGGGCCTGCAACTGATTAGGCCCATTAGGGTGGGTTTATGTTAGCACACCAGTAGCTGCCTATTAAAGGAGTTGAGAAGAGGGGCAGTCATTTGGGTGAAATAGAATTGGGACTAGGGATAGGCCTGGATCTCTCGAATATCTAGGGAATTCTTTGTAAAGATACACATGATCAATAAAGAAATTCTATTTTTCTTCCATTTCTGATCCAGTTTCTACCACAAGGATCTTTAGAAGTTCATGCACATTAATTTTAGAGGATTTGGGACCAATAGAGATGCTAAAAGGCTTTGGTGTTATCAATTTACAGTTCTATGGTGTATCTATTGAAAAGAAATGATAGAATTTTTATTGGTTGATTGTAGCCTTTGGAGGTCATATGGGATTGAGCACTTCACTTAGCTTCTTTGTGGTGTTCTACTAATGGTCTTTTTAGGGGGTATTTTTGGTAGATCTACAGAGAAATTGGCAATCTGAGTTACATGTTTGTGTTCTTAATTTTTTTCCCTTTCATTCTTGCTATAGTTTTTGAGGATTTCTTAATCTCTTGTTTTTGTATTTCTTCGTAAATTATTTGTTTATGATAAAAATGTTGAGCGATAGAGGGCTAAAGTCAGCCTAAGGATTTTGGAGATGAGAATATTGCGTTGAATGAGTGATCATATGAGAAAAGATAAGGAGTGAATGTATTGGAGAGAAAGTTGGAATGGCATGTATTGAGCAAAAGATAGTAGAATGGCGCCTAAAATGGTTTGGACATGTTACAAGAAGACCAATTAGAGGAATTAATTGGATAGAGGATAGCCCAATAACTAGAGTTAGTCCATGAAAGAGTCCAAGTAAAACCATCTAAAGGAGTTTCAGAACCAAGTGGCTTTCTTGAAGAATTAGTAATGGATAGAAGACAATGGCATCATTTGATTCGTGTAGCTTAACCCATCTATTGGGAAGAGACTCTGGTTGTTGTTGTATATAAAGAGCTTTTGTGTTTACTCCCCTTGGGTAATGAGTCTTTATGTTTGCTCTCCAAAATCCTTCCTCAATTTGCATTCCAGATAAAAAGAGATCTTAAAGGGGACAATAACCTTCCTAGCAGAATTTCAATGTGTAGAGCTATATGTCAAATTCAAAATTTTCTTTGTATTTTTTAATCATCAATTAACTTCTCAATTATTGTATTGCTGTTGTCATATAGATAATCCAGGATTATGCTAAAAATCTATAGTTAAAAGCTATTTAGCACATTATTTTCACTGTTTGATCTTACTCAAAACATTGTATAATTATGTTTTTATTGTTTTAGAAGGAAATTTACTCAGTTAATTGCCTGCAGGCCTTGAGAAGGGTTTTGTGGATACTGGTTATTATCTCAAATCAATTACAATATATCCAATAAAATCCTGTGGAGGTTTCAGTGCAAGAAGTTGGCCTCTTAGCAACAATGGTAATAATTTATTTCCTGATTATATATATATGTGTGTGGGGTGTGGGTGTGTGTGATTTACTAACGTACTCCCGTTTGTTTTTTAGGAGTACATTAGAAAGTTATACCTTGGGTGTATTTTAAAATAATTGAAGTTATAACTGCTAAAATATTTTCTTAAAAACAAGTGGGTGTATGTTAGCTAGGGTTGAGAATAGTGCGCTATAGTGCCGTCATGGTGGAGTAGAGTTGCCCTTGGCCGCGACAGGGCCCTCCATAGCGGAGTGGTTCAGTGTCACAGTTGTAGCAGCTGAGATAGCGACTATAGCAGCTGGGATAGCGTTGCTATTCTGTTTTTCCAAAAATGTGTTGTCGATCTCCCTCATTTGGTAGTGTGCATGTGGCCATCTTCGGTGGCGTGCGGCCATTCTGCAGTTGTTGGGCCCCCTATTCTACAACTTCTGCCCTTGTCTAAAGTTGTAGGGGACAGGTTTCTGTTTTGGGTAGAGGAAAAGATAGTTGAGTTCTGTGAGGAGATGGCGGTTGAATGGTTGATGGGAGAAAGAGAATAGGGTTTTTTGTTTAGAATCAGAGGGTGTTGGGCCTGCACCTCAAATTGGGATATTCTATACCAAAACAGGCCCAGAATTGGAGAAGGTGTTCTTTTGCTGCTTTTATATTATATATCATATATTATACTTTTATAAAACTATAAGATATTCTATAATGTTTGAAAATATTTAAAAAATATAGAAAAACATTAATACATAATAATACTATATAATAGAGACAAATATACAATATATAATAATATAGATATATATAAAAAAACTATAATAATTAAATAGAATTAATATAATAATAAGAAATATATATATTAAATAATAATAAGCAATAGAATATATATATTAAAAAAATTTAAAATAGCGGCCATCCCGCTATACACTATCTTGCTTTAGGGTTTTGGGGTCGGCTGCTCTGCTCCGCTATTCGGGATTTAAAACATTGATGTTTGCAAACCTCACAAGGATTTGCTAATGTACACCCACTTGTGTTTTAGAGGGAGTACGTTAGTAAACTAAACACCTTGGTGTATTTTAAGATAATTGTAGTTATAACTTACTAGCATACTGTTTCTAAAAAATAAGTTGGTGTATGCTAGCAAATCCCATATATATATATGTATATAATTTTGTCAACTTCTGGAATAAGTAAGTTAGAGGGAGAACAACTATACCAGTGGGAGACTGTTGAAATTGAAGGATTTAGGTATAAAGAACACTCCTAACAATAAAACTTTATTGATATTATTGTAAGAACATGCAACGGACCAAATGTGTGAGATTAAAAACTCCATGACAAAAGTTGCAATGGAGAGATTGAGAGTAAACAAAATTACAAATTATGGGAACATAAACAAAAGTAGATATTATTATCAAGGTGGATACCAATGCCATGGCTCTAATACCATCTTAGAATTGAAAACAAATTTGATGAATTCAACCCCAATAACTAGCTGAAGGGGGGAGGATTGCCAAGTCATTATTTGGAATACTTTGGCCATATACCTAGCTGATAAGGGGTCGCAACACACACCCATCATGCATGGGATTGGACACATGGAGTGTGAAGTTTGTAGGACTATAAATCATCTACGAAAGGTACAACATCATAAAATCTTAAGTTATTATGTGAAAGCTCATGAATGGTCTTTCTAGCAAAAACCATTCATAAGCCTTCACCTAACATTTTAACTTTTTTGGATAATTGGTTCATGATTGTTGAAAATCATAACAAAATATTCTATATTTATTGTAGAATTTTTGATTTAGAGGAAAAAATATCTTCTAATTATTTGTAATTAATTAATGTAATAAGCCTATATAAACTAATCACTGTTGTGTATTCTAACACATGGTATTCAGCTAATTATGTCTTTGTTTTTCTCCCTCTTTTAACATGGTATTGAGAGCCTAGCAGAGGCAACCTAGAACCGTGCCCACCTAGTGGACCCACTGTCCTCGGTGACAAATTATTATTATTTTTTCTTTGGTGACCGTGTCTTATTTCGGTTTGCCCTTTTGACTTAACTGCTCGCCAGCCCTTCATTTTTGGCGAGTTTCTCTAGTCATCACCCCCTGTCGCCACCGTGTTTTTTTTTTTTTTTTTTCCCGACAACCTTTTCGACCGACAACACCACCATTGGGTGCACCGTTAGCCGATCTACACAACCCAAGAAGCTGCCCTCCAACCACGTCCCCAAGTGCGTGTTTTCAACGTGCCAAATAGGACACATTGGTGGAGCGTGGCGACTCTGTTCCGGCTGTTCTTTCTAGTGCCTTGGTCGCGCTCCTCTGTGCGATGTACTCTAGTTGTCCCCAACCTTTTTTGCGCACTTCTGACGGCTCTGCATGTGCATCTTTGCAGATTTGTTTTTCGAGTTTGTTTTCCTTTGCCACTCATTTTTTTACTATGATTACTACTTCGGTTGCACATTGATAACTCATTTGCTTGCCTCAGTCTCCTTCCCTTGGTCCCTGTGTCCTTGACTTTGGTGTTTCAGACCACATTTCTAGTAATTGTTCTTTATTCTCTTCTCTTTCTACATCTGGCTATCTACTTAGCATAACGTTTGCCAATAGATCCCAAACACAGTCCCAGGGGATTGGCACTACCCACCCCCTTCCTTCCCTGACTGTAGAGTTTGTTCTTTATGTACTTGGTTGTCCCTTTAATCTTCTTTCTATCCATGGTTTTACCCACTCTCATGTTTGTTTAATTACCTTTACTAAAGATACTGTTACCTTGCAGGACTAGAGTTCGGGACGGAAAATTGGTGTCGGATGTGAGTCTAATGGTCTTTACTATCTCTTCGCTCCACCACAAGCGTGCCCTATCACAACCTCTCCGCTCACCATTCATGCTCAGTTGGGACATCCTGGTCTTCCTCACCTTCAAAAGTTGGTGCCTAGCCTCTCAAAGTTGTCCTGCTTACCTTGTGAGTCATGTCAACTTGGGAAACACATTCATACTACGTTTCTTGATTGTGTCAATAAACGAGCTACGTCCCCATTTGCTTTAGTCCATTCAAATGTTTAGGGTCCTTCACTGACTGTTACCCCCCTCTGATTTTAAGGTATTTTGTCACTTTTATTGATGACTTCATGTGTTGCACATGGTTGTGTTTGATTAAAAACAGGTTTGAATTGTTCTCTCTATTTGAGCAGTATTACCATGAAACAAAAACTCAGTTTGGCTTCCCTATCCGTTGTCTACGTAGTGACAATGCTAGGGAATATTTATCCAATCCATTTCAGCAATTTATGGCGTCTAAAGGCATTCTTCATCAAACATCATGTGCACATACCCCTCAACCAAACGGGGTTGCCGAGTGTAAAAATCAGCATCTCATTGAGACAACTCAGACTCTCTTTATCCACTACAATGTTCCATCTCGCTTCTGGGGTGATGTTGTCTTAACTGCCTACTATCTTATCAATTGCATGTCGTCCTCTGTCCTCAACAATTAGGTTCCTCACTCGATTCTGTTTCCTCATACACCTCTCCATCTACTTCCTCCCTTGTGTCTTTCGATCCACTTACTTTGTCCACAATCTCTCTCCAGGACTTGACAAACTATTCGCTAGGTCTATCAAGTGTGTTTTCATGGGTTATCATTGATCCTAGAAAGGTTATCATTGCTTCTCTCCAACTCTTAACCAATACTTTATTTCTGCTGATGTTACTTTCTTAAGTCTATTCCATACTTAGAGTCTGCTACCTCCACTCCTGAGTTGGTGTCTACTGTCACCTTTCCTCTTGTTCCACTAGCACCTGTCTTATAGGACATTCCCTCAGAGGATCCATCGGCAATGTGACTTCTTCAGACATATTAACGTCGCCAATGCCTTGTTGTGGTGCCTGCTCCTACTACTAAGGCCATACCAGACTCTCCTTTGACGCCACCTCCTTTACCAACTCTGGGCCTGCCTTCTGACATTGATTTGCCCATTGCCTTACGAAAAGGTACTCGTTCTACTCGTAATCCATCTCCCCATTATGTTACCTTAAGTTATCACATGTCTTTCTCCATTGCACTATACCTACCTCTCTTCTCTGTCCTCTGTGTCCATTCCTAACTCTCCAGTTGAAGCATTATCTCACCCATAATGGCGGCAAGCAATGATTGACAACATGTGTGCTCTCCAAAGTAGTGGTACCTGGGAATTAGTTTCTCTACCCCCTGGGAAATCTGCTGTTGGGTGTCGTTGGCTTTACACCCTAGAAGTCGGCCTTGATGGCAAGATTGACTGTTTTAAAGCCTGTTTGGTGGCAAAGGGTTACACTTAGGTGTTTGGACAAGACTACACCGACACTTTCTCCCCTATGGCCAAGATGGTATTATTCAGACTCTTACTTTCCATTGCAGCCATTCGACATTGGACTCTCTTTAAGCTCGATATTAAAAATGCTTTCCTGCATGGTAATCTTGAGGAGGAGGTATGCATGGAGCAACCACTTGTTTTTGTTGCTCAGGGGGAGTCTTCCACCATGGTTTGCCAGCTTCACAGGTCCTTAAATGGACTTAAGTAGTCCCCCCGAGCCTGGTTTGGCAAATTTCGTACGTTGTCCAGGAGTTTGGTGTGATACACAATGAAACCGACCACTCTGTATTTTATCGCCCTTCACCACAAGGATGCATCTACCTCATTGTGTATGTGGATGACATTGCCATAACAGGAAGTGATCAACATGGCATAGTCCAACTAAAGCAATATCTCTCATGCTAGTTCCTAAACTAAGGATTTTGGCAAGCTCTGGTACTTCTTGGGCATAGAGGTAGCCAAATCCAAGGATGGTCTAGTGATTTCTCAGAGGAAATATGCCCTTGACATCCTTGAAGAAATTGGTCTATTAAATGCTAAACCTATGGACACTCCTATGGATCCTAGTATCAAACTGCTACCCAGTTAGGAAGACCCCTTGTCGATTTAGGGAGATATAGGAGGTTGGTTGGAAAATTAAACTACCTCATAGTCACTCGTCCAAACATTGCTTTTGCAATTAGTATGGTGAGCCAATTCTTGAACTCTCCCTGCTAGGATCATTGGGATGTGGCGACATGGGGGTGAGAAAAGGAAAGAGAAGGATGGGGTTTTTCTTGCTTTTGGCATAGCAGGCCTCGGCAGGAGGCCCGCACGACAGGTTATTAGCTCAATGGTAGAGCGCGCCCTTGATAATTGGGTCGTTGTATGCAGTAATATGAATCCTAAAATACATCAAAAGTGCTCTAGGCAGGACTCATTTACGAAGACAGAGGACATGATCAGATAGTTGGGTACTCAGACGCCGATTGGGCTGATTCTCCCAATGATAGGCGATCCATTTCTGGGTATTGTGGAATGATTGGAAGAAACTTGATATCCTAGAAGTGCAAGAAGCAAAATGTTGTAGCAAGATCTAGTGCTGAAGTTGAATACAGGGCCATGACTTTGGTAACATGCGAGCTTATCTGGTTGAAACAACTTCCTAAAGAGCTCCAGTTTGAAGAGACTATGCAAATGACACTGATTTGTGATAATTAGGCAGCCTTGCATATTGCATCTAATCCTGTCTTTCATGAGAGGACCAAACACATTGAAGTAGATTGTCACTTCATGAGGGAGAAGATCGAGTCGGGAGATATAACCACTAGCTTTGTCAACTCTAGTGATCAATTGGCAGATGTCTTCACCAAATCTTTGAGAGACCCGAGAATTAGCCATATATGTAACAAGCTTGGTGCATATGATCTATATGCTCCAACTTGAGGAGGAGTGTTGAAAATCATAACAGAATATTCTACATTTATTGTTTATAGGCAAGAAATCTTTGATTTAGAGGAAACAACATATCCTCTAATTATTTGTAATTAATGTAATAAGCCTATATAAACTAATTACTGTTGTGTATTCTAACACACGGTATTCAACTAATTATGTATCTGTTTTTCAACCTCTTTAACAATGACAACAGTATTTTGGCCATTATAACTAAGTGGTTAGAAGTTTAATCCTTGCCACCCCAATTCTTGTGAAAAAAAGTTGAATTTCAGCACAAGCTAGGATGGGTACATGTTCGATATAATGAAACCCTCCATAAGCCTTCATCTAACAGCTTAAGCTTTTGGGATAGTTAGTTCTAGACAACCACTCACGCTAGACCCCTTGGGCTTGAACTCTTGACAATGCACAAAATGACTTGACCTTGTGCTGATATTCAACTTTTAATTAGAAGAATGACAATGGCAAGGATCAAACTCTTATCCTCTTGGTCATTTAGGTTTGATGCTATGAGCATCTCTTCTAAATCTAAAGCTTAAGTTATTAGGTGAAGCCTCATGAATGGTTTGTATTTAACAATCTCTAATTCTCTATTTCTCCCACTTCCAAAATCTCTCTCTCTCTCTCTCTCTCTCTCTTTTACTTGTTTCTGATTATTTTTATTTTGCAATCTAGTGAACCAGTCATTTTTTTCTATAATTTCTTATAGCTTTTGATGAAAATGTCTTCTTTAAATTTTGTGCAGGCCTGACACATGATCGCCAATGGATTCTTAAAAGCCTAACTGGTGAAATACTTACACAGAAAAAGGTAATCTGTTATATGCAGACGAGCTCTAAAATTTAGATCATCTGTGGATGCAGGATCCATACTTCAGGAACTGCATCTTTTCTTTTTGTCTGTTTTGGTGCTTCAGTTTGGTTGAATTTATGAAAATAGTTTTTTTTTTCCTTTGAAAATTTGATCAAGTGTAGGTGAATTCACAACACTAATACTCTTTTTTTATGGAGTTAGTTTATGCCATGTAACAATGAAAACGGATTAAAACAGAACCAAAATGAAGGTTGATTAGATATTTAAGACTTCAAGAACCTTTTGAAGTCAAAGTCTTAATTGTATGGTAGATGAATGAAGGACTGAATATTTGATTATGTACATAGAGAGAAAAAAAATATTTAGTAGTATTTTCTGAAATTCATAAATTAATATCTCTGATTTGATTTTATTACTTTAAATATTCTGATTTATTAGGCTAGTATTTGTGATTTTTTCTTCTTGTAATCTGCCATTGTGGTCCTTTATTTCCCTCCTCCTGTAAGAGGGATTGTGCTACAGTACTGTTATTTAATAATATAGACAACATATTTTTGAAGTGTATTAATATAAAAAAAAAATTGTGAAAATGTATAGGGAACATGTGTAAATATAAATTTAAAAGATTATCTCGTGTGTATGTGTGTTCCTTTCTTTGCTCCCACTACCCAAAATGTCTAGGACGGCCATTGTACTGAGGGAAGAAAATTGTATATGGGATACAGTAATTTTTTCTCAGGTAGGCTCCCTGTATATGTATTTATACTTGAACAAAGACATGTAAAATTATATACATTTAAAATCCTGATGCATTTATAATTAACCTGGTTACAACAAAGAGCTTCAGTGAAGATATCAAACCAGCTGCTGTCCATTCCTCACGTGAAATGTGGAAATAAGTATTTGTTGGAGTCTTTCCTGAAACAAAATTGTGGCCAACCTCAGTACGCTATATCCTCTTATGGACTACTGGATAAGAGGCAATACAAAAAGTTGCTTGGTTCTCACACCACGATTGCGTTGGCCTTGCACCATTGAAACCAATTTCATGAATTGTTTTGACCATTTCAACTCACAAGTAGTCTGAGTCATAGGTCTATATTCTGAGTTACTCTTCCAGAAAATCAGGTTACCAGTACCACCAACAAAAACACAATAGCCTGTATTTGACCTCTTATCCAAGGGACACATAATCCAATATTCACCAGAAAATGTTTAGGAAACTTCCATAATACTGATTCATGCATGCCAAAACAATGTTCTTTGGCACTAAATGAACAAGACCCAAATCCTCTTCCTTTTGATGATAACAAACCTACCAACTACCCTGATGATCACATCTGATGTCTTCTTGTCTTTGATACACCTGACCAAAGAAGGTCCTTCATAATCTTGTGTGTTTTTTGACCTCATAAGTGCATGGAACAAAGATAAGTTTAAAGAGAAATTTTGGAAGAACAAACACGAATGAGGGCATCCAGCTCCCAAGAAAAAAAAAAGAAGCCCTTTTCAAATTTGTCTCAGTTCAATTGCATGATCAAACATATACATTATTTTATTCTACAAAATTCGAAATAAATACTTTGTTAATTCCTAAATGTGTTTCTTCCTTTCTTGACACTGTTGTTAAACATTGGCTATAATTAATTTAATACATCTGTGATGCTTAACATTGAATCAATTAATCTTTGGTTGCTTTGACTATAGATTTCACTTTTTGGTAATAAAACATTTAGGATAGGAGGAGGCTCTACCTATTCCTAGTCTAGGGCAAATTGCCAACATTGGCGAGGATATACACTTTGAATCTAGAATTTTTATACATTCATTCATCTATTTTGCTTCGTGTCCCATGCCTTTATGGTTTATACTCTTGTTAATTAATACTTTAGTCATGTCTGTATGAAGCTCCTGTGGATTCAGGTATTAAGCTAACATTCCTAGTGTTGCTACCTTCACAAATCTTTAATGATAAGATTCCAGCGAACACTATCTCTCACTCTGAATAGTGTTACACTTTACTGAGTTTTCACTTTTCAGAAATGATGCTTGACTGTAAAGTTTTGATTTGTTTGATCTTAATTTTGTAGGTTCCTGAAATGGGCTTTGTAAGCACCTTTATTGACCTCAGTCAGGGAATGTTGTTTGTAGAATCTCCACGTTGCAAAAAGAGATTGCAAATCAGGCTTGAGTCAGATATTTATGATGGTGCTATAGAGGAGATTGAACTATATAGCCAAAGGTATATGATGTTATGTACGTTATCAATATTCTATATATACTAATTAAAGTAGACTCTGGCAAAAATGTCGATCAACAAACTCTTGCAAACATATCGTTATGCTTGAGAAACTTTTAGGGATGTGAGAATGGATTTTCTGAATAGCTGAGTAACTTACTCCACCGATCTAGTAGTTATATACACTTTGTAATTGATTACAATTTTGTGCTTACAAGATGGTTAATGATGATTCTAGTTCCTAAGTACATGCATGGTATATTCTAAGTACAAAAAATAGCTATGTACATGATTTTGTCATTTTGAAACTAAATTGTTACAAATTCAAATAGGCGTTTACCTATTAATTCCAATATTCCCCCTCAAGTTGGAGCATAATGCTCCAAACTTGGAACAAATATATTGAATTCTTGATCCTCTCAGTTTTGTGAAGCTGTTGCTACAAATACAGATTTTTTAAAAAATTTCAATAGGCATTTTACTCTTCTAGTTGATTATTAGAACTTGCCAGATTTATTAATGACTTCTTTAGAAAGAACTTCCTTTTGAATAAAATGACAATCAATTTCAATATGTTTAGTTCTTTCATAGAACACTGGATTGGAAGTTATATGAAGAGCCACTTGATTATCACAACATAATTTCATTTGCCAAGTATTTCCAAACTTCAATTCTTGTAGTTGTTTAATCCAAATGAGCTCACACATGGTTGTAGCCATAGTTCTATATTCTACTTCTGCACTATATCTTGCAACATTTGCCTTTTACTGTTCCAAGAGACAATATTTCCTCTATCAAAGACAAAAAAGAGAAAAAAAGCCAAAGCGGAATTGAACTCAGTTTGATACCAAGTTAAAGACTTGGATTTGATGAATTGCTTAATTGACTAAAGCTCTTAGCAGAGTTCATATATATATATATATATATATGTCCATATTAATTACATTTAAGAGGAGTAAATATAAAATGCAATTTCCTAAGAAAAAGTACTATACATGAACATGAAAATACATGAACCTAAACATTTAATACAACAATTCCCAATAGATTTGTAGTTTCCAACAGCCCTTTTATATAATATACCTCTGAAATTGAATCACTGCATCCCTATGATCATTATGAAGAAACTTCATGAATTGACTTACTACCCCAATTGCAAAGGAAAGATCTGGTCTCGTAATAGTGAGGTAGATGAGTTTTCCAACCAATCTGATATCTTTCTGGCCACTAGACATGCTTTTGAAGTGGATCAGAGAGTCATAAGAAGGGAGGATTGAATTGTGACCCTTGATTGTTTTGGCCTATCTTGCACAACTTTTGATACAGTTTGCTCAAGATGTTTCTTGACTGTTAGAAGATTATTAGGAGCAAGGAAATATCTTTCACACTCTTGAATAATCTTAAGAAGCTCAAACAAATATTGTACAAGTGTTCAGAAGTTGATTTTTCAAATTTGTATGTTAAAAGGGGTTTCTAGAAACTATTAGAAGCTAGTTTCCTGATACATAAAATTTTAAAGCTGCTTTTGAATGATTAAGTGAGTTACTTAGCTGATCTAGTATTTATATACACTTTGGCAAATATGACAATTATGTGTTTACTAGGAGATTAATTTTGATTCTAGTTCCTAAGATCATGCATGTATTCTGGGTACAAGAATAGTTATGGACATGAGTCTGAAAATTAATTGCTACAAATTTCAATAGGCCTTTAACTATATTCCTACAGTTATTTAGGCACACAATCATGACAAAAAATTAATATGCACAAATAAAAAAGTACATTTCCTCAAAAGTAAATACTTGAGATATTGTCTTCAATTTCATTTTATTATCTAGCATGCTATTAAAATAACATTCAAAAATTCAATATACAAAATAAACCATAAATATTTATATAAAGGCGCCCATGCAATGCATGGGCCAAATGTCTAGTTTTACACTGTTAATTTATAATATTTGTTATACATATTTTCTTATTTATCATTAAGGGTGATTTCATTAGTTTGGTACATACACTGGTGTTGACTAATTGAATCGGAGAGTACATGAAGCCTAATAGTCATTGTTCTACTTGCTAAAAATTTTCTATTGTAAGCTTTAAGAAGTTTGTAAATTGTTTTACAGCATCAGTTCTATTTTGGTCTCTCATGCTTGGAATTATTTTATTGTTTTTTATTTTTATGTTTCCTAGGTACAAGGTCTATAGTTACGACAATGAGACCAACGCATGGTTTAGTGAAGCCATCGGTAAAAGTTGCTCTTTGTTACGGTATTCTAGTTTCAATCAGGATTTTATGTTAAATAAGATCAAAGGCTCAGTCACATGTAGAGATACAAAGAACAAACTTAATTTTGCCAATGAAGCACAGTTCTTACTTGTATCTGAGGAAAGTGTTTCTGACCTAAATAGAAGATTAAGCTCAGGTATGCTCGTGTACCCATTTTCTTATATAATATACCAGCCACTGTCTTTTTTTCACTTTAATTTCATTATAGAATGCAATAGAAATTGCCTGATGAATTTTAAATAACTAGTTCATGATGCATAATGGATTGCATAGTTGCTGATTAATTTATTATTTGATATTCATAATAATGCAAAAGGGATTTTAAAGAAACAAAATAGAAAGGCATATGAAATTCCTAAGAAAAGAACAAATTTTCCTTTTAATTTTACCTTTAGCGATCACTTGTATATTACAAACTGATGTAGCATGTGATACATGTTTTATTTGTTTCCTTCTTTCGGCTTTTCATGTTGTATAGATTTTATTTCCTTGTACGTTTTTTATTTCCTCTGTTAGGATTCAATTGTTAGGTATGGGACTTGAATCCCCATTGGAAGTATGGGATTCTTGTGTGGGATTTATAGGGCATTGGTCTCTTCCACTACAATGGTTAGTTTTTGTGGTGTGGTTCTCTCAAAGTTCATATCACTTTTTTCCTTTATTTCCTTTAATTAGGATGGCAGATTTTTTGCCTATAAATACTAGGTTAAATTATATTAGTTAGCCAATAAATGTTGTAATCCCTCTATACAGATTATTAAGTCAAATAATATTTCAATTGGCAATTTTCAAGTTGGTATTAGAGCTCCTTGTTAGAATATATGAAAATATCCAAAAATATCTTAGATTAGTTTTCCTTAATTAGTTCGAATTATGATTAGTATAAATAAAGGTTAGTGGCTTAGTGCTCTAGGAGTCTACGTTTTACACCAACACATTAATACATTATAATCAAGGTTTTAAATTGCAGTCATGGTTGTGTTAAGGTTTTCGTGGTTATGGGTATTGTGGTTCTTGCGATACGGATTGCGGTCATTGTGGCGTGAATTGTGCACACCTTAACATAACATTATATTAAAATTTTATGTATTATTATATAATAATCCACAATAATATATAATTAGTATTTTTCATCATTATGAGATATTCAAAGTGTATATATATATATATATATATATGACTAAATTAATTAATGCTAATATATTTAACAAAATTTAGCATTAATGATTAATTTGTTATTATCAATTATGGTAATTTGAATACCTACCAAAAAAATTATGACAATTTGAATTAATTACTTAATTCTTACTAGCCAAAGACCTTAAAAATTCATTAATTTCTTTCTCTCTGACAAATAATTTTTTCACATCCACCCAATTAATTTTCCACCACTAAATTATCTATTTCATTTACCCAATTCCCACCCCATAAAGCCACATGTCTCACTCTCATCACACTCATGTTGAGCCATTCTACCCAATTCCCACTCCACACGGACACACCCAACTCACACTCAATCAAACCTCCTATTTCCCAAATTCCCACCCCCACAATCCCCTTCCCCCACAAGACCACATCCACCCAAGTCACGCACCCACCCACCTAAAAACATGCATATCCTATGGTGGACTTCCTGTCAGTAATCTACCCTGCATAATTAGCGTCTGTATAGATTTCCATATATAAACTCCCTCCCTTCTTGAATAGAAGTCGTCTTCCTATAGTGGCCTTTAAATACTGAATAATTCTATTTACAGCTTGAAAGTGCTTCTCCCTTGGATCATGCATGAATTGACTAACCACATTGACTGCATAAGCTATATCAGGTCCGGTGTTGGATAGATAAATGAGTTTTCCCACAAGTCTTTGATACTAAGTCTTCTCTACTCTTGGGCTTTCTTCATCATTCCCAATCTTGTGATTTTGCTCTATGGGTACTCCAGCAATCTTACAACCCAACTTACCAGTCTCTTTAAGGAGATCCAACACATATTTCCTTTGAGAAATGAATGCGTTGCTTAGAGTAGGCAACTTCTATCCCATGGAAGTACTTCAACTTCCCAAGGCCCTTCATCTCAAATTGATCAACTAACTTCTCCCTTAGAATTTGTTTTTCAAGCTCATCATCACCTACAATAAAAAGGTTATGATCACTTGACTTTGCCTGAACCCCAAGGATAACATTGCTTGAGGCCATAAAAGGCCTTCTTCAATTTGCAAATCTTATTACCTCATTATTCTATTTTGATGTTGAGGCTAGTTCAAGGGTCTCATCATTTTTAGAAGATGTGCTAAAAGATGTCATTTCCTACATAAGTGGAATGGACAACTCAAGAGGCTCAACTTTAGAACACTCTCCCCTTGAAGTTGAGGATTGGGGTAAAAGGACTTTGTTTCATGAAAGGTGACATTTATAGAAACATAAATACGATGACTCTCTGGATGATAATATTTGTATCTCGTTTTGTTGGGAGCATAACCAATGAAAATACATTTGACAGTCCAACTTACCTTGATGAGAACTACGGACATGAACAAAGGCAGAGCACCCAAAGACACGACTTTGAAGACTGTTCATAATAGTAACAGAAGGAAAAAATGTAAACATAAATTGTACATGACTCATGCCATTCAAAACACGAGAGGGTAATCTATTTATCAAATAAGTAGCAGTTAATACAACTTCCCCCAATAAGATTCAGGAATAGACATTTGAAAAAGTAAAGGTCTAGCAACTTCATATAGATGATGGTTTTTTAGTTCTACAGTCCCATTTTGTTGAGGGGTATCTACACAAGTTAGCACATGAACAACACCATTATTTTTGAGAAATTGGGGAAAAAATTTGATTCACATGCTTTCTCCCATTATCAAAGCGTAATCTAATTTGGTTGTCAAACTATGTTTGAATCAAATGGAAAAAAATTACAAACAATTGGAAAAATCAAACTTATCTTTCATGAGAAAAATCCATGTTACTTGAGTGTAGTCATCAATAAAGGAAACAAACTATTTTTCACCAGAGATTTTACAAATAGACACATGACCCCATACATTAGTATGAACAAGATCAAAAGGTTTAGCACTAATGATTACTAGGAGGAAAAGTTGAACAATGGTGTTTAGCAAATTGACTAACTTAACAATGAAAGGACTCAACAACTACTTTGTGAAATAAGGAAGGAAACAAGACTTATTACACTAAAAGGAGGATGACTAAGGCGCCTTTGTTGAGGCATATTTGGGTGCTTGCAGATTATGAGTTGTTTGATGATACGAAGAAGAAACTTGATGCTTGATACAACTTTTTTCTTTCTCATGTTGCAAATAGTACAACCCACCTTGTGCCTTAGCAACGTAATTGTCCTCCTTGTGGCAAGATCCAGGAAAACACAATTGGAAGGAAAAAAATGTTACAACATATTTTAAATCTTGGGTGAGTTTATGAACAAACACACAATTATTGGAAATATTAGGAACATGGAGCACATTTTTCACAGTGAAGAGACAATTGAAGTTGAACGTTACAACAACCAACAACAGAGGTTCGTAACCCATTAGCAAATGATGTGGTCTTTACTAGGTAAAGAAGTGTATGATGAAAAATAGGAAAGATGAGGAGTTATACGATCAATAGCACCAGAGTCTACAATCCAAATATTTTCAGTGTCAAAAACATTAAGGGATAAGAAGCTAGATTCTAGAACTCTTACCAATTGTGGTTAGAGAATAAATGTCAAAAGACTTACAAAGACAGACCATTAGGGCCCGCAGATGATGAACAGTAATGAGAACAATCACAAAATGAATAGTACTTGTGAACAATGCGCAATAATGACGATGAACAATGTATGAACAGTTGCAATGAACCAAAATGTGAATAGTTGTGGATGAATAGTGATGGTGATAGTGTGCTGAACAGTGCAAAATAGTGGGATGAATAGATTTGTGGGTGCAATGAAGGCAACCCAGACCTCTCCGCAATGAAGGCAAAAGGATTTCAGATGTGAAAGCAAAGCCCCCATGATCAGGAGCTCTTATACCAACTTGAAACTAGAAAGATTTGAAAGGAGGAAATTGAAAATTAATGTTATTTCTAATATGAATGATTACAAAATGGAGGAAATCACTCCTATATATAGACTTTATTACATTTAATTTAGGAACCTTAAGAAACAAAAAACTTTACAATTCTCAAGTGCCTTAGAATCTGTAAAGACTAATATTAAATTGTATTTATTACAACACCCCTCTTAGTACGACACATAATTGCATGATAGGACAAAGTACATAGAGATAAACCAACACTTCATCAAGGAAAGGTGAGATAATAGGTTGATAGTAACGACATACATCTTTTTTGGATGTCAATTGGTAGATGTATTGAACAAGAGACTTCCTATGATGCGCTTTTGAGATCTTATGAGCAAGCTAGGAATGATAGATTTCCATTCACCAATTGAGGGATTTGTTATTTTCTTTTGTTTCCTTTTCTCATGTACAAATATTATATCCTTGTACAATTTTTATTTCCTCATTTCCTTTAATCAGGATAGCGGATTTGTTGATATTAGGTTAGATTTTATTAGGTATCCTATAAATGTTGTAATCCCTTTATACAGATTATTCAAGTCAAAAATAGTATTTCAATTCTCATATTTCTAGTCAAACTTTATTAGCTATATTGTTTAGTCTCTCAACCCTAATATTTTGGAATATTGAATGTTTGCCAACTATAGTTGATGTTATTAGATGTACAGAAGGGCATATATGGAAAAGCAATACAAGTCAGTGCAAGTAGGTTTCGTCCCAACCTTGTGGTCTCTGGAGGTAGGCCTTATGCTGAAGATGAATGGAGATACATTAGGATTGGAAATAAGTATTTCACTGTAAGTGCAAATAACCTTCTAAATGATTTGATAGAACAAATTTCTTCTTATTGTGCAATTTGACGTAGTAGATAGCCCTTTTGACTAACCTTGAAATATGCTACTTGCGTTGATTAGTGGCACTAGTTTGAGCAAATTCATGGACGTTGTTCTTCTATGTTTCGACTTCCATTTTTTGCTCATGTAGCAATCTGCAAAACTAATATAATTTCCATGTGAATTTGTGTCTATTGAATTTCATCTTTGTTTGTTTGTTTTTTCTGATGAGATCCTCATTAGCACATTGTTTTATAACAATGTCCTTGATAAGTGTAGTGTATTAATATTACAATTTGACAGTTTGAGAGAATTTGATAAGAAATGAATTGAGAGATTTTCTATTATTCAATCAATTCACCATCAATTGTTGTAAGCAAATTGGGCATGTTGGATATCTATGCATCAACTTGACAGGGATGTCAAAGTTGTTAGGATATTTTAGAAAAAAATAATTCTAGAACCCTTAGGATAGATAAGATCAATATTTTATTGATCTTATCCTTTTTATTTATTTATTTATCCTATCTTATCTATTTGTAATTTTAGGAGAGAAAAATGTTATTTCTTATTATTGTTTGATCAGAATTACATGAGAGAGTTATATAGGTAGAGATGACTAGGAGCATGGTTGTTAAAATCGAGTGCCAACTTGTAAACTCATCTGAGTTTACGTTTTCACCTCGATGAAACTGGTTCACTCGCACTCAAACTCGTTTTCTTTCGAGCTTAGATAAACTCGGCTGAACTTGGACAAACTCGATCAAAATTGCAAGTTTCAGTTGGGCAACGAAAAAAATGCCCAAAACGACTACTCCACTTGCGTTTCAACTTACAATTTTAGGGCAGAGCATCACGTTTTGCGTTTTCGAAACTCTGCTTCGCAATTTTGACCTTCTCCACGAATGCTAGAGTTTCACAAGTCACAATGTAGCCAATTCCTCTTCTCTCTGTTTGCATTTCGACCTTTTCTTCTTCTTCTTGAGTTTTGACGACCACTGCTCCTCTTCTCCTCTATCTCTGTTTGCATCTGCATCTTGCTCTTCTTGCTTTGCAATCTGATTCAAGCGCCATTGTTGCTCCGCGATTTGAAGGTTTGCATGGCTCTCATCTTTATTCTGTCCAACCTATGCTCTGTTTTGTGACTTTTGTCCCAAATGCATGTTGTTGTCCATCTTTTATTTTGGACTTCAAATTATTGTTAAAAAAATTTGTTTTGTTAAAAATATTATTTTGATTATGATATTCAGATTATCTATCTCTGCTGCACTATTGGAAGTATGGTGATAATTTGTTAATATTTGTTATTTTCTTATTATGTTGTGTAATTGTGCTTGATATCAGTAGTTTGAACTTGTTAAAAGAGAAGAAACAGAGACATGTTTGAACTGAAAACAGTGTGTTTGTATACACAACGGATGTGAGCTTATATAGGCTTATTACATTAATTATTAAACCTGGAAAAATGGGCAGCCTAGCTCGCCCAGCGGGCCAAACGTGAAATTAGGTTGGACCGGCTAGCCCGAATTTCTAATGGGTTGTGTTTTATTTGGCCTGGCAGTTTTATCGGGCTGGGCCATTTTGGCCCATGACTCTTTTTTTTTTTAATTTTTATACATTTTACAAAGGAAAAAAAATACCATCGGGCCAAATGGGCCTGATACCCATTCGAGCCTATTTTTTATGGGTTCGGCCCAACAAGCCCATCTGGTCGGGCCATTTTGGCCCACATTTTTTTAGGCTAAAATTTTTATGCCTAGCCCGGCTTGGCCTGTTGGGCCATCGACCGGGCCAATTTTGCCACCTCTATTAATTATACCTAAATAGAGGGTATTCTGTTTTATCTAAATCAGAGATTACATGCCAATAAATCATAATTATTATAATAAATATAGAATATTCATTTTTGATTTTCAACACTTCCCCTCAAGTTGGAGCATATAAATCATATGCGCCTAATTTGGCCTATTTGGAGGTCGCTTCCTTCTCTTCTTGAGCATTGTGTTTTCCTTTTGGTACGCCATCTGCATCTCTTCTTCCATCTTAATATATAGTTGTACATTGTTGTTCCTTGCTCAATTTTAGGGTTTAGGGGTGATATCGTCATCTGAAATATTAATCAAGGCATAGATAATAGCAACATGCTTGATATGATGAAAATTTCATTCATACAGCTATATGTGCTACTTGTAAAGAAAAATAATTCTTATGCTTAATTTTATTTTTGGGGATTTGATTGTTTGACCTCTTTCTCTCTCTCTATTCATCAGTCGCTAGGGGGATGTAATCGATGCCAGATGATCAACCTTACACTAAATGCAGGACAAGTGCAAAAGTCAAATGAACCTTTGGCAACTTTAGCATCCTATAGGAGGGTAAAGGTTGGTAGTTGTTTTGTAGCTAGATTTCAGTTACATATTTGATGTATTTGATGCATCAATATTCTAATATAAATATATCAAAGCAGGGAAAGATTTTGTTTGGCATATTGCTGAAACGTGATTTTATTGATGGAGAGCAACAAGAAGGTGATTCTTGGCTTCGTGTGGGCCAAGATGTGCATCTGATTAAAATATGCACTTGACATACAAAATGCCTGCAAATTCATGTCCCCAAACTCTAAGAAGCTTGTTGTAGTGATGTGGCTCTATGGTGAAGTATTATGTATTTTCTTCTTTATGTCGTGCAGTTCCATAAGAGGGGATGCGAGAATGCATATTGGTTATAAATTTTGTAATGTTGTATATTGACAACAAAAAAATCAATAATAAAGAAGGTATGACCTGATTTGATTTGACCACCCTAGATGATGAAGAAAAATGTTAGCAACGACCATTCCAAGCTTCATCCTTTCTTTGTTCTTCAAAGGTAAGGGAAGCTTACCCATTCTCCTTTATTTTTTTACTGATTAAAATGCTTCTAATATGTCATATTGCTATTTGTGTGGACTAACTGTGTTGTCTTGATGGTTTGATGGCCATCTTGGCCTTTTGTATCCAAGTGTATGCTTATTTGTTTAGATCTACTTGAAAAGCTTTCAGCTTGAAATTTGTTTCTCATTTTTATTCCATAAAAAATATATGTATGTGGGTTGGATATTTACTCTCTATTTTCGTACTTATCTACATAATTTATGATGATCTTTATATGTCAAAATGCTTCACTTTGTTCCTATGTTCCACCTTGTGAATAAAGATTGTGACTTAGTGTTATTATGACATGAAAAAAAAAATTGTGGTTGTTGTTGGGGACTTATGTACTGGATGGACATTTGAAAATGTGATTTGTATGATGCTTTATGCGTTATTTAGATTTTTGGGTTGGGAATTTTGTGACTCATAAACATCAAAAGCACTTAAAAGATTCAAGTCTTAATCACACAAAACTTTGAGTGAATCCTATGCACTTGGGAACTCTAAACCAAACCTAAACTAAGTTTAATACTAAATAATGATTGAGCAGTAAACTTACACTTAATAACAATGGGTTAAGATGAGTTTTAATATCTAAAAATTATTAGATAATTTATAAAGAATTTTTCAAAAACATTTTTCCAAAAACTAGGCCAATGTAGACTAGTTTTAAGTTAAAAATCCCATATTAATTAAATAAAAGGTATGTTTGGAAAGTATCTTTTGGAAAAATATTATTATATTATTTATGATTTAGTTTCATTGGAAAATGATTTTTATACCCAGATTTGGTACTTTTATTAAATTTGGAGTTAAAACTAGTTTAATATGATTATTTTAGTAAAAATAATGATAAAGGGATAAAGTTGGAACTTTACTCTTTAAAAAATTATTTTCTGACTAAAAATAATATATTATAAATTTATTTACTCATAATTTCTAGATTTTCAAATTTTAGAATTTATTTGAATTAATATGGCTATTCTGTAATGACTCGCTGTCGCTACATGGTCAACTTACAACTAATGAAATGTTGAAGATCTTAGTTTTAGATGAAAACTCTTGATTAATTTATTTATGAAAAGAGTGTGAAATTTTTTTTTGGCAGAACATAAGACGTTCATCCCTTTCAAAGATTGCAACATATAGAGTATAAACGATCATTCAACATATTAAAATAATTCATGCATATATCACAAGACATCAAGTGTAAATGGTTGTGTCTTGTGGCACTTACAGACCAACATCATCATCAAAGCGTCTCAAAAGAGAGAATGTGTGCACATACATCAGTGTGTCCATCAACAAAAGTACATCACAAAAAGGGAAAGGGAAAAATACATCACACACCTTAGGCTGGTCGTATTCCTAAACACTACATTTAAGGAGGAGGAGTAGGTGGAGTATCAGCAGGTGGGGCATTAGTAGATGGCTCCTCAGCTTTATGACGAGGACGAGGTTCTTGAGCGAACAAGCGACGGTACTCCTTAGCTCTCATGCGAGGTCGGGCAGTAGGAGCAAGCTTTCTCCACATCTCCCAGATGGGTAACCAAAACTCTAGTGATGTATACAGAGTCACAGAAAACACATCAATTCCCGTAGGGGCATAGGAAAGTGTAAGCTCTCCTCTATAATAGACGCTTTGAAGCTCGTGGTCGATCCTCCAAGCTCTACTGTCTCCGGTCTCACGGAAGTCAATGCGATAAGGACCCACGTGAACGTGGTTTTGAATCATGGCAGCAGTCTTGACACTTTGGGTCGTTTCGGCATCTGCTTCCACGAACACGACGTTCGAGATCATCACAGGCACGAACCACACGTGCAAACAATGCAAGGGTAAGCTTATGATAAAAAAAAATATAGAGTTCCAACTTACACAACAATTATTTTCAAGAAATATAGAATACTATTATCAAAGAAGACTTCAACATTTTTAAATAAACATATGTAAACATAGTGCAACATAATTCCATGCAATTCTTGTAGACACTACTCCATGGAGACTTTTTCAACAACTTGAGCGATCATTATGAAACGTCCCTTAACATAGCACCTGAGCCACAAGGATCACACAGATTCTTTCAAGGCACAGCTATTAGAGGAGCCCATGAATTGATCTTGCGGAAGTCGATAGTGGTTTTGTCAGGATAGACGTACGTGGGTAGTGACTTACCACAACACAAGATTCGCGATAACCTTGACCTTAATGTGGGATTCGCCTGTCCACCTATGCTCAAGGTTCATCGACAGCTACCCCACTCTTTCTTCCAGCACTAGGTTGAGAGCTATACACCGACTCCCAACTTATGTGCCTACTTGCGACGTCGTCCAAATAGGACCCATGCATATATGTACATATCATCAACAACAACGAAAACATCAACTCAACATAGGGCCAAGAGGCAAACCTATTTTTTTCAATCAATTCTCGTTATCCGTTAATTAACAGATAACATGTGTTATTAAAATTTTTGAACTTAAGCTCTAGAGTTTCTCTCTTAAATCTTTTATGTTCTATTAATCCTTTCTAATAGCTTAATAATTAATATTCCCAATAATAGGGAAACCAAGAAGGAGTTTTATCTCAACAAATTATACTTTTATACATAGGGAATTATACTTATGAGAATAAAGGAAAATTCATAAAAACTCTCTAACATATTAAGGTATAAAATCTTATATCTTAATTTGTCAAAATTATTTTCTATTGAGAAAATAATGTGTGTTTATTTATTATATACATATACATATATATATATGTGTGTGTGTGTGTGTGTGTGTATTCATTTTTTTTTTTACTTTTTAAGGCATATGTAAATGCTGAAAATCTATTTCACATCAGATTTAAATTCTCGACAGATAATACTAGTTTTTTTTTTCTTTAAAAAAAAAAAAAACAAAGCCAATCACGTTATTCTATTACGAGGTTGCCTCCAACAAAATAAAATTATCCATACGATTTCAAATCACTACACGGTGGTTTTAAAAAAAAAAAATCTATGTTAGGATTTTAGTTCGTCAAAATTTACCATTTAAATTTTTTTGGTGTTGTAAATAAATGAAATCTTAATAGGTAAAACAGCATATAACTCAGTTATTCAATCCCAGAATTTTTTTGCATGATACATGGTCTCAAGAATCAAATAAATAAATCTATTTACACATGCATCCTTCTATCTATATCAACAATCATTTCCTCACATCTAAAGCAACAAATCACATAAGATTTACTTGCACACAATATAGCAGCCAACATATTTCATTCATATCATATTTCTATAATTAAAACAGAAAGAAAAAAAAAATCAAGACAAGGAGAACTTGTTACAAGATGAACAACTTCTTAACAGCATTTTCCATCTTAGCAAATTATTCAAGTCTATCATATTTATGCTAGAATATTAAAAATTAAAAAGGAGGCAAGGAAGAGTATAAGCTCCTTGACTTGTAGTCCTATTTGTGTACAAGAGTGTTCTAATGGAAGAAGAAATGAGCACAAAATGGTGGGGGAGAATTTGCTATAAGTTTGCTCTAGTAGAAGGGTAAGAGGGATTCTAAAAAAAATGCTTCTTCATTGATATTTGTAGGCAAGAGTTTACTGTCGGGGTACGCTTTGCTGTTTAAAAATGAATATTAATAGGCATAAAATGAATTTTAAACATGGGTTAAAGATGGGCCTTGGGCGGCCGTAGGAAGCAATGCCTGAAGTGACATTTTGTTTTTCAAAAATCGTTACTTAGTTTGGCTAAAGTGATTTACTAAAATTAGAAGATAAGGTTTAACTAAAATTGGTAAATTAAAAATTAATTTACCTTGAAATATGTGTTAATTATCTTGAAAAAATGTGTTAATGACACATCAAGATTGGTTCATGATAAATTTTTGATTACTTGTTCATTTACCCATTGTAATTTTACGCTGATAGTGTACAATTAAAATTCTATTTTAATTAGAACCTTGTTGAAATTTGTCACATAAAATCATACAAAGTGTTTTAATCAAATTTTCTCAATAAAACTAAATTTAAATTTTTTTTATTGTAATTAATTTCAGTCACTTTTAAATCACACATTAAGAAAACACGGTGTTACAAACTCAATTTTCTCTTTAATTGTAGAAACAATTTATATATAAGTATTTATATGATAAACACTTATTCAATCAATTTGTTTTTCTCAAATAGGTCCTATGTATCTTTCTCATCCAGTTTCATCAATATTCGCAAAAAATTGGTGCTTTTAGAGATCCAATCCTATAGTAATAACATTTATTAATCAATTAATGGTAATTAATTAAGTGATGTATACTTAATTTTCTTTAAGTATAATCTCAAATTTAAGTTTTGTGTGTGAATAAACTTCTAAGAAAGACAGAGAGGCTAATCTTGCCATACTTAAATGTTTTTCACTTAAACAAACTTGTCTCTTGTGATTCTTGTTGCAATTGGGGTTGTAGCGGGATGACAAAATAAAGTTTAAAACAGAGGAGTTGTCACCAAGGTTTATTTGGAAAACATTGGAAAAACTCTTTTTAAAAGAAAATGGTATTTGAAACTAAATTTTGGGTTCAGGAGTTGGTTATGTGTATGTAAGAAAGTTACCTTTAATTAAATATGCAAAATTTAGATAACTTTTAAAATATTTATCTTATCCCTTAAAAGAGAACAAGAAAATCTTTTAGATGTTTATCAAGCTAATTTTATTATTAAAAGCATATTTATTATATTTTTTTAAGAGGATTTTATTTTATATAAAACAAAGATTTTTATTTGTCTTAAATTTTGTTGTTTTTGAGATCAAAAAGAGTGGCCCCTTGCCCCTACATAACTCCCGGTACAATGGAGAATCAAACTCATGTAATTCTTTTGGTAGAAAAAGGTTTGTGTGTTGATGCTTTTTAATTTTTTGATTTTGTTTTTGAAAGGCCTTTGCAATAACCAAACAAGAAGTGCAACCAAAATGATTATTGTTATACCTTTTAAGGCTTTTGTAATACCCAAACAGGATGTGTATCCAAAATGGTTTTACTAAACTTTTATTATTAATTTAAAATTTTATTTAAATGTTTGTTTTAATTTTTAAGATTTTATTTTAAAAGGCTTTTACAATATATCCAAAATAGTTATCTTTACACCTTTTAAAGCTTTTGTAATTCCCAAACAGAAAGTACATCTAAAATGGTTATTACTAAACCTTTACTATTAAATACTTAATTTTGATGTAATAATAAATTATGTTATTTAAAAAAAGCAATTTGAAAGGCTTAATAGAATAGTGGCATAAGAAATTATTTGATTTTTGCCTCATTAATTAAAATTACAGGTTGTAATTATGGAAAGGAATCAAGTGGATAAATAAATAAGAAAATAAAATAAAATTGCTGAATCCAGATGAGTACCTTATTTTTAACAAAATATTCTCATGTTTTATTATTTAAGGTTTACACCCAAAACACACAAACTAATTAAACACTAAACTAAAAAAAAACCTAAAAAACAGGGACAAACTCACAGGTTATGCGCGTTTTTGCTGAGCCATTTAATTTTACTTTTTATTTTTATCTGCATTTTATTATCTAAAATTAACAGCATGTTTGGAGTCAAATTAAAAAAGCTAATCCTGTCATGTTGACTCAAATGGGCACCAGACTTTTAGTTATCAGGCCCAAACCCTACTACGTACACTTGTTAAGCCCAGATAAAAGTTAAACGGAACACAAATTGACCCAAAATTAAAAATAAAAAAAATCCCAACGGAATCTAAAAATGAACATCCAAGGTGAGACTTGGGAGGCACTTTTCGCTGTAGATTCAACAGTGTCAAGACAATTTTGCCCTTTTTTTAACCAATTCACCAATGTTTCTTAAAGAGTGATAATTTACTGTTGATAAAAAGAATTGTTTCCAACAAAATAATGGGGTGATTTAGAATTATTTATTATTTGCTGTCTTTATATTTGTACATTCTTATATTTAACAATTCTACATATATATATATATATATATATATATATATATTATCAGAACAATTATTTGTGAGATAAAAAATTTGCATTTATTTTTAGATTGTGGAACAAATATTTCATTAATAAGTATTGTAAAATAAATGAAATAATATATCAATATAAATCTATTTTTGGTCATTCAATACATTATTTAAAATATGTATTATACTGTTCTAATAATTAAATAATATTAAAACAGTGTACTTATATAAAGATATGTAAGCATTTTTTATCATACATAATTAACATTAAACTTGAGTGTATGCTAATCTTAATTTTATATTAAAAACTGTATTATATTTTTACACTTTTGAAACTAAAATAAATTGAAAATATTTAATTTATATAAATATATGAAAAAATAAATATAAATATTAGAGGACTGTTTCCATTATCCTCTTAACCACCTTCAATATTTATACAAATATTTTTTTTATAAATTTTTTCGGTTAAATTATACAATACCATCAACATGCCTATTATGGTAAATCACATGAGATGGTGTATGGACTTTGGCAGCGAGATGCTGCTCATTTGGCTTTTGTTTTGGGATCAGTTAAACCAAATTGTAAAAAGTAAAAGAAAGAAAGCACAGTGAAACAGTCCATTTACATTTCTAAATTTAAATAAAATTTCACCTAATATTTCTCTCTCTCTCTCTCTCTCTCTTTACCTTACGCATGTTTCTCTTGGTTTATAATATAACATACTATTGTATAAATTTTTTGTTTACATAGAGAATGTTATTTTCAAATAAAAAAATATTACTTCATTTTTTAGAAAAACCAGTAGAAATACCAAGTCTGATAGATACAAGACTGACATTATTTATTTTGAGTAAACTTATGACTTCATTCTTTATAAATTTTAATTACCAATCTAATCTCTCAAAACGTCATCATATTAGTTTTTTTAATAATTTATTACTGAATTAGTTTATAAAAAAATTAATTTTTTACTAAATTATAGCGTCTTTTCACCCATGTAATAATTTGTCGAAGACTTTTTTTAAATTTAAGAAAATCAGTTTTTTTTACCTAATTAAACAATTTAAACTATCTTAGACGTTAGTTATGTTTTAATTGAATTTAGTACCATATGTTCATGAGTTTTTTAAAATTTCAAAGGTGTCAATTTTTACTTATATGTTTTGCTATGACTAACAACAAAAGTCGGAGACAAATTTTGTCTCACATTGGAGGTTTTTTTAAAAAAAATAAAAATTAATGTTGTGAGATAGAGCATGAGGAAGAGGAAGAAAGAACTCTGATGAACTTCCATGGTGGTAACAAACGTCTCCGATGATGGCACTTGCAAGGATTTTGATGCCTAAGTCAGTAAGAGCGTAAGAGAGGGAGTGAAAATGAGAGCGCTATGTGTACCTGGTGTATGTGGAGTACTTTATATAGAGTGGTTTGGAGGAAAAAGCTGTTAAAGAAGTTAAGATGTCACATGGCAGCTTGCATTTTGGTGCCACACTAAGCATCTTCATTGTGACCGGCATGGTCATAAGGGTTACAATCGGGATAGGTGAGACCGCTATAACCGGGATACATGAAACCATGGTAGCCAAAATAGGTAAGATAACCAATCCAAGTTGGCCTTGATTGTTGATGTCGTTGTCAATTGTTTTGGCCTTGAGTCGGATGCCAAGGTGGGCCAGCTTAAGGACTTGGCAGTCGGGATAACTTCTAGAACAGTTGCCACCAAGTCGGTGTTGTTTGGAAGAGCAATGTCGGCCTAAGAGTTTGGAAGGTTGAGACTGTAACACTCTCACTTTTACTTAATTTTGAAAAATCGGGAAGGAATCTAAAAATTTTGATCGCCACGGTTAAACTCAAAATATCAAAAACTATCTAATCGTGATTTTTAATAATTTTTCCGAGTCGAAGTCTGGAGAAATTAGAAAATGACAATTTTGTCTTTATTTCTCAATATTAAGATCTGACATGAGAAAAAGATTCAATTAACATTAAAATGTCAATTTGAGTTTATAATCAAGTTATATGTATTAAAATATAATTTAGGAAATTTTCTAAAATTCCTATGCAAAGTGATCAAAATACCTCTAACTGTCAAATAAACCAAACTAGTATTCGTTTGATATCTAGAAATGATGAAAATATTATTTTTAGTACATTTCTAAGTAAAGCATGTAATTTTAGAATTTTCATAAAAATTTGAGCATTTATTGAATAAAAATAGATTTAATATAAATTTTCTAAACTTAAAATATACATATATAATTCGAAAAAAAATTAATAAAAAATTAAAATTTATTTTTAGAAATTTGTTTTTGATGAAAAATAATACATTTGTTAAGATTTATATTTAATTAATTATTTTGATATTAAAAGTTTCTTTTCAAGTGTAGACGATTTTATTGGTATCGGCTAATTAATTAACAATCAAAAATTATACTAGGGAGCTTTGGGACAGCTCAACCAGCACGTTTCACTCTAGAAAATAGGTGATTCATCACCTAATTTGGAGATGTGTTCCTAAATTGCATTTACAAATAAACTAAAATTGGAATTAGTGCATCATGGATTATGTCATTTGGAGACACATATGCACTTTTCATTCCCTATAAATAGCAACCTTCATGCACAATTTTTCAGCACCTTCTCTTCTTCTCCCAAGTTCTACGAAGCCTCCATAGCCACCTTCCTTCATAAATTTGTTTTCTTTCACCAAAATTCTACTAGTTTTCATTAATTAGTAAAAATCCTTTCTAGGAGCTCTGCACCAACAACTTCACCAACTCTTTGAAGTAATGGGAGGAGTGGAGTTAGTTTTAAATTTCAATTACTTTGCATGTTGGTAGGAAAGATTTTCCCCTAAACCTTTCAATGTTTAAGTTTATTAAGTTTTATAAATGTTATAATGCTTAGTATTAAATTTAAACTTTTACTAAATTGTTATACTGTTTAATTTTAAATAATTAAAATATATTTATTGAGTAGTTATGCTGCTCAAATTTAGATAACTATAATATAATTATTAAGTTGTTATACTGCTCAAATTCAAACAACTATAGTAGAATTACTAAGTTGTTATACTGTCCAAATTTAGATAAAATATTTTTAGCTGTTATAATAGATAATTAAATTATTATATTGCCAAATTTTAGTAATACTCAATTAGTTTAGTAAAAATAATAGAAGAAATAAACTATAAATCTTATAATATGAAATTAAGCACAAAAATTATTTAATGAGCTATTTATGAATTTATTTTTAGAAAACTACTGTAGAATAAGTTCTTATTGTTCAGGTAAGGTCTAGACACACTAATAGACCATCTGTAAAAATATCATAAATTTTAAAGTTTATTTAGTATTTCTAATTGTGCTCAATAAATGTGGACACATTTTTCTCAAAAATACTAAATTTCAAAAAATTTTGAAAAATTTCTAAAAATTTATGATAAAATTCTAATTATTTTTCTTATCTTTAAAATTATTTTTATGAAAATTTTTGACCATTCTATGATTTATTTCTTTATTATCGGTCTTTATTTTAATTTGTATGTCTTTATTTTTATTGAATTATTGATCATGTGCTTTAATTTGAATTATGAATTATGTGAATGATATATATAGATCAAATCTCTATAATATAAGGCAGAGATATTAGTATAAATTATACTGGTGCTTAAATTTTTGAGACCAGAGTAGACCTTTAGAAATTAATCGATTAGTAAGTAATGTAAAGTAAGGAACATGCAGTGGCATGACACCTGTTAGGGAAGCTAGAGTTTGGTACGCTGAGGAATGAAAGACAGAGACTCATTTGAGGAGGTCTTGGGGGTAGGCATCGAGTGGTGAAAGTCCTAATGACCAGGGTATTGCCCGTGAGTTGGGATATTCACCTGACCAAGTTCGATAACCCTGACAACTGCTCAGCATTCTAGGATTGGTTTGAGAGTATACCTCTATAAATGGACGTCCTGACTGATATTTGTTCCTCATTGATGATGACGATTGTACCATGTGATGATATTGATGAGATATATGTACTTTCAGTCACTTCCTAAGTTTTGTTGAAAACTATTACTCACTAATGAGAAGTATGGATCCATACCAAGTTATGGGTAGTGTAGTACAAATCCTAGGTTCCCTTCGTTAATTGTGTTTTAATTCCTACCATACATGTGAAAGTGATTTTAGAACAAATCACTTCACTCCATTATTTTTTTTTCTTGTATGATTGATCGTAATTATTGAAAATGATGACAACGCCTGATAATGCTGAGGACGAGTCAAAGGATACTCTTCCAGATTTGTAGACCTAATTTATAATATTTTTCTTAAGAGATAGGGTAGATAAATGCTGCTTTGTATAAGATCTTTTTGATGTATATATTGGGTTAGGTAATATATGTCTTTTGATGTACTTTTGTTTTCTTTTTGATTGTTATGTATTACTCAAACCATGATGTACAGTTGGATATATATATATATATATACATAAGCAGTTTTTATCATTTCACTTTTATTTTCAAATATGTTAAATATAGAATTTTTCTATTATAAAATCAAAAAAACAAATTACTCACATTTTCATCAACTTAACTTAATAATTAAATTAATATGAATTATATTTAAAATTAAATGAGTGTTACAGAGACGACTCAAGGACCACCAGAACAATTAATATTATAGTTTATATTTTCTCACAAACAATTATACATTACAATTTCATCTGTTAAAAGTAAGTCTATCTTAAAGATTTTGATTTGTGATGAAAACTGAAGGTGTTCAACTACAAAAAATATTATATACAGAGATATTTCAAAACATATATAATGTGTCAAGTTTGATGATTTTTAATTTATAGATGTAATTTTAAATATTTTGAATTAATTTGAAAAAATTAAAAATAATCTCAAAAAAGATTTTACTCAATAAAGCTTGATCAACTTAAATCTAAAATATTATTATTTGTATTTGAAACTAAGATAATTTTATAGTATATCATCTTTTTTTTTAAAAAAAAAAAAGTGGTTTTACTGTAAATTCATCAAAATTTAAAAATGCATATACCTTTTTTTTTCTTTCTTTTCAGACAATATAACTTTAAAGATTTTTTCCCAAAAATAATAATAATAACAAACAGTGTTTGTTTATGTTAGCGACAATATTGCTAAACAGGTCCCAATTAAAATTGTGCACCAATAGCATTTTTTTTTTTTTTGGATAAACTAACCGATAGCATTAGACTAGACCATTCCATGTAAGCCTTATCAAACAATAGCTTTGTGATTATTATTTAAAGTACTCTTCTTGATACATACGTTATCTTTTCATGTTAATTTATTTTATTTAAATTATTTAAAATAATTAATTTTATGACAATTAAGAAAATCTATTTAATTTTAATCATAATAATTATTTAAATTTTAGTTTGAAAGAATTATTTTTCTTTATAATAAAAAAATTTAAGGTTATAGTATAATCTTTATGAATATTATTGAATAAAAAAAGATTATAAACTTTTTTTGAAAAGATATTATAATTTTTAAAAATAATCCAATACAAACATTACACTTATAATTCAAATAAAATTGAATAGTAAATACAGGAGTGTCCACATTAGCTATTGTCGAGTTATTGGTGTATGATACTTAAAGGAGGATTACAAAGAAAAAGAAACAAGGAACAATAAAATACATTTTTAGTATTTAATATTAGATTATATAGAATAAGAATGCTGAATATGGATGATAATAGTTAGAGTTTGAGTGGATCAAAAAAAAAAAAAAAGCAACAAAACTTGATTTTTTAATTTTAGTTTATTCTAAGGTTGGTGGCCCAATCTCCAAAGACAAGTAACATGTTTATCCATATAATTGTTTTAGTATCTGTATTTTAGTCTCCTATAAATTTATTTATATGTAATAGTTGTTCCAATTTAATAAAATGTGGACTTGTCTTCTAAATAGAATATATTTAGATTTCTATTTGTATGTTGTCAAATTAATTTAAAATATTAATTTGTATTTAATTCTAAAGTACATATACACATTCCGAAAAGATATGAATAAAAAGAATGTATTGAAAAAAAAAATACATTTCGAAAAGATGTACACGTTACAAGAAGTTAGATATTAATAATAGAAGTCATTTGATATTACAAAAAATAATAAATGTATTCAGACTGTTGCTGTTATGCTGATATGATGTTGAATGAAATTACTCAAAATATTTTTCATTTTAAATCAATGAATATTTTTATTTTATTTTATTTTATTTTTGAAACATTTATTATTTTTTGAAAATATTTATCCTACGTCGTGGTGATACAGATAAAGAATTAATGGTCAATCAAAGTAGATTCCTTATTATATCTATTATTCACTTTAGGTTCAACAGATTTCCCTTTTATCTTTTATCTTTTTCATTTTTGTTTTTTCAGATGAACATGACAGGTAAGAGACAAGGTATAAAGTAGAAGGCAATAATGAAGAATAGCAATCACAGCAAATGAAGTTTGAAGAGATCCAAAGCAGTGTTAGGGATCAAAGGGGTTACCTGTGTAAGGGTAAGCCTTTAAGCTTTGATTCAATGTAAAGAATTTGTATACCCAAGCTCTGAAGGACGAGAGAATGAGGAGACGGAAGTTGGGGAATTTGTGGTGATTAGGGTCTCCGAGTCAGAGTGTTTGAACCACGGTCTGTCTAATCCAGAATGTGTGCGTTGCCTCTTTCTCAGTGTTTATGCTCCCTTTTATACTCAAGTCCCTTTTTCTCTTTTATTATTTCAAAATTATTCTCTCTCATTTGTTGCCAATCCTTGGTTGTCATGGTGTGGGTCTGCAAAAGCTGGATTGTCTCCTACTGTGCCATGAGCAAAGGTTGCAAGGCTGGAAGGTGACAAGTTGTGCGAAGCCAAAGTTGGGGTCGTACAGTGCTACGGTGGAGAAAAGGTTGGCTTGCTTGGACTAAAAAAGGAAAAAGAGGCTTGGACGCATTCCAAAAATAGAGAGATTTTGTTGTTGTTGTTGTTGTTTTTATTATTATTATTATTATTATTTATTATTATTATTTATTATTATTTATTATTATTTTATGTTGTATCTTAACCCTTCTTGTCTACGAGAGAATTGCCCATATTTTTTATTTTTTATATCTTTATTATTTTTGTTTCATAAAACAAACAAAAAGGCTAACTCTTTGGGTTTGTGCTGGCCCGATAAAATAACAAGATTGAATTAAATTGACCAAATATAAAATTTGATTTTGAATATTTAAAGAAATTAAAATAAAAAATAATAAAAGGAAATAAGATAAAAGAATAGACAAAATTAGGTGTTCATACTTCTAAACCAAAAAAAAAAAAAAACCATTGATTTTCACACACACAAGTATATTTATAAACTTTTAGATAAGTAGGTAATTCAACTAAATTATGTCTAAACTTTAAGTGTAAAACATGTTAATGCTATTTTAAAAGGGTTTTGATAACAATTGTATTAAGGAGAACGGTTAAAAAATTGAAAATAAAAAAAATATTGAAAAATATAACCTTTAATATTATTAATATATCTCTACGGGAATTCTTATGAAACTCTTTATTTATTAATTTCTTAATCTTAAAATAATAGTTAGTATGACAAACTTTAAAATGAATAAATCTAGATCTTTCTGCAATTTCGTCTTAATATTAAACGAAAAATATTAATATTTTTATATTTTAAAAATATTAAATATATCTACTTTTAATTTATTGTTTTTTATATATTACTAAGCGTATTATTTAGAGAATATAACATTACTCCTCTCAATTTTTAATAAATATTGTCAATTTTCCATCAGGAAAGAAATATTTGAATTTTTTTATGCATTAATTTTTTGCCCTTTTTCAACGAAAGGTAGAGGGAAATAAATGGAAATATCCTTCATTTGACCGTTTCTTCCTTCGACGATATTATTCACAACTCGCAGGGTCTACTAATTATATTTTTTTTTCTCATTCAAAATTTCCAAACACTCAACGACAACATTCTATGATGAGTAAATTATGCTTACATTCTTTCCTCAAATTTCCCCTTATACCTCTCTGATTTTTATCCTTACACTAAGCTTCTTAATTGTTTAAAAAACGTTATATTGACACCTCTTATATTTTACATTAACTCTTTTAATTGTTTAAAAAATATTATACTGTATACCCCTATAAGGAAGGTTGTTGTAAATGTTAAAAAAAATAAGGGATTTGAGCAATCTCAAAAAATCTCAGAAAATATCAATGTAATTTACTCTTTTTTATTTATATTTATTTTGGCTGGGACCATATGTCTCCAAACTTCATTTTGCCTTTAATAAAAAAGAAAGTTGTCTAACTTACCTCAAGTAAAAATGGGGTTAAACAATTTCATTAAAGATGATTAATACAATTTTTTATGTACTTAAAGATAGTTGGTACAATATAACTTGACTGTTATAACTCGTGCCTTACACAGGACATGTGTATGTTACAATTCAATCTATCACTTAATTTGTTAGTTATTCTTACCTCCTAAATTTATTATAAATTACAGGAACTACTGGCTCTATAAGAAAGGATGGATATAAACAATGAACTCAAATTTAGTTAGATTTATTTATGAGTTAGTTTCATTTTTGAAAGTAGTTTGGTTACTGAAATTGAATTATATGGTTCACTACCCCATCAATATATCAAAATATTCAATATTTTAGAGTAGATAAATTTTTTAACAATATACACCAATAGGAAAACTTTAAATACTTTTGCATTCCATGTAAAAACCTAAAAAGAAAATATAATCATTTATACATGGATAATAAGAAAATGTTGTTAAAACTCAAAACACCATAAAATATAAACATCATATGATTATAATAAAATAAACAAATTAAAATAATATCACATAAAATAACAGCTAACCCCTTGTTTGGTAAGAGGGAAATGAGTGAGAAATGGGAGAGAGATGTGAGAAATAGGTGAGAAATTACTGTGTATGGTTGTTTGGTAAGAGGGAGAGGAAAGAAATTGTGAGAAAATTGAGGTGGGCCCTACCACTTTTTATTTCTGCACTGAAATGTGCGAAAATGTGGAGGGGAGAGCTGCATTGCAACAATTTGTGGCAGGTTTTTTTCTAGCAGGTTAAAAATAGCCAAAAAGTGTCAATTTTTGACAGTTTTTAATATTTTGTAGCGGTTTTAAACCACCACAAAGTGCAATAGTCGACTATCGAAAACCATGAACATCCAATAGTCGACTATTGGTCCTGTGACTCGATTTTTTTATTAATTTTTCTATTTCTCTCTTTCCTATTTCTCACCTATTTCTCTTAAACCAAATACATGTATTTCTCACCTATTTCTCTTAAACCAAATACATGTATTTCTCACCTATTTCTTTCCGCTCTATTACTCACCTATTTCTTTCCTTTCTGCCAAATGGACCCTAAGGGATTTGGCCCAAATCCCATCCCATAAAATAATTAAGTAGTAAATAAAAGATTAATTTAAATAAACTAATTAAGTAGTAAATAGAATTAGTTTTAGGAGCAATAATTAAAATGATGAGTTTAATGACTATTCACTGTCAGTGTAAAGCAGTTTTACATTGTCAACCAATCAAAAATCATCATTGGTATGACTTTTAAGGTAATTATTATAAAAGTCAACAAACTTATCATACATAGTGGGTTGTGATTGGATAACAGTGTAAAATTATTTTACACTGTCAGTGCATAGCCCATGTTCTCTAAAATGATTAGTAGAAGTAAATAAAAGATTAATAACAATTAAATCTTCATTAGAAATAAAGTAGTAAATTAATAATATTTTAGCATCTTTATTAATAATTGTTCTAGAGGCTACTCGGACACACAAACCTTAAGCCGGCTTACATGCCATCTATCTCGGCTAGCACGGCCACAGGTACCCCGGATAATAATTCTTTGCAATCTCGACCCAACTTTATGCCTATCCCGGTACGGCATGGAAAGCGCCTAACGGCAAGAAAAGCGTGTAATAAGGCACCCAAATGCATGCTGCCACGTGGCGCCTAACTCTAACGAAATTTTCCTCCAAAACACTCTATATAAAGGACTCCACACTCACCAGGTATATACGCTTTCTCTTAATCTCACTTACTCTTGCACCCTTACTGACTTAAGCATCGGAGTCCTTGCAGGTGCCACCACCAAAGACGTCAACAACCACCGTGGGAGCTCACCAAAGATTCTCTCTCGTGTTCACCACACAAAATTGGCACCATCTGTGGGAATCGTTTTCTAATTCTCCTCATTTTCTTCATTATTTGGAGATTTGTTCGTAATGGTTAGCACGAGAGATCATAAATCTGTTGTGGAACATTCGCCACCAAAGCTTCCACCACCATCGCCTAAGGATGGTGAAGCCACTTCTGCCACGCCTAAAGTGGTCCTTGACACGAATGATGTTCCGGCACCATCAGTCACCATGGCTGACTTTGCTGCATTATTGCAGCAATAGAGAGAGGCGTTGAAGGAGCAGGAGAAGATTATTAGGGAACTTCGAGCAGAGAGGGAGAGTAAGAAGTTTATGGAGAATAGCTACAATCATATTGAGAGGTCTGCAGCATCCACTCTGAGACCAGGTCATGTCATGTCGGAGGTACATGACACGCACATGGCAACGGAGGTGAATGAAGATGATGAGATGCTTCCATTCAACCTTCCTTTCTCCACGAGAATTCTGAATTTGCAAGTTCTGAAGCAGCTACAATAGCTACCTTTGTTGGAGTTGTACAATGGATCTGCAGATCCAAACGATCATCTCTCGGTGTTTGAGTCGGCAGTGTCCTATAAAAGAGCTTATGCCTCGTTGACATGCAAAGCGTTCCCGCTCTAATTGAAGGGAATGGCATCGAAATGGTTTTAGTCATTGGAACAAAGACCCATTGACTCATAGATGACACTAAGAGAGAAGTTTAAGATTGCCTTTGCAACCAGCAAGGCTCAACCGAAAACCAAGGTAGACCTAAGGAGGATCTGCCAAAGCGTAGATGAGCCGTTGAGAAACTATATTAGCAAGTTTAATTAGGAGGCAAGGGTGGCCAAGAACCTGCGACCCAGAGTGGTGTTGATGTTGGCTACGGACGGGGTGAAGGAAGGCTCACCTTTCTTCATGTCAATTGCTAAAACACCTCTGACTTCAACGGAGGAGTTTCTAAAGAAGGCAGAAAAATACATTAATTATGAGAATGTGCTCGAGGCCGGGAAAGCGAAGACGGCCGAGAATGTAACACAAAAGAAGAATCCATAATTAAAGGCAGACAAGTTGCTACATCATGAAGACTGGGGTTTGTACAAAGGAGGACCGATATTTGAGGAGTATACGTCGTTGAACACCTCGAGGGGGAGAATTTTGAATGAGATATTGAATGTGGAGTTTGTTGAGGAGGGGATAAAACCCCCAAGGCCGATAAGAAACAGAGAGGGTGGAGATCAGTCCAAGTATTACCGATATCATAAGGCGCCAAGACATGATATCAATGAATGCTACTAATTGAAAGATGCCATCAAATTGTTGATTAAGAGGGGATGACTTAGCCACTTTGTAAAGTAGAACAGAGGTAATCACGGTAGATTCCAACATTCATCCTCGAAAAGGGACAGAACCAAGAGTTCGAGAACGGGGCGTTCTCTGTAACGCTTGGCTACTTTCAGAATCTATGACTGTCCCCACAAACTAATACAAGACTTTTCAGAGTGCTTTGTCTTCACTCACACGCTTCCTGGGAAACTTCCCAAGAGGTCACCCATCCCTAAATTGCTCCAAGTTAAGCACGCTTAACTATGGAGTTCTTAAGTGATAGGCTACCAAAAAGTATATGCATCTTGTTAGTATAGGTAGCACTTATTAATTCCTTTTAAGCTATCCTCAACTGTACAGTTCCATACTTGCACAGCCTTTGGATCCCTCTCATTCTGGTGTGTATTCGTTTCATTCATGTACCCCTCCCGTTGGAAGCCTGCCAGGAGCCGCTCCTTGTCCGTGCACTATTTCTTTTGCACCGGCAATCACTCCTCGCCCTCGTCAACGCCTGGGATGTTACATTCTCCACCCAGGAGGGAGAGATCACCATGCTGACATAGCCCTATGAGGAGTCATTCCCCACTTCAGCTATCACGAGATGATGCCGAGGTTCAGGTTATCCAACGCCAGTCACCACAATGATCATCATCCCGGTGACCCGCAAGATCTCCCACTCATTCTCCCACTAGGAGTCATGAGATTATATATGTTATAGCGGGTGGATTTTCAGGAGGAGGTCAGTCAAACAATGTGAGAAAAAGACATGCTAGAGAAGTGTTGACAACCTCCTCTAGGGTTTGAGTTGTTGATAACCCTTTGACGATTCCAACTATACTGATGTTATGCCAAACCATGATGACCTACTGGTAGTAAATGCTCTCATGGCAAATAAAGAGATCCACAGGCTCTTGGTAGACATCGAGAGTTTCACCGATGTTATGTTCTATGAACTCATCAAGAAGTTGAAAATTTCGGAGTCCAAGTTGATGCCTTATAACAAAGAGTTGATCAGATTCTCAGGGCACCACATTACGCCGATAGGATACATAAAGTTGCATGTGACCTTTAGAAAGTCGCCTTGTACGAAAACTATAACCACTCAATTCATCGTGGTAGATGCTAAGTCCTCCTATAATGCTATTTTGGGAAGACCGACTTAATCTAGGAGCTATTATCTCAGTCTTACATCTGGCTATAAAGTTTGTGGGCGATAACATGAAGGTAGTCACCCTGTGAGGAGACCAGAAAAAGGCGAGGGAATGTTATAAGGAGTCCCTAAAAGTGGGCCTCAAACCTGAGATGAAATATAAACCCAATCTTGGACAAGGCGAAGTGCTTCTAATAGAGTTAGACTGCCGAGATGAGATAAAACGAGATATGTGGATGCCCCGTCCAGAACTTGAAGGGGAGTGCATCCCGGTCCAGATTGGAAAAGAAAATGATTAGGTCGTTAAAATTGGTGCCAACCTAGATGAGAAGATGAAGGAGGACCTATTGGCCTTCATGAAGAGCAACACCGGCTTGTTTGCTTGGAAACTGGCAGACATGCCCGGGATAGACCTTAATTTCTTTTGCCACCTGATTGGAGGTAGATCCTTCAATAAAGTCGGTGTGTCAACAAAGGAGGAAGATGGCCCCAGAATGCTTACAAGAGATTGATAGGTAGGTTGAAGAACTGTTGAAAGCAGGGTTCATCCGAGAGGTGAAATATACTACCTAGCTCGCCAATGTGGTGCTTATTAAGAGACAAAATGGCAAATGGAGGATGTGCGTCGATTATACTTATCTTAATAAGCACTGCCCGAAAAATCCATACCCTCTCCCTGACATCGACAAACTGGTAGATGGCTCTTCCGGGGTTTGTTATCTATCCTTCATGAATGCTTATTCTAGATATAATCAAATCCCCCTATATTGGGTGATCAGGAGAAGACGACTTTCATGACTAAGAAGGCCAATTATTGTTATAAGGTCATGTCTTTCTAGTTGAAGAACGCCGGAGCTACATATTAGAGGATGATGAATAAAGTGTTCGAGGAGCAAATAGGGCAGAACATGGAAGTATACGTAGATGATTTGATTGTGAAGAGTACCACCCTTGAGGCACACCTTCGAGATTTAGAGGAAACCTTTGCCCAGCTGACAAAGTACAACATGAGCCTAAACCCTAATAAATGCACGTTTGGTATTTCGACGGGAAAATTCTTGGGGTATATGCTATCTAAAAGAGGCATCGAGTTAAACCTGAAGAAATGTCAAGCTATATTGGAAATGAAAAGTCCTCGGAGTGTAAAGGAGGTCTAGAAATTAACAAAGCGCTTGGCTGCATTGACAAGATTCATTGCTAGATTGGCACAAAATGCCTTCCCCTTTTTCTGGCTTTTGAGGAAAAGCAAACCATTTGAATGGACCGAGGATTGTGAAGAAGCGTTCAAAAAGTTGAAAGAAACTTTGCCATTTCCTCCCTTACTCACTAAACCCGAGCCAGGTGAACCATTATACTTATATTTGGTTGTGGCCGATAAAGCTGTGAGTCCTGCACTAATAAAGGAGACACCAAAGGGGCAAAAGCTGGTTTATTTTGTAAGCAGAGCCCTCTAAGGTGTCGAGTCGAGATATCCAAAGATGGAGAAGGTTGTGTTCGCGCTTGTTATAGCAACAAGACCACTCAGACTGTATTTCCAGTTATATTAGATTACGGTGAGAATGGATCAGTCAATTCGACATATTTTGCACATACCGGAGTTAGCTGGAAGGATGGCGGCTTGGGCTATTGAATTATCTAAGTATGGAATTCAATACGAACCAAGGAAAGCACTCAAAGCCCAAGCATTGGCCAACTTTATTGTGGAGTTAACTCCCACGGACTCCACTTCTAATGCATCGATCTAGACTCTCTTTGTTGATGGGTCATTCAATGAAAAAGGTAGCGGAGCTGGCATACTGTTAGAATCAACAGATGGAGTTGGGTTGGAGCAATCCCTGACTTTCACATTCCCTATCTCCAACAATCAAGCAAAGTATGAAGCATATATAACCGACTCATCATGGCATTCGACATCGATGTCCCCTCACCGCGCGTATGTAGCGATTCGCAATTAATGATTTCGCAGATCAATGGGGTGTACCAAGCTAAAGAGCTTATATTGCAAAAATATCTGGCAAAAGTCAAAACTCTCCTTACAAGCTTTAATAATATAGACTTTGTCTATATCTCCCGCAAAGAGAATGTCAGGGCAGACATCTTGTCCAAGTTGGCTAGCATAAAGTCTTCCGGTAATAATAGGTCGATCATTCAACAAACAATTCATGAACCTAACCTTGTGATGGCAGTAGAGTTGGAGCAGAGTTGGATGACACCTATTATTGACTATCTAAAAGAAAACATCACACCGGAAGATAAGAAGGAAGCAAGGAGATTAGAAAGGTCGGCTGCGCATTTCTGTATTGTCAATGACAAACTTTACAAGCGCGGTTTTTCCCAACCTTTGCTAAGATGTTTAAGAAAGTCGAAATCCGAATATGTGATGGCGGAGATACACGAAGGATGTTGCGATCAACACCTCGGAGGCAAAGCCCTAGCCAAGAAGATACTTAGAGCAGGCTATTACTGGCCGACATTAGAAAACGATGCTATGAAGTTTACTAAAAAATGTGATAGATGCCAGAAGTGCTCCGACATTCATCTCGCCCCTCCCGAGGTACTGAGCACGCTTAATTCCCGCTGGCCTTTTATTTGGTGGGGAATTGACATACTTGACCCTTTTCCAAGGGCACTCGGTAAAGTGAAGAATCTAGTGGTAGCAATCGATTACTTCACCAAGTGGATTGAAGCAGAGGCACTAGCTACCATCACGGCTAAGAATGTGGAAAACTTTATATTCCGACAGATCAACTATAGGTTTGAAATACTGGACATCCTGGTATCAAACAACGGCACATAGTTTACAAACAAAAATTTTCAAGAATTCTTGACGGGGCTGAAGATAGAGCTACACTTCACTTTGGTTGAACACCCCCAAACAAACGAGCAGGTAGAGGCAACAAACCGAGTCATTTTTCATGGACTCGGAAGGCATTTGGATGAGGCAAAGGGGTGTTGGGTTGAGCAACTACCATACGTCCTCTAGGCGTATCGCACAACCCCCCACTCTTACACCGGAAAGTCTCATTTCTGCCTTACCTATGGCGTGGAGGCAATGATCCTGGCAGAAATTGGAGAGCCAACATAGAAAGTGGCCAACCTAAGACTAGAAGCTAATGACGCACTCCTCCGAACTGAGTTGGATGTTGCTGAAGAAAGGAGAAAGGTTGCAGCTATAAGAGAAGCTGCCCTGAAAAGACAGGTTGCAGCAAGGTACAACAAGAAGGTCGTTCCCCGTACCTTTGAGCCCAGAGATTTGGTGTTAAGGCACGCTAACATCGAAGGAAAGAATACCAGGCAAGGGAAGCTTGCTAAAAACTGGGAAGGCCCTTATCGGGTTACCTCGAAGACTGGCATAGGGGCGTATGCGCTAGAGACGCTTCCCGGGATTGCCATCCCACAGACATGGAATGCGAGCAATCTCAAACGGCATTACAGCTGAGGCATGATTGGTAATGAAGCTTAAACAACTTTTCGATTTTGAATAAGTAGTTTTTACTCATCTCGTAGCTGGGTTAAGTTACGTACTACAATTCATAGCTCTTGTACTATTTTTTGCCCCACTTGATAAATAAAATGAGAGTTTTGGCCTAGAAAGCAAAGTGCAGGACAAAACATATTAAGACGAAGAAGAAAGCATAATAAAGAAATATATTTCACATGGCAATGACAAATCTACATTCAGCAGGGTGGGAGTAGTTGTCCCTACAAACTTTTTAACCTTTCTTAATATAATATGTATGTGTAATTCTAAGTTGTTTTTATAATTTGAAACGTAGTAAAAGTCCATTTGTAATATGAGTGTTGTCTCGTAAATTTAATTGTTGACTCTCTTAATTAGATATTATCGATATTCTCTCTCGCTTTTTGTTTGGATGTGCATTTCACACACCATCTCTATAACTAGTCAAATAATTTCTCTCTCAATCATTTCAAACTACATTTCTTTTATTTTTTTATTTATATGTTTTAACTTCTTAACCACATATCTCTTTTAATCTATCATGTTTTATCTCTATTTCTAAATTATCAATAATTAAAATAAATCTTATATCACAATTTAAATTGTTCATTATAAATTCAAAATATAATTTATATGTTTAATATATTTATTTATTATGGATTTTAACTATAATATAATTTATATACTAAAAATTATTTATTTTTTATTTAAATTTTAATTATATAAAAATAAATAAACAGACGCTCAAGCACACACGTGTGCACGCACACACGCCGCACATAGATGCACTACACGTGCACCCCTTCGCTTACACATGATTATTTCTTCCACAATATAAAATTTTTGGATCCTTTCCTACACACACATTCACACGCACACTATGTGTGTGTGCATCCATCCACACATGAACGCACATGCATACACCTGCCGCACACACGCATGCACGCACACCCATTCAAACATAACCTCGTACCCACACACACATATAACTTTTGTTCCTACAAAATAAGATTTATGGATCTGTAATTGTCACATGGATATGTTCATGATGATGGATACCTTCTTGAGTTCTTGTGTTTGGACTTCATTTAATAGTTGCATTATGCTTTTCAAGGTGTTGACAAGGGCTTCATTGATGCAACAAACTAGATGTGGAAACATTGGAAAATTTATAAATCATAGTTGTTCTCCAAATCTCCATGTCAAAGATATTATGTACGATCACAATGACTAGAATCTTCCATACAAAATGTTGTTTGCTATAAAGGACATACTTGCTAGTAAAGAACTGAGTTATGATTATAATTCCTCCCAGGGAAAACTTATCAAGGTTAAGAGTTATAGTTGCTACTGTGGAGCACGAGAATGCAATGGGCAGGTCTACATTTAAAGCTATATAATGTAAATTGTTTAAATATTTAGTGCAAGTTTTTTACTTATTGTCATAGTATCGCTTAGGACAGTTTATGGCATTGTGAAGATAATTTAGTTAGGCACTATACATTATACTTACACAAATCATTATTTGATATGTATAAGGTGGTACTAAGTATATTAAGGACCCACATGTCCTTAAGAATACATTCACAAATTACAAATAATGTTAAATGAGTGTCAATGATAAACACACTACCAAAAATTGTGGTAGTTTAGCTTACACTACGATAACAAATATGTAGTTTGGTTGATAATTTCTTCTCATATAAAGCTGTCATTGACTCTTGTATAGTGATAGTCATGGTTTAATTATTTTGAAACTTACACATTGTCTTAATTGTTTTTCAGTGCAACAAAATGAGATGAATTGACTGAGGACAATAGGATTCATATGGGTTGGGTAATATTTTGAGATGGTCTTTGTATAAGGATTGATTTAATCGTTGTGTAAGGCTTAGTAGCAAGGCATGATGATAAATATATATATATATATATATATATATGTGTGTGTGTGTGTGTGTGTGTGTGTGTGTGTGTGTGTGTAAAAATCATTTTCTTTTTTACCTTGATTTGGTAGTATTCAACTTTTCAATATGCCAATAGTCAAGTTTTGAATGATAGAAATTAAGAAATAAATTATTAGATGATCTATTTTATTTTCAATTTAGTTACTTTTATAATATGTTTTACGAACAATAATAATTAAAAATAATTTTTTAAATATTTAGTTAAATTTAAAACAATTCATAATAATTTATTTAAAATAATACTTACAGATAGAAATTAAGAGACAAATTATTATTATTATATATATTAATATTAATATAAATTTACAATTTTCTCTTTTAAATAATATTTTATAAACTAATTTTTAAAATAATAATAAATATAAGAAATTTTAAAGTATATATTATGACACCGTTCACATTGAATATAAATCTTATCATATAACCGCTTATTTATTACTTAATTAGTTATTATTTATCAGATAGTGAAAACAAGGATAAAGTTTTTTCGTTTTATTAACATATGCATAATAAAATACAGAGACAAAATAAAACAGAATTTGGAAATGATAGTAAACATCTGAATATCCATATGTACATATGTATGCATCATACTTTGTACATAGGCCAACATCATCACTATCATACATCAAAAGAGCTTAAATACAAGGAAATCAGCATCAAAAGATACATTAGAAATTAATTGCCTACCCTCACTATACGTACATCAAAAATAGGGTCCTAGGCTAGAGTAGTAGTCATCTATCTACACCCTCCCTATATACAAGATGATAAAAGGGAAAATCCAACGCCTTACAAGTCCTCGTCCATCTTGGTTGCCTCTAAATCATCCTGGACTGCATGGAAGGCTTGACCATTAGGCACCGGGTGTGGTGACCTAAGTCCTGAAGAAGAGGATGGGGAAGAGGTCACCCAACCATTACCCATCCCTGACTAATACTCCACAAGAGGGGAATAAGCAAGAAAGTCGATAAGAACATCATCCATATTGTTAGGGGAGTCTATGAGAATGGGAGATGGAGGAAGATAGAAGTTAATCAAGGTTGCCATGATGGCATCAGCACCATCAGCAAAAGGAGATGGTGGGGGTAGGGGTGGTGCCTTGACAAATCTTGGAGGTGGTAATGAAGTTAACATAACTAGAATCAAAAAAGTAACAACTAGCATATATACATATGGGAAAAAGGACATCAAGGTAATGATGAGGAAACCTGGAAAGTGAGATAGAGGGAGTCCTCATCATACGTCCAGACACCTAGGTCACTGTACTCGAGGTGCATGTTCAGGAACACTGGCATTGCCTCTATGTTCTTGTATCCATCCATGAATAACATACACACAAAAAAGATGGAGGAGTGAGGTGATTTATTCTCAAAATCACTTTTACACAAATGCATAGGAAAATCCTACCATCAAGCACAGAGATAAAACACAACTGACTATAAAAAGGGAAACCTAGGATTTTCTCTAAGTTGTACTAGTTTACCCAAGACTCTGTATGGATCCATACTCCCCATTGATGAGTAGCATCCACTCAGAACTGGGAAGCGATTGGGAGTACATATACCTTTTTGATATCAAGATACAAATCCTGATCATCAATGTCAAGAAAATGAGCCATCTTTCAGCCTGGAGCTATTACAGCCCACAAAAAGGTATACAGTTACACCAATCTTGGTGATGCTGAGCAAGTTTTTAGAGCACTACCCCAACCATTAAGACTGTCACCACTCAATACTATACTCCCTAGACCTTTTCAATGGTCCTTGCCTTTTATCTTGCAATGTACTAGGCTATGAATTTCCTATCCTAAGGATTCGTGCTTACAACGTGACCCTCACATCTTAATTACTCACCTCACATCAATTCATTATACTTCAACACAGACTTATCTCTTTATTAGACATATCACTAGTCTTAGAACTTGAGAACCAATATATCATCAGTAATGTCTCTGCCTCATCATATATAGACTTACTTTCATCAATTCATCAAAATGACAACAATTAATTATCTTCTAAAATACCTTATAAATTTTACAAAACCAATTTAATTACTATTAATTTATAAAACCTTCCTTTAATTACTTATATAATATTAAAATGAAAACAAAACTTTGTCACTTTGTCTAAGTATGATTATAGGGTTGAAATGCTCTATGGCTTTAAATACCAAAAATATTCATTTAAAATACCAAAAATATTCATTTAAAATTATCAATAACTTATAAAATGTCTAAAATTATCTTTTCAATACAAAAATAAAACTTAGACAACAAAATTTTCTCAATTTTCTTGTAAAATAGCGGCAAGCCATAGTTGTAAAAAGAATGAAGAAATTTTGATTTTATACTTCTTAAAACACTTGCAATTCAACTTAGTAATTTGATTTAACTTAAAATAATTTCCTTTCTTAAAACAAGATGTTGGATACTAAAAAGCCGAATGGCCATTGGTGGAAAATAAGACAAATCCTTGGTTTTTCAAACCTTGTTTTCATTGAAAAGTTGTTTAGAAAATAAACTTGACAAATCAAGCTTACAAAACCATGCTTAATAAAAATTGTGTAGGTTATTCCTTTAAGAATCACTAAGGCCAAATGGCCATTACCCAAAACAACAAGCTTTTCAAACAAATTTTCCTCTTGCCAAAAAGTTGTCAATAAAGAAAACTTTAATCAATATCCTTTAGGTACTTAAACAAAGATTAAAACCAAGTGGGTAACAATGAAAATTTGGTCTAGATGCCTCAAAATTTTTGATAAGGCCGAGAGGCCTATGGTTCAAAGCAAGTGTTCCAAGACAATTTTCTTCTTGCCAATTCCATTACCAACCAAGCAAAGTGAAACCATTCTAATTTAGGAACTAAAATAAGGATTGAAATCAAGTAGTAGCCAAGGAAAATTTGGTCAAGGCACCCAAAAATTCTACTAATTAAGGCTGAGAGGCCTAACTAAAGAGTCAACAAAAAATTGAGTAAATTATACCGACACTCCTTGAGATTTTTTCAAATTGCACACGATACCCCTCCTTTTTCTCTCCTTTCACTAACTCCCTTAATTGTTTGAAAAACATTACACTAGCATCCCTTATATATTACACTAAGCCCTCTTAATTGTTTGAAAAACATTACATCGTGTACTCCTATAAAAGAGGTTGTTGTAAACATTAAAAAAAATAAGGAGATTATGTACAATCTGAAAAAATCTCAGGAGTGTCAGTGTAATTTACTCTCAAAAAATTTCAACTTCTAACATCAATCAATCCATAATATCACTTAGCCATCATTAATCAATATTTAAGGACTTGTTTTGAAACCAAAATCCATTATCAAAGAATGTAGAGGACCAAAACTTAACTTTTACGCATATGTAAATACAAAAACTTTCAATTTTCTCATGTAGAGACTACAAGTTAAAATAAAGATAATTGTAGAGACCAAATAAATAGTTTTACCTATATAATTATTAACTACTGTTAAAAGATCTGTCTATATTAAAAGAATTAAAGTGTAATTGATGTTTATCTTTTAGAAAATAAGAATATATATATATATAATATATATATATATATATATATATATTAAATAATGAGTGTAATTTATCGTTTTAATATTTTAAATGTTATACTTTTATTAAATATGTTTATGAACTTAATTTAAATAAACTAGCAGTGTAATGGTGTTTTACTTACAATGTTATCTAATCACATATTTGATTTTTATAGTAATTACTTCAAAAGTTATATTTAACATGATTTTTAATTGATTAATAGTATAAAATTTTGAAATATGATACATGTTTAACAATTCATACAACAATATTTTTTGTGTCTTTCTCTTTTTATTATTGTAAGATGCAATAAATGATGTGCAGAAGAAAGATAGACACAAAAAAATAGTTGTTGTATAAGTTGTTATATGAGTTATTGTACAGATAATATTTCTCTAAAATTTTTTATATTAACAAAACATAAAAACTCAACTCTATTTTTATTTTTTAGTATTATTATTATAGAAGGTTGGTATTTGTTAGGCTTTGCCAGCACGGAATGTCCCAAGCAGAACGCGCTTTGTTCCGGGACTTGACTTGTAACTGTATCCATTCTCTTTCTCAATTTTGCTTTCTAAACCGAAGGAACACACACGACACACACAGAGATCCATCGTCAACGCCTAATAATCCTTCAAAAGCCCACCCCCACCCAGGTGAGGTAAGATCCCTCTTCTTCCTTTCGTTATTGTTCCTCGCGCACACGCAGACAGCAAGATCTTTCGCCGTAGCTTAGAATTACTATATGATCTGATCTGAATAAAATGAAATGAAATGAATGTTAAACTATGTCGTTTTGGTTTTTATTGAGCAGTGGGTGGGACTGATGTGCCATGCGGAGATCACGTGAAGCTCTTCTGGAAAGAAGAGCTTTGGAGTTAGAGGAGGATCCTACTAAAACTGGCTCTGGCTCTGAACTTTCTCTCTCATTGGTTTTTGTTTTGTGGGGTCTAGTCTTCCTCTTCAGCTTATGGATCAGTCGCGGTCATGGTTACACTCCCACAGGTAAATAAATATATTTTCTTCTCCCATTAACGTAATGATGTGAAAGAGAGGGTATATTTTTATTTTTATTTTATTAAAAAATTAGGGAAGGAGATGGTGCCCTGGTCCAATGCAGGGAAAGCCCACAAGGGTACTTACATTTATTTTATCACAAGGAGACGAGTGAAAACTCGAACCTGCAAAAATCTCCTTTAAATCTTTAATACCAGCCAAGCCACATTAGAACTTGTTAATTCTCAATCCAGAGAAAAGCTCTAGAAGCTGAAGAGGAAACAGAGCATTCAGGAAACTGTCCTTTCCATTTTCTAAACTTGACACAGTACTGTCATCATTGGCAAACTGCAAATGAGAGACAACTATTCCTTTCAAGCTCACTTTGACTCCTTTATTGTATCCACCTGCAAATGGTCCAGAAATTAGACAACCAAGCACCACTAAAGTGAAGTAGTGAATAAGAAAGGAGATGAATAATCACCTTGCCTCGCACCACTCTGCCCGCAAAACTAGTCTCTTGGCTCTCCATTAGCAATCACCGAAAATAAATAGTACTAGTCAAGAGACAACCTGAAATTCAACTTCTCCATCTAGTGCCAAACTCCATAATTTTCTCTGTCCACAATACCCAAACTGACCTGATCACAAACTTTCTTAAAGTTCACATTAAGTACCAGACTTTGTTTTGACTTTTTCCTCATATCATCAACCACTTCATTGACAATTAAAGCAGTGTCTAAGATCTGTCTATGCCTGCAAGAAACACTTTGATTCTCTGAAATAATGTCCCCCAACATCACATTCAGACTGCAGATTTCATAACGATAAAACTCAAGAATCAGATTGCAGATTGCACCAATCTGCAGTTGAGCTTGTTCTGTCTGAGAAATCTGCACCTTGTTAGATTATCTATAATATGATGAATTGTTATCCTTAGTTTGTTATTAAAGGTTTCTTTTAAATTCATTCTTTGTTCTAAAAATATTTGAAGTTCTTCTTGAGAGAAAATATGAGAAAGAAAGAGAAAGAAACTAGAGAGAATTATACAGAGAGAAGTCAAAACTGGATTGTTATTGTTTCACACAAATTACAGTACACAGAGTATTTATACTCTTATTATATATGAGTGGTTGGAGTCATATGACACCCAACTGACAGCTGTGATTGCAGATGTTACAAAATGTCAAATATCATCTTACAAGTGTTACTAACAAAGTTAACTGAATTATTAGAGACGAGACTAGACACCGCCACAAGTTTGGCTGACACAAACACAAATATTCTAACATGCTGGTTTGTCATTCATTATCATGTATTATCTATTTTACACATTTTCTCTTGTTGCTACATTAAAATTAAATTCATTCTGATGAAATTGGTTGAAAATTTGCTTCTTTACAACAAACTTGTATAGTCTTGCATTTGAAAAATCAAAACAACATTTTTCTTCCTCCACGGATGCATGATGCATATTCTTATTAGTCAGTCTATTATCTATGGATGTAGATGGATCTGAAGAACATTCAGTTCAATTATCAAATTGGAAGGAAGATAAGCACGGACAGTGTAAAAGCTCTAGTTCTGCTAATAAATATTTGGTCAAAGAAACTGATGCTTGCATTCCCCCTGAGGCTTTACACTCTGAAGATGCCGAGACTAATGGTTTTGTTGCTGAGTCAGTCCCCAATGGAGAAACCAGTGATTATGCTGTTCCTGGTACTTGTAAGGACAATTGTGATATTCCCACTAGAAAGGAACATGAAGTTGAGAGTTCTGAATCTGCTGTCAGACTCGAAGATGATGTGCAAAAATCTGATCACTTACCTTGGGCTGTGCCTCTTCGTCTTGATGAATTCAAGAGCAGGGCAATTAGTTCTAAAATTAAGTCTGGCACTGGTTCGTCTGGAAGTGTAATGCATAGAGTGGAGCCTGGTGGTGCAGAATACAATTATGCTTCAGCATCAAAGGGAGCAAAAGTTTTAGGTTCTAACAAAGAAGCCAAAGGCGCCTCTAATATCTTAAGCAGAGACAAAGATAAGTATCTTCGCAATCCATGTTCTACTGAAGAGAAATTTGTCATTATAGAACTTTCCGAAGAAACCTTAGTAGATACAATAGAAATAGCTAATTTTGAGCACCATTCTTCCAATTTAAAAGATTTTGAACTTCTTGGCAGTCTGAGCTTTCCAACAGATGTTTGGGTTTTCCTTGGGAATTTTACTGCCTCAAATGTGAGGCATGCTCAAAGTTTTGTTCTACTGGAGCCAAAATGGGTGAGATACCTAAAGTTGAATCTTCAAAGTCACTATGGTTCTGAATTTTATTGCACACTAAGCATAGTTGAAGTTTATGGTGTGGATGCTGTTGAGAGGATGCTGGAGGATTTGATAAATACTCAAGATAATCTATTTGCACCTGGGGATGGTAATGGTGATAAAAGGACACTATCACCCCATCCTAATCCAGCTGAGAGTGAAGATGATCATCAAAATACTTCTGGAGGGGTCAATTCTGATCCTGCTTCAGATATCTCTTCTGCAAATCATGAGAAAGTAAATAGTAACGTTCCCGATCCAGTTGAAGAAATCCGTCAACAAGTTGGCAGGATGCCTGGGGATACTGTTCTCAAGATTCTGATGCAGAAAGTTCGTTCTCTAGACTTAAATTTGTTTGTTTTGGAACGGTATATGGAGGACTTAAATTCTAGATATGTCAATATTTTCAAAGAGTACAGCAAAGACATAGGAGGAAAACATATACTTATACAGAATATCAAAGAAGACATTAGGAATCTCGTTGACCAGCAGGATGCTATAGTATGTTATATTCTATCCTGGATATCGTTGGCATTAATTGTATTTAATTATAACAAAATCATTATTATTCTACTTGTTATTCATTTTGCAAATGATTTGTTGCCTTGCAGAAAAAAGATGCTAGTGATCTCAAATCTTGGAAGTCCCATATTTCCATGCAGTTGGATCATCTTCTCAGTGACAATGCTGTTTTGAGGTGAGAGTTTGCAATACAAGCTTTTTGTAATTTGTCACTATATGAACGTAAGAGCTAGTTCAGATTTAGTAACTAGTTTACTTTGAGAGTATCTTTAAAACAGTAGAGTAGTTGAATATATATGACAATTAAGGGAAAAAGTTCATAAGAGCGCTGAAATACTTTCAGTAAAATTACAGTTTTGTGATTAAAAAAAAGATAAAGTTTTAAATCTTTCTATCAATATTCTGCTTTGTAGAATAAAATTTTAGAATTATATGGCTTGCTACTTTTAACAATGTTTTAATTTTATGACTTGTATTTGTTACTTAACGTAAATATGTTTAGATGTTAAAAGTTATTTATTATTACATATATGATACATATAATTGTTGTTTAAATTTTCATATAGTTTTGGTTTATTTAATTATCTATATCATTTCTAAAATCTAATATTTTTGTCATATATTTAGTAGAAAATTATATAAATACAATTCCAGTTCAACCACAATTTGACATCCGATCAAGCCTCTTGTTTCCAGATCAATGACGAATCTGGTTTTTAGAAACTGGTTGTCATTGGTTTTTGTTTTTTTGCTGAAAGAAAGTTTAGGGAGGGGCATGTTGTCTTATCCCAAGGCATGCCACATGCCATGGCAATGGCTTACCATGATACTTACACAAGACATTCTAATGAAAGACTACAAGAGCTTTTATGTTTGACCCCCTCATCCGACTACCTACTTTCATTTTTATTGGGTGAAAATTGGTTAAAGAATCAGTTTTAGCAAATAAAATCAAAGCAATAAGAGATTGTTTCATAGTCAAGGCTGCTGCTAGTTGTTAATGTCCATTTGGGGGAAATGTAATCTTCATTTCTTCTCATATTAGATGCAAATTCTGCTGTTCTCGTGTTGAAGAGGAGGAAGAATATGATGCTCAGTATTGTTGACAGGTAGAACACGAGGAGGAGCGAGAAAGAGCTCCGATGGACTTACACGGTGGCCATGAACATCTCCAGTGGTGGCACCTACAAGGACTCTAATGCCTAAGTCAGTAAGAGCATAAGAGAGTGAGTGAAAATGAGAGTTATATGTACCTGGTGCGTGCGGAATCCTTTATATAGTGTTTTGGAGGGACAAACCGTTAAGAAGAGGTGCCACGTAACAATGTGCGTTTGGGTACCATCTTAGGCACTTTCCTTGCCGTTAGATGTTTTCCTTACCGTGTCGGGGTAAGCATAAAACTCTAACCGGGGTAAGTAAGACAATACCATTCGGGATATATGAGGCCATGTTAATCGGGATAGGCGAAATCAACGGTCTGGATTAACCTTGATTGCTGATACCGTTATCATTTGGCCCGGTGGTCTTTAAGTCAGGTGAGAGAGCAGGCCGACTTAAGAGAATAGCGTCCGGATAACCCCCAAAACAAGTATATTTATATCATGAGAAGTGCCATTTAATAAAGACCAACCAAATGGACATATGAACATTTTATAATACATCAAATATTTATAACGAGACTCATAGGTCTACAGTACCTACGGAGATTTTGAAAAGCTTGGTCATGGGAATAAAAATAATGTATGCCATAGGACGAAAATACAACGAGGAAGGTTGATAGTATTTACTGTTTGTTAAGCTTGCCCTCTGCTTCGTGCTTGCTGTTTGATTATCAAAGCTTGTTAAGAAATGTGAAGATTACTTTCTTTTCCCTAACGGATGATGCTATTAATTGCTTAGTTCTTTGGGATCTGATTTTTTTCCCCTTAATAATTCAGGTCCGAGGTTGATGAAGTCCGGAGGAAGCAGGCATCTTTAGAAAACAAGGGTGTGGTAGTGTTTTTAGTCTGTGGTATTTTTTCATTGCTAGTTATATTACGGCTCTCTCTAGATATGGCTATGAGTGTCTATAGAGTACTAAGTGTTAATAGAAAAGATTACTCCAGGAAATTTTGTGCGGTTAGCTCTTCGTGGTTTCTCCTATTATTGAATTGTATCATTATTATTTTTATATTAACTTTGTGAATTGTGATAGTCTATTTTGAAATATGTTGCTAACTTGTGCGAGATGCTTGGTGATTGTGTTGCTTCTTTCTATATAGATGTAGAAGCTTTCTCCAGAGTTCAATTAAGACTTCGATTGTTCATTTTTACTTGTTATGACTAAAGTGGCTTTGTTATTGCCGGTAATTTTAATTTTAAAATATTCGTCCTATAAAAAGGCTTCCATCTGTTGCACTAAAAAATGTCATTTTATTATGAAAATAAACATAACATTGGAGATAGATAACCAAAAATAGAGGAATTATTCAGGTGATCAATATTATGTATATGACACCTAAAGATATATTTTTAGTCCGAACCAAGGATGATTTATTCAAAAATATATCAAATCCTAGCCATGTAGACGTTTTTGCATGATTAGGTTTGGGTCAAAATTAAATAATAGCTTCTTGTAATAATGTTTAGAGATTAACATTTAATAATATTCTAAACACTCTCTGGACATTAAAGATATGCCTTAGTAAAACTTTACTAAGAAATTAAATTAAAAAAAAAAAAAACATCCCGGGAAAAAAATAAAAACTTTATCAATTATAATATGTTGGGGAAAAAGAAGCTTGATCAAGGAAATGTATAAAATAATCCTCTTCCTCGCCCTCTTGCCTGAAAGCATCACTTTTAAAGTCTCCAAATAGATAATTCTCTTTCTTTGAGAAGCATCGCTTAGGATTTTTTATTTTTTATTTTTAATAAAAAAATACGTTTTTAATTAAGAATGTTTAAAAATTTATTTATAATTAGATAAGTTTCTTTTTAAAAAATTGAAAACTTAATAATTTTTATGTTTTTGTATACAATGGCAACAACAAAATTTGAACTTAAAACTTCGTTCAAACCCTTCACGATTAGAAAGGCCTAGTGGGTAATAAAAAAAATGTTCTAGTATTTTTTACAAACGTTAAAAACAGTAGTTTCTTAAATAAGTTTTAAAATTAAAAAAAAAATATTATGAAAATATTTATTTCAAAGTCAAAACAAACATGAATTATTTTGGCCTTTGACCATGAATTTTCACAGGTAAAGTTCTGAGATTAATCTATAGGTCGAAGAGGTTATTAGGTAAAGTCTTTTTTAGAGTAAAAACTTCAAGGTTCAAACTCTTGCCACTAAGGATGCATTTGATAAAAGAGAAATTTTTTCATGTCTAAGAATCTAATTCATGGGAATCATAAATTCCAGAAATCATGATTTTTAGGAATGATTAAAATTTATTTAGTTAGTCATAAATATTTTTGAAAATATTTATATTTGTTACTTTGGAATTAAAGATTTTTACGTTTAGTTTTAATAGAATTTTCCTAGAAACTTTAATTATTTATCACATTAAATGAGTTAATAAAGATAACGTGATATTTTTACTACAATAAAACTTCTTTCCCAACTCGAAAAAATTTCTTGAGAAGCATAGGTAAAAACGATTCCCAAGAAACAATGTTTACTGAAAATGTTATTTTTTAAATAATAAACTAAACATAGAAAATAAACATTCTCATTTTTAGATTCCTAGGAAACTAAAACCTTCATTGTACCAAATGCCCCCTAAAGGTAAAGTTCACTTGGAGTCACACTCCCCGTTACCAACCATTGTTGGATTGAGTCTGATTCGTGGGTGGCGATACATATGGTGACTTAAAGATTGCGTATCTTCCTCACCTATGCACACCCTTGAGAATTCGATCCATGATATGCTGAAGAGAAGCAAGAGGTCCATTTCTCCCTTGGTCCCTAAGAGGGTAACACAGTGGGGGATTAGCTAGCTACCTCATCCCATTCGGTTTCTCTAGATTTTCATGTGTTGGACACCCTCGCTGTGTTGTGTGGTGATTTGTTGTTGCATCATATTGTAGGGGTATTTTTCATGCGAAATGTTTTAGTTTGATGGGATTTTTATTGTCCTGTGAACAAAAATATAGAGTTAAGCACACCTATGTATCTTAACTAACATTCTTCTCCTCTTAGAAGCGTCACATAAATTCTAAACTGACACGTTCTAATTTTTTCACAACTACTCAAATAAGGATGTACACAATTCAATCATAAATACAGCTATTTGGTTACTCACTTGAATGAATATGCTAAACGAAAATCTCTCCTTTCTTTTGAAGGAGGATGGTCATCTCCCTTCAATTGAACTATCAAGTAATATTATCTTCACATAAAACTATTACAGTGTGTTTGGATAAGACATTTTAAATGGAGAAAGTAATTGTTCAAGGGATTTAATTATTATTATTTTTGTTAAAATATCCTATTTGGATGTTTTATTAAAAAGATTTTAAAATTTTGAAATTTTAAAAAAAGTAATTTTAGTTAACTAAAAATGTAGAATTGTAAATTCCTTCCAAAGAGAAAGAATTCTAAAATTCTTGCTTGTTCTCACAGACCAGCGCTCACTCTAGCTGAACCTCGCTTGCACTCACGGGCCCTCGCTTGCTCTTGTTGGACTTTCTCCTGTTCTCACTGGATTCTCACTCATTCTCGCTCTCGAGCTTTCTCTCTTTCTCTCTCTAGTTTGCCTCACTCGCTCTCTCATCTCTCCCAATTGGCCCTAGGGTTTGTTGATTCAAATTTAATCCTAGGATTTGATGATTTTGATTTTATGTTCTACTATGATGACTATTTTAGGATTTTTGTATTCTATGAGTATATGAATTGATATAGGATCCTTGCTTGCAATAATGATTGAATGTTGTTATATGTCACTGTTATTACATTATGGACTATCGATTTTTTTGAGCTATGATAAATGTCTTTGATGTTTCTCTCCCATTGTGATTTAATGTTCCTTTTCATTTTCTCCCCATTAAATTTAATTTTCCCCCTTGTTCTCACTGAATTGTGTTTTTGTCATAACAGTGATAATTGTTTTTGTATTTAGGGGTAGAATAATCACTGCCTTTTAGTATAATTTAAATGTAGATTTGTGCTTTGCAAAGGAAAGAAGTGTATTTGACACAATAGACTGTTATCAACCAAGTTACTCATTTTTTGCCAAGATATATCAATGTCATCAATGGACGTTGGCATTGTTAATCCATTGTGAATTTTTAGGATTTTAGGACTGTAATTTCATGGGGACTTATAGTATAGCGTACCATCAACGTTAGAAACTAAAGAAGATTAACAAGATATGTTGTTGTGTGCCATTGGGATTAATGGTACATAAGTGCTAAGAACCCAACAATAGAATCTGAGATTTCAGAGAGAGTTGTGAAACTAAAGAAAGAAAGCGGATGAACGTATCTGTGATGGTAGATTGAATGATAAACAAAGAAAAGGAGAGAGTTCTTACTAACAAATCAGAATGAATCCCCTTCTATCCTCTCCTACTATTTAAGGTAATCACCTAACCTATTTTCAAAATATTCTTAGCTAAGTATGTAACTACTCTAACTGCTTTCCCTCAACTTTTTTCATTCTTGTTTCTTGGGTCCCATATAAATGATTGTTACATACACCTTATCCTGAATGACTTCACAACAAATCTATTGTGTATCAATGGCATATCATATAAATTAAAATATTCCACTTTCCAATGATAGGGGTTGAACTATAAGCTTTTCTTTGAAGTGATTGAAGGCTATTACGTTTGAAATAATTTACATAATTTATAGGTGGTCAATATATAATTATAGGTGGTCAATATATACTTGTGGTTATGAATTAAAATGTCACACACGTAATTTATAAATTAAAGATGTTATGTCAACTAACTCTTTCAGACGATATATATGTTGAACATTTTGTTTATTCAGAAGCTGTGTTACACAAGAACATTTTTAGTTTTGGGAATCGCGTACCCTCTCGAAAAAGAAGACGTCTACATACCTATCTCTGAAAAAGTTTAACTTTATGCTTAAAAGAAAGAATTTGTGTACAGATGTCAGTACAGAAAACAAAATATGTCCACTACCATAAGATTGAGTATGAGAAAGGCTAAGATAAGCAAATTGTTTTATCTTATCAGAGTGATCGGTTGGTGAAAAGCATTAAATGCGGCATTTAATGCTCTAACGACTATTTTCTTCTTTTCACAATGTCAGATGAAGGGTGTCTCCAAAAGCACTCACAATGGACACTTTGGGTGAATCTTATAAATAGAAAAGAAGGTCATTGTCACCACAACGGAACTCTTGGCAAACTTTCCTTTCTCTCAATCTATAATCTTGAACAAATTTTCTCTTGTAACACTTTCTTGAGCTTCATTGTATATTCGTTTGAAAAGACGTTAGTTTAGTGTGATAACTTACCCTCAACCATTTCTCTATGAAATTGGTGGAAGCCTGAAGAGGCTCTGTATCAAAGAATACTTGGATATTTGCTTGGAGAGGCAAGTGAAAGACTACTTGGGTTGAGCCTGAAGAGGCTTGGATAAAAGAATACTTGTAACTTTGATTAAGTTATAGTGAGACTTGGTAATATACCTAGAACTGGACGTAATCTCTGGGGTGAGACGAACCAGTATAAAACTTTGTGTTTCTCTCATTTACAGCTTATCTTTGTTTTCAAAAATCTCTTTTAAAATATTTATCATTTATCCTTCAGTCGAAAACATCTCTTGGGAAAGATTTTGCGAAAAAATTTTAATAACACAATTTAACCCCCTTTCTTGTGTTATTCCTGTGTTTTACAGGTAGAGCTAAAACAACCAAACCAAGCTCTAATACCATATAGAATTATAGAAATTGTGTATGTAATCCCACACACATGTTGATTTATTTATAGTCAAAGAATAACAATAATTAAGGATACAAATAATAAAAATACCTACAAATTAGCTATACAATAGTTTTCAAGTTATCCTATTTACAATAAATCAAATATATATATATATATATATATATATATATATATATATATATATATATTATAGAATATGATTCCATTAATATGTTGCAAGCATTGCACTGATCGTAAAATTTCCTGCCAATTTTTGTATTTCTCTTTATATGCCTTAATTTTATTTTATTTTTTGCCATTTTTTATATTGCCTCCTATTTTATTTGGTGTTCCTTGTATTCTATTGTTGTTATTATGAATGGTAATGGCTATTAATGATGTGCTATATGTTGTGGATAGTCAAGAAATGGAAACTAGTGTAGTTGATCCTTCAATTGCTTCAAGAAAATGTAAAAGAGATGAAAAGGAGGAGGAAGCACTTGAGCAAGCAATATTTTTGGTAACTATTAGAAAATGAAAAGGAAGCATTTCCTTTAAATCCATATTATAAGTGTGTTGTAGCATGTAATTATGTATAAAATATTTCCTTATTCATTGTAATTAGGATTAGCTTTCTTAATTTCTCTCTTACTAATATTATATGCATTCTTCTAGAATGTACAAAGAGTAGTCAGTTGGTACATCTTGAAACTATATAAGTGCTCTTTAATTATAAGTTTCTTTTCTATGCTTGTCTCAAATTTGTTGGTTGTTCAAAAGACCTAGAATAAATGATTTTCAAGACAATGTTTAATGATTCTTTTTTCTCTCTTGTCTTTGTAGTGGAATGTGCTTCACTTGAAGAAATTGACAAGACAGTTAGTGAGAATTCTTAAGAAATGGGAATCAAAGCTAATTTACTAGTCCATATAGTAGCAGGTTTATAAAGTTTTTGGATTATTAAAAGCACAGTAAAAGGTTTATACAATGTATTTTGTCTAATCAAATCTTTCAAAGTTCGTATTGTAGGATTTGGATTTCAACCTTTGGGTTATTGGGGCATGTAAAGTGATTAGTTATATATGCTAGTAGCGCTTGTGATTAACCCTTTGTTTGGAACAGAAAATATAATTAGAGAAAATATATATATCCAAAATAAAATAATTATGGAAAAAATAATTACTTTATTTAAATAATAGAATTTTTAAATGCAAGAAATTTAATTATTTTATTCCAAATAAAATATTTTATAAATGAAAGAAATTCAATTGTTTTATTCAAATATAAAATTTAAAAAAAATAAAGGAATTTGGTTATTTTATCAAAATAAGAAATTTTAGAAATGAATAAATTTAATTGCTTTATCCAAATACAAGATTTTGAAAATGAAGAAATTAAATTTTTTTATCCAAACAAGAAAATTTGTAAATAAAGAAATTTCAATTGAAGCAATTGAAATTATTATAATTTAAAATTCTTTAAAATTCTAAAATCCTCCATCCAAACACAACCTTAGAGTTTATCTCCCATCGGATAATCCATAAAAGTGTCAAACACACTAATCATTGTTTTGAATGAAAAATATGCGTAACCTCCTTTGTGATTTGTAATTATTTCTACATGTTTTGAAGAAAAAGCAACTGTAATTTACTAATAGATAACCAAGATATAACTGCAACTCTGCATATAAATAAACTTTTTTCAAACTTTGTCAATCTATAATTAAATAAAAACAAGTATTTTAACATGTGCATTGCACAGAATAAATATTTATTTTATATAATATAAATTTTTAATAAATAAATACTTTCGAATATATAATATAAATTATATTATAATTAATAAATATTTTTGAACATATAAATTATATTTTAAATTTATAATATATAATTTATATTGTGATATAATTTCATTTTAATTATTGATAATTTAAAAAAAAACATTAACATTTAATTTAAAACTAAAAATATTGAAAATAATAAATTAAAAGATATGAGGTTAAAAAAAACCCCAAAAACATTCTCATTAAAAAATAATAACTAAAAATATTTTTGTTAAAAAATGACAGTTAAAAATACTCTCATACAAAATATCTATTCTAATTTATATAGTGAAAGGGTGTAAAAACCTTTACTATCGATATATTCTAATTAAATTCTTAAAAATTATTATAGGAACCTAGAGCAGTAATTCGTCTTTTTATGACATGCCAGGCTCATAGGTTGATCGACAAATTTATTATGTTACGTACGAGTTAATCCTCTAATATGTAAACGTAAAACAAAATTAAAAAAAAAATCTATTATGTTGTAGAATTTTATGTGAAATAGATTGTTTATTCTCGTTTGGTATTCACGGAGGAATCCAAGTTCTCTTTACAACGAAGCGCTCTTTGACCATGGCATTAGATATAACAAACAACTCGGTTCTCAAATCAAATCTAAACCACGTTTCACCTTCCAACTTCAATCACAAATCAGCTTTTTTTTTTTCAAATAATAATAAATTTAAGAGCTTTTCTCATGTAGACTAAATTAAAAATAAACATCACGTATAAAAACCAAATTAAAAACAAACATCGCATTGGGCACCAAAATAAAAATTTAACCACTATCATTGCTACGTCAGTTTGTTACATACATTAGACAGACATTACATTGTTATGACATCTTCAATTGACAGACTAAAAAAAAACTACCATTTTACACGGTTGATTTGAAAAAAACTATGTAAGGACCAAATTTGAGAATAAACATTAAATATAAGGACCAAAAGTTTAACTAGACCTACATAAAATGTGTGTCCATAATTAAGATACTCCAAATGTTAGTCACGGAAACCCATCTGCAATGGTGCATTATTTCAATCATTACAAAACAAGATACATCGGCTGCATCCAAAAAGAGTGCAAATTCTAGACCAAAAAGGAAATATTAAAGGCTATAAAAGTAAAAAAGAATATTGAATAGCGAAACATGATAAATGTATTCAAGTCCACCTTGATACCAAACTTCCGGATAATGAGACGAATGTCCGGAAAACATATACTAATAAACTATAGTCTTCTATTTACACAAACATTTCCTCACCTAAATATACCGGTAGAAACAAAGAATTGGGGATGACCGTCGTATCCTCAAAGGTATGAAATGGGCGGAAGCAGCCTCACCCACCAAAAATGTATCAAAACATTAACTCTCAAGCAATCACCAGTCAACCACCTGTTAATATTTGTAACCCGAAGAACCCGGAGGAGCAGGAGGTAACCGATTAGGTGTCCGACGGCTGCTGGAATTTGAACTAGAGTTCACGTCACCATTTTGTGCAGGATCACTATAATGTCGACTGTGACCATTGGATCCCGATCTTGACGAACCACTTCGACCAACGGGGCCATTGGCAGCTGCATCAAAGGCAGATCTCCAGTCATCACCTGGTCCGCTGCTTCTTGGGCTACTCTCTGCAAAACAAGTAATGTAAGTACACAAAATTGGGAAAAAAAAAAACACACACACACACACACCCACACAGAGAGAGAAACTACTATCAACTGAGAATCAAAAAAAAAGTTTCAACAAATATTAACTCACGATACAATCAGGTACGTTACCAGGATAATTAAGGTAGTAGGATATAAGATTTGGATCCTTTATGGCAAAGTGAACTTTACAAAATAAAATGCAAATTGTAACTACCAATGAAAAAAATTGAGTGAATTTTAAGACATTCATAGACTGTTATGTGTGTGTATTTTATTAAAATTAATAAATCGATGGTCAATATGTCCAGGATATGAGTGTTCCAAAGAAAATATCAGAATACAATAAAATGGTACTATAATTCTTAATAATATTCAATCATCAATGATGACAAGTTTGAGCACTTAAAAAGAAAACAAAAAATACGTGCACAAATACGTTAAATGAATGCTGATGACTCACCCATCCAATAAATATGTAAATGAGTAAGAAAGCAGCTTACACACACCTGCACTACCATTTGACCAGCCAGAGGCAGCAGATGCTCGGTTGTCATGAATACTCAGTTGGCGTGTCAATTTCGAGAGCAGCGAGGATTGTTTCTGGTATCGCTCTCTTCTGCGCTTAACATTTTGATCTTCTAGAAGCAGCTCCTCAATCCTAGCAGTGCTTTGAGCACTAATCATGAAAACATACAAAAAATGTCAACAATCACCAATATGGAAGTAACAATAAATATAAATAATTGTCATTGTCATATACAAAACTGTAACATCCAGATTAATTAGCATGTAACTTGTACATTAACACTTGAATCAATAATGACCCATGTGTCAGGTTCAGACAGTATCCAAGGTTTTCCCTATTAATACATAAAGCAAAATTACTCAATCTGCCCACACACACACATATATAGGTTAGCATCCTCCACAATCTTTTTTCAGACAAAAACCCATCATGCTGTTAAAATAACTATATAATTGATAAAACTGCCTTTTCTTTTTTTTTAATTTAAATTTTTCTGTTACTTCAACCATCTTTTTCACTCCTTTTTTTCTCACACGCAGCATGCATTTCCCATTGAGGCTCCTCTTCCTCTTCCTAATTGTGAGACCTGTCACATTGCCCAGCTTGGTCATCATCCAACAATATTTGCTTTAAACTATGTCAGTTTTCACTCCACATTTGGTACATTGAAAAAGTTTGTTTGAGAGGGTGTGCTTCAACACTGCAATTTATTTGATATAAAAACAGAAGAGGCACACAGGAGACTAATGACTTCCATGAGAAAGTAAGTGTGGACATGAAACATCGGTAGTCCCAATCATGGTCTTTTACAGTATGCACAAAAATTGATTACATTGGACTGGAGGGAAGTACACAGGCGTTTGAGCAAGAAACAAAGAGAGAAATATAATTAACTGGGAAAATATCAAAATATTGATTAAATTTGAAAAAAGACAAGTGACATTATGTATATATAGAAAAGGGAGAGAGATGCACAGAAAGAAAATAATTATCAGGAACAGAAAAGAGTTAACAACTCCTGATATTTATAGATGATTTTGCCAAAAAGATTAACCAACACAGAAAAACAACTGAACATATCTCCAGAAACCTTTTATAACCTTTTTACATAACAACTACCAAGTTTTTTTCCCACCAACTTAGTTTGGATACATGGATCAGATCAAATGACATTATAATGTTATATAGTAAATCATGTATATACACAAATTATTGACATCTAAATCCCTCTTAATTGTTTCGCCTGGTTTTCTTGGTCTCCTTCTACTTCCTAGCTACTGAGCTACCCTCCATCTAATCTACTCTCCCTCCTGGTTACATGTCCACTCATCCAATGCAACACCCTCATCTCCATTACATTAAGTTTATTCTCTGGTTGGCTTTTTATCTACCAACATTTGGTTCCCTAATACATTGCAGGTCTGAAGCTGTACAGTAAAATATTCCCGAAAATTTTGTCACTCTCATTCCATAAAATTTTGAGGGAATGTAAAGAGAATTTAAAGATATTTTATAATCTCTTTACGTTCCTTCAAAATCTACAAGAATGAGACTAACAAATGCAGGGAAGAAATCTTAATGCTTGGGAATAAAAATAAAAAGCAATAACAAATTTCTGAACCTGACAGAGCTATATAATTGATTCAGCATGTCTTCCTTAGCTTTTTCAACTTGACAAAGGACAACTGCCTGTAAACCAAGCATCCAGAAAATGCACCAAACATTAACTGGAAAAACTGAAAAAAAATATAAAAATATCAAATGTTAGAAACAGAAACTTACCTTTGGTACATTAGCAGCTAAACTATTTAAAACTGCTTCAACATATCCACGAACTTCTTGTGACATCCATCGGAGTTCTTCCTCAGGATCAGCAGGCCTTCGAGCCATTGTGTCCTGAGGTGGTGTATGAAAATATAATAATAGCCAGTCAATAACCACAGTTTCAGGAATAACAATTTATTCATTATTTATTTATTTTTAATTTTGTTATGCAAATCCTCGGCTAATACTGACTCAGTCAAGACACTTTAATAGACTCGACAGAAATTAGACAAAAGTTCTGTGAATTGCTCGAGTGAGAGTATTCAGCATCCCTAATATTTATAAACATAAAAGGTAAATGAATTTTACATTTTTACAAGAACAAAAAATAAAATTATACTATTTCCTGTGACTCAATAATTCCAGTGATACATTTATGGATTTACCCCCCATGACAAGTTAATCATTATCACTATTTCCAACGTATTCCTTAGATTACCTATTCTGTAAAGTTTCTTGTTAATTCTTTACAGAACTAAAACATTAAAATAGCCATTAATGCTTGAGTTGGACAACATTAGACTCCAAGGCTTAGGGATGTTTACAAATTGCCTAAATGCATTGTAGGGGATACTTAAGACCAACCCTTTAATGGTTGGACAGCTTGGTAGGATGGGGGTAGAAGTATTATTTCCCTAAACTTGTTTGGTTGGGTCTGTAGATCCATCTAACACAACAAACTCCCATGAAAAATGAAGTTCCTTAGATATTCAATAAAAAAATATTAAAGATCCATAAATAAAATTTGTAAGTGTCATTACTTTTTGCTTAATGTATACCAATATAAATCTGTACGGGACAGGTGTCAGCTCCTGGTGTAATTTTCTTCTGCTATTTTTGTTTTGCATAAAAATTGAATGCTTTTTGGCTTTCTGTCCAGCGTGGAAAGGAATGCTGCTCTAGTATTTATAGGTTTTTGTTAAATATGCATTTATTACCCTTCACCAAATCATCATAATAACTTCAAAAAGAAAGTATGTGTTGAATTTAGGGGGGAAGGAAGAGAGGGGGCTGGGAGAGAGACTAATCTGGAGATAATTTCAAGAATAGAAAAGCTTCTTATTCTTCTTGCATAACATATAGGTTCTTAAAAGACTTAGTGGAGACTTTCCTAGGCTAATATTAATTGAGTGCAACTTCCTAAACACTAATACCCATGAACACTAAATGCATTTTATCATGACTGAATCTACATTTCCTACATACAGTAAGTAACCATTACTTCCAACAGTATCATGCATTTTGGATTTCATTTAATAGTTTTTATTTTAGTTTTTTAACCAACACCCTACTAGCACACACAAACAAAAACCTTATTTATATAGAAACAATTGTTTTTAAAGAAGACCCCCAAAAAAGAAGAGTCAATTTTGTAAAAATCAATTAGTGTAAAAACTTTGAATAAAAAAATCATAAGATTAGTAAACTTACGTTAAATAGTTAAATGAGGCACATTCTAATTTATAAGAACTGACTTTAATATACAAGCCTAATGAATGCAACATAAAAAAATGCAACACAGGTGAAAAACGCCTTTAAGCCAGCAACTAACCAAAGAACCATCAGAGAGGCTTTGCCTCATGGTAGAGCCACCATCAGATGAGATCCTTATCTGTCCTCCCTTTGCTTGTATAACATTACTTATCTTATTAATCCATTCAACCTTATCAGCTGCACTCTCGGCCTTCAAAACAACAGCACTGTGTGCTGCAAGAGAGAAACACATTGTAATTAAAATGTTTTCAGAAGTTTATAAGAAATACAAGTGTGAATGTACCATTGACAGCTATATCAACAAGAGAATTTTACCTTTCAGAACAGTTTTATAAGGAACTCTACTGGTAATCTTAAATACAAGGTTGACTTTGCCAGAATCAGGTCCATTGGACTTCTTGTCCTTTGAGCTTTTGGATGGAGGAGGATCCTCTTCATCTGCAACCTCTTCAACGTTACATTCCTGCATAGCAATTTAAATTATATGCTTATCAATGCAGGAATTTAAATTATATGCTTATCAAGACTAAGTTATGCATTGCTCTCTACTCACTCACAGTCACTGACATTATCAAAATCAAAGCCAGTACATACTGCAAAAGTGTGGAACTTCAGTAAATTACAATTGGATATTCAATTAGCAGAAACCAAACATAGTAAAACCTAAAGCTTTAAAGTTGAGTTCTAACAAATTTAAATTGTAGGGCATCCACATCCAAGTAGAACATCCAAAAGATTTTACATTTAGATAAAATAAGCATTTAACAGCAGGAAGAAGTTAACTTTGCCTTATTTTGTATCTTCCAAACTAACTTGAAGGTGACTCCATAAGCAATAAGAAATATACACCAACCTCTCACGGATTAAGAAGATCCTTAATTTTGGTCAGGATATAGACTAAAGGTTCAGAAACAAATGCAAAAGGTTTTGATGAGTAACTGTCCCCAATGCAGAGCCCAAAAAGGGGATAACATATTTTTCAAGGTTAGTATGGACTATTCCTTTCCTACTCTTATTTTTATCCTTTCTGCTGGCAGCTTATCTAGAAAATGGACTCCAGCCTGCCAGGCCCCCCTCTAAATGAAAAGGTTTGACAAAACACCAGCGCTGAACTCCAGCCACAAGAGTTCTAGTAGAGGTAAAATGCCAATAAACAAAAATCAAAATGATTGTGCAATGCACATTACACGGATTTTACTGGGTAAAAGAAGATGAGTTAGAAATTCTTAATTTCCAGAGTTGCTTCATAATCATATATGAATTAAGGGTGCAGATAAAAGTAATATAATTGTACTAGTAGGTCTAAATTCCAACAAACAAATATTCAAATGATTACACTTTCATATTACCTGCTGTTTACTTGTTAACAGTAAAAATTATTAGTTTCAAGAATTGCCTCACATAAAAAGTAAGCATTTAAGATAAATTTGCGTTAACGTAACCATCATGTTATGTCAATCAACAAGCTAAAAGTAACATGTAGTCATGGCATAGTAGAATATGAAGTCTTCAATAGTCAGAATTAAAGGTAAAGGGGTGGTCCAGTGCACGACCTAGCGGGATCTGGGGAGTGTAAATGAATGCAGCTTTATTATAAATATATTCTCCAGAAGGTTTGCAAACGTGCGGAATGTGAATTTGGTACATGTGTCAACTTAACCTTAGTAATAAAATTCCAAAATGTTTGCTTAGGCAAGGAGCAGACTGATTCAACATTCATATTCACATTTTGTTAAACATATCAGTTAAATCAACAAATTTTACTTTATTATAAGACTTCAAACAGACAACGAAATTTTCTGGAAAAAACCAACTCTTCTACCTTGTTTCAAATTTCAAAAATAAAAAATAGAGATAAAATATGATGTATAATATTTCATATTTTAAAGGTTTTATAAATCATTATATTTCAAATGAATTCTTTTGAAGTCTAAATTATAGCATTCCAAAAACAGTATTAGAAAAAGACAATCATAAGGGAAATTTTGATAACAATCACTAAATTAAGCCAGCCAAGTGCAGGCACCTGCAAAATCTGTTCATGCAACCATCATAAATTGCTGGGTTGAGAATTCCAGCATAATTTGTGTGATGCACAAGACACAGTACTGTAAAATTTATCAAATATGAATGTACATGATTAATGAAAGTACTCCATACCTCTAACGTAATAACACCACGAAAATGTCTTTCCTCTTGTTTTTTGGTGTACCCAAGCTGTGAAGTGAAAGATTAAAGATTAAAGTCAATACTACACAGTAAATTGTATTACAGGTGGTCAATTATATATCTCATCTGACTGAATAAAGATGCATCACAGATTCAAAAATATTTAGCAGTTCCTGCTTTGTATTAATCTCATCTTATACATAGTATCTCTATTTTGTTTTCTTCTTTTCTACCTAAATCCCATACTTTCAACATGCTATCAGAGTGATACCATCCTCCATTGCCTACTCCTGTCACAATTCCTCTGCCTCATTGCAAGCCTATAATACTCCTTTGTTGCATCCTCTATTTTCACCCTGATTTAACTTTCAGTGGCTATCTCACATTTACAGGCAACTTCTCTGGACACAAGCTGACATCTTATCGCAGTTGGCTTCCATTTTGATCAAACCCAGGACTGTTTGGCTTGTTCCCTTTTCTTGTCTGAAGCTCATTGGTTTAATCATTAGAAAGCTCTTATACAAGCACCACAAAGTTAAATATCCCAGCCATCCCCTACTGCCTTTTGCTTCGACACCAACACCCACCAGCCCTGCTTTGTTTGATTTCTTACTAGGAAATTGCCACTGCACCTATGTCCAAAATTGTATATTCATCTTAAGCCACGACATTGCTTTTACGTCATGGAGCCCACATTATATTTACACTATTTAATATTTTCTTTAAGTGTCCCTATTTGTAACAAGCTAAGTAAATTTATCTTACAAGGGAGTATTAGAAAATCAGTGTCATGGTATTAGCCTCACAAAGCTTGGTTTGTACTAGTAATGGTATAATACTACAATAATACCCAGCCAAATTACTAGCACAAATAAGTTGTTAGTGCTTTGTATAACAACAAATATCATATCTGATTTCATATAATAAAAAGTATCTGTTCTCTTTCCCTCTATGCTCATAATCATTTTTTCTCTTGTTTTTTTCACTCATCAGTCCCAGCATTCTCAGACATACTCCTTATTTTTTGTTTCTGTTGGTACTTCACTACCAGCATTCACTACATAAAGCATCACTAGCCTTACAGTTATCTCTTAAAATTTACTTTAAATTTAATACACATTTTGCAGTCACAAATTATGCATGAAATTTCTTTTCATCCTCCCAATTTGATGTCTATATGTGACCTCCCCATCAAACAGCCCCCCCCCCCCCCAAAAAAAAAAACTTTGTAAGAAGCATCCAATATACTGCTTTCTATATCTCCAATTCTACACTAAATTATATTTTGAACATTCTCTCCAGTGGTTAAACTATCTGAGTCTCCATCTTTTCTTGACATCTTGCTGGTTACGAAGGCTTTTCCATACCTAAAAAAATTTGGGCTAACACCTGGTTAACCACATTGTTAATATCTTTCCAAAGTACCTGATACTTTTCCCAACCTTCAGAAGTTTACAACCGTGCAATGTTTTTGTCTTTTAGAGCACTCTGTTTTAATCAAGACTATCAATAAGCCATCTTAGACATTTATATTTGTGCATCAAGAAAGAGTAGCCATGAGTCAAAACACTAGCATATCAATCAGAAGACAGTGAAACTAGATTAGGAAAAATAATGACAAATGCCTGAAGAACACATGTAAATAGTTTATCAACTTGGCCAACAGTTACCAACCTTCCCTGTCTTCTCATTTAGCACAAACCATCGTCTGCTCCAACCATTAGTTTTTGCACTTTTCTTTAACAAAAATCCTGCAAACAATAAAGAAAACTGGATTTAGTTTTTAATGATTTTGAAATATATAGTTTGGCAAATTCCAACTTCCAAATTCATGCAACATTAGTGCAATACTGCAATACAAATTAGGAATAGCTCCCATACTATTCTAGGTTAGATAGCCAAGAAACAAAATTGACAGAGCTTTGAGAATTAAATTCCTTTATGGTTAATAGAACATGCTCTAACTAGAAAGTCTAGAATAGTAATAGTAAAATTTAGGAATTTCTACAGAATTTTTCAGCATAACAGCTATTTCCAGAAGTTTCTATGAATACGTAAGTGTGATGTATGACATTTAAGTTGGTCTACATGATAATTCCAATTCCAAAATATATACATCAGACTCGGTATAAGTTTGAAATCCTTAAATCAAGCCAACAAATTGAATCACATCGCATTTATATCTATCCTAATGTTTTTCAATACATACACACACACATTTCTTATTGCTATATTAATTCTATTTACATATATTATTATATTATATGTTATATATTTGACACTATTATATAGTATATAATTATGCATTAATTTTTTTCTATATTTCTTTGAATATTATAGAGTACCTTCTAGTATTATAGTAGTATATGATTAATAATTAAAAAAAAAAGCAAAAAAAAGAACCTTCCCAATTGTAAGACTGTTTGGGGTGGAGAGTGGCCCAATTAGGGGTGCTGGGTGCAGGTCAGGCCCAACACCCTTCTCACCCAAAAAACCTCTTGGTGAGGAGGAAGTGGCGGCTGATGGGAGAAAGAGGCTAAGGTTTTTTTTTTTTTCTTGGTGAGGGTGTGACAGCTAATGGGAGAAACTAGAAAGAGGCTGGGTTTTTTTTGGGTGTAGGCCTGCATTCCAAATTTGGTCACTCTCCACCCCAAAGAATCCTACAATTGGGGTGGGTTTTTTTAACCGTTTTTTATTATTAATCATATATTATATTATTATAATACAATAAGGTACTCTAATATTTAAAAGTATAGATAAAATATTAATACATAATTATATATTATATAATAGAGACAAATATATAACATATAATAATATATAAATATATATAAATAGAAAAATGTAATAATTAAATAGAATATATATATATATATATCAGAAAGAATATAAAATATTATTAACCACACACCCATATAAAAAATTTAGAATAGCGACCATCCCACTATAGCATTTTTGGGATGTACGCTTCGTGCCACTATCCGTTATTGACTACTATGATTTCCACTGAACTAATATAATAATAAATAAGTAGAAAGAATATAAAATATTATTAAATAAATAAATATATATATACATATATTGTCATTTAAGAGAAAATACACACACACACATATATATACATATAAAAAAAATGTACAATAGCGGTCATCCCACGATAGCTTTTTGACTACTATGATTTCCACTAAACCACTACCCAAACCACTAAGCAATTCAAATTCCCAGATGATATATGCTTTTTTCCTGATATTTCCAGGAGCATTCTGTCAAAATTCAGAAAGAGCACCTACACAAAAAACATCTCAAGAGAGTGCTAAAGGGAGAATTGAGACTGCAAGAAATTTCTATCAGCAAAATGTAGCTGCATATAGAATAGGACATACCTGCTGTTATTTCTCCTTCAGGACCAGCAGTCTTTAAACCGGAGCCTTCTTGCCCTTCTTTCTCTGCCTGACCAGATTTGTCCTTTTCCTTCTCTTTCTTCTCCTCCTTCATTGATTTCATGCTTCCACCAGTTTGGGGACTAGTGGCCTGCAGTAAGCAGTTTAAATTCAACAAGTCACAAAGGAGCGTAAAAAATAAATCAACAAATTGACGTTACAAAAGCACAAGTCATCCTTTACTATTTTTTAAATACAATCCTTGTGCTACAGTAAGAGACCACCTACCCGGTTAAGTATAGATTGCTCAGCATCTTGCCCTTTTTTTGAGGATCGGCCCTTCAGCTCCTCCTCTCGACGTTGCCTTTCCATCCTAAAGTAAATAACATGGAATTACTAGATCAATAATGGCCTCACAAATATAAATTTGGGCAACATCTAGTTGTATATTGTTACATATAAGCAAGGACTAGAAAGAATTTCATGGTTAACTATGCAACACTATTCAAAAGAACAACTATCAAATGAAAAAATGCAGCATGTTCCTAAACAATTGTTCTTGGTGAACAGGGCATAGCAAATAGATCCTGCTTAAAAAATTTCCAACTAACAATTTGTTCTGTCAAGATAAAAGTGGGTTTGATAGAGCCCAAGAACACATGCCCAAAGAAGATATGGGCCAAATGCTAGATCAATTAAGACATGGAGAGTTTACTGTAGAAGAATGGGACACATGAAGAGCATCCAAGAACACACTAGTCAAGAAATTTTAACTTAAAGGTATCTTTTGAACTTTAAAAATTATAGAATTACCAAACAAATTTAAATTTAAAGTTCCTAGTTTTAGCTCTAAAGTAAGTAGCTTTTAAGCTAAAAAGGTCTGATCCAAAGCTACCAAAAAATGGCACAAAAGACAGAGTACTAGAGGAGAATGGAGGCACCATAATTTGCAGCAATGCAGTGGGATCCACTGGCAATTCTTCAGTTTCAGCATAACTAGATCATTATGCTTCAAAAAATGGGACCCCAATTGAATAATATATGCTTCAGAATATGCTTTGCAATGGGACCCTAGTGGAAGTTTCTCTCAGGCTTGGTACAGGGACCTGACCCACTCCTTCACCAAGGTGAATCTTGTGGGGGAGTATTCATAGACCTTCAATACCAAGGTATGTGCTACAAGGGTTGGGAAGTAGAAGGACAAACACACAGGGATAAGGAGGACAATATGGAAAATAAAGGGGATATTCAAGACGTTAAGTGTGAATTACAACCAAATGCTGAGCTACAAAGGAATAATTGGAGGAAGGGGGTGAGAATTTGGGTGGAAAAAATGAGAAGGAAAGATAGGTAGTACGTGGTAGGCATGAATTGAGGGGAAAGGGGAATGAGTTAAGGGCTAGGGCTAGGGCTAGAGGTTATGTGCATCTGCAAAACTCTAGATTTTTCTCACTCCATTTTCTGCTCTTTGGAGGAGCTAGTTTCTCCATTGTTTTTACCCCAAAAAAATTAGTTGCTAACAATTAGACAAATAAAGAGTAGGGAACATATCATCCCCCAAATGAGAGGATCCAGATCCATTCAAGAAATATGTCCAAATTACCTCCTTTGTACCAAGCGAATGAAGTGTTGGGGTGGGACAAAAGCACGCTCCATATCAACTAGTGCAACCACCATTTTCTTCGATTCATTCTTAAACCCTTCTAGTGCAGCAGTTGCTATAGCCACAACCTAGAAAGATTTTTAAACAACATTATCTAAAAGAAAGAGAAAGTGCACTCCCCACCTAGGGGATACCTTTAAGAAGGAAATATATATAGGAACAATAAGCAACAAAAAAAAAAAAGACTCCAATTTAACATAATATATTAATACAGGTATCAAGTAGAAACATAAAAACAACAATAAAGTACTATACCTCTCTCTTGAAAGGTGGGTATCTTCCTAAACCAGGTGTAGCATTGGCAGCAGCCGAAACAATATCTATCAGGACACGATGTACCTGGAGCATAAGGCAATGAGAATCTCCATGAGTAACAAGTAAAATAGAAGGAACAAACTGAGAAAAATGTGCAGTGAATCAAATGCCAACATTAGCTGCAAGGCACAATTACAATGTAGGACTTCTGATAGGAACTCATTATTTCTTATGAAGACAATGGAGACTAGCTCCTTACAAGAACACAAAATGTGGAAAATAAAAGATAAATCTAGACTTTTGAAGATGCACATAACCTCTTAGTCCAAACTAGGGTTTTAAATATCGTTCTGATACGCAAATATCGTCCGCAACAAAATGGTTTCGGACCTCAACGATACCGTTATGGAACGATATTGCGGAATGAACAAAAATTGCACATATCAGCCACAACAAAACGGTGTTGCAACCTCAATGCAACTTGGAAATCGCTGTTACGTCCGTATCGGAAATTTCTTTTTCCAAAAACCCATTTCAAACTTAATAATGGAGAGAAAAGAAAGTTTAATACAAAAAAAGTAAGCTTTTTCTGATAAAATCACATCCATAACACTCAAACAGATCTTCAAATGTTCTCTGCCTCTCAAAATTGAAGTATTCATAGTTCACAGCTTCAATTTCCATCAAGATTCACGAGCACAGTAGTACACCCACCATGCCACCACCGTTCGCGTCTACCCATTCTCTACTTAGTGACTTTTGTTCCGGGGGGAGGGGAGGAGTTCAGTTGATTCATGATTGTGTGTGTGTGTGTGACAAAAGCGGGTGCGTGCAAGACTTGGGGGTGCGGTCGTGAAGGGTGCAGTCGTGAAGGGGCTAGGGGCAGGGGATTGTGGGTGAGGGAATTTGTGGGGTTGTGTGTTTCCGTGTGGGGTAAGTGTAACTGGGCAAGAGATTGTGGGGGGTGAGGGGGTGGGAATTGGGCTAAATGGGTTAGATCTTAGGGGGGGGGGGGACACTTTGTGGGGGTGAGAATTGGCAAAATGAAATTGATATTGATAATTTGGTTGGAAAAAAGATATGAAAAATTATTTTTCAATGAGAAAAAATTAATAAATTTTATTAGTTATATTTTTTATTTTAATATATTTATTGTTTGTTTGAGAAGTTTTAACTAGTAAGCATCAAGTAATATTAATTCAAATTACTATAATTGAAAATAACTAATTAATTATTAATGTTAAATTTGTTAAATATATGAGTAGTGATTTAGTTATATTTTAATTTTTTAATTAACTTTTTATTTTAAATATCTCATAATGGCAAAAAATATTAAATATATATTATTATATAATAATATATAAAATTTTAATATAAATTTGTGTTAAGGTGTGCGCAATTCACACCACAACGACAACGACCACAATCCACATCGCAAAATCCGCAATACCCTTAACCACGAAAACCTTAACATGACCATGACCGCGACCTCAACCGCATTTTAAAACCTTGGTCCAAACCCATTCCTTTTTTCCTCCAATTCATGCCCTATCATGCACTAAACTGTCCTAGCCTCTTATATTCCCATAATCCCATTTCTCCCCAACTGCATTCCATCTCCAACTATTCCTTTCCAGCTCAGCATTCTGTCATGCTCCAGATATAAGAACATGAACATTCCTTTTATTTCTTATTCTGCCCTCCTCAATAATAGCAGTCTATCAAGTTGGTTGAATTAGAATCATAAAATTTACATATAAATGACACAGTCATCATTTTACATGTGCTGATAAGAACCTTGGGAGAACCACACCACAAAAGCTAGCCATTGTAGTTGGAGAGCCCATGCCTTATAAACCCCACACCAAAATCTCATACTTCCAATGTGGGACTCAAGTCCCATGCCTTGCAATTGGATCCTAACACGTGCTTTGAGAGGAATCCCAAAAGATATTCAAGGGATCCTATCTAAATTACCAAAATGTATAGTTCCATTACAAATAACATGTTTTCACAATAGGTAGAATGAATACATCCAGATGGAAGGGTAAGGACAAAGAATATGGATACTAAATCCAAACTTCAAAATAAACCTAAAAGAAAAAATAAATGAAAATATATAGAATAACACTACAACATATAAGGAACAAGCTACAATCATTTAGAAACTTGAGTAAAGGAAGTTAAATATAATTAAAGTTCATTCTACACAAAAAAAATTACCTCTTCAACACAAAGACGTGATGGTTCTTTTGCAAGTTCTAGAACAACTTTGATTAGAGATCTCAATCCCTTTTCAGGGGAAATAAGATAAGGCTGATAACCATCTGCTTCTAACACAATCTGATAATGGACAAAAACGGTAAGCAAGAGTAATAACATACCCCCCCCCCCCCCCCCCTTTCCTAAAAAAAAAGGGAACAACGAAAAAAGTAAAGCAAAAAGAAGATATCAACAAAACAGTGGTTCAAAACTTACCCTCTTTACATTGTTGATATCAAAATGCCTATCTAAAGGTAATTGCTTCATTCTATCAGGAAATCTACCCTCAAAACAGGAAACAATTTTCCAACCAGCTCCCTGCCAAAAATTCAATAGTATATAAAAAAAGGTCCAAGCAACAAATATAAAATTAAGTATTCATTAACACAAATTGAAAACAAACTTGTCACCAAATGCTGAAATTTCAAAATAATTCACTAATCAATTAATCATAAATGAGATTTTCCTCATTTATTCCTCCATTGTTCAGCTGTGAGCTACATTTGAGATAAGCTTTTGTAGTATTTGTTATGACAATTCAGAATTGGGTATGTCCTAGTCTGTTGGATCAGCTTCTTCATGTTCATTTTCAAGAGATTGGCAAGGAAAACAATACCTAGTGGCAATGTGTGGTTTAGGGGATTTAGTGGTTTGTATGATTGGAAAGGAATACTTGTATATTCAAGGGTGTATCTTTTCCTTTAAATCTGCCTTGTAAAGAATAGGGCATGGTGTATATGGCTTCTCTTTCGTGTACAGCACATGGTTTACAAACAGATTGGACAGCTCTTCTAGACTGAATAGTTTTACAGGACTTTTGTTTGTGTCATTGTATTGGTTTTCTTTAATTGGACTGAGAATTCCTTATCCTCTATCTTCTTGTACAATTTTATCTTTCTATTTCTAAAACACTTCCACACAAAAAAAAGGTAGTAATAATTTGCACTATATAAAATAGCAATAATAAATATTGAACGTAAACCAAGTAACCAATCACATTTTTTATCCAGAGCGCCATAACAATAATTATGAATATTAAATGCAAGTTAATCAAATATTCTTTCTCTATTCTAAAACCTCAAGCATGTTCTTTCTCAATTCTAAAACCTCTCAAGCTTCAACTTCTTAAAATTAAATTGGGCCCAAAAAATATTGTTTCTTCAATGAAAAGTAACACTAGAATTGATATGCTACAATATAAAAAAAAAAAAGTTATAGATTATTCGGGGATAAAAAAATAACATTCCCAATAATAACTAACATAAAAAGTAAATAAAAATTAACTAAAATATAAGATTTGAGACAGCAAACCTCGCCACTGGTAATGTGCTGTAGGAACTTATCCTCAAATTCACGGCAAAGTTCCAAGGCTATAGCACGTGTACCCTCTGAAGTGGTGACCATTGACTCACCAAGCCTTGCCAATTCATCCTGAACTATCTGAGACTTCCCTTGTAACCTTAACAGTGTCAGTAAAGTAAAGATTAATAGAGTGCACTTTCTAACACAAATCAGTTAGTAAGAACAGCTATTCACGTAGTAAACAAAATATGAATATTAAAAACACAAAAGATGTTACATAAATTCCAAGAAACAAGAACCATTGATCTATTGTCCAGTTCTTAGTTTTCCGCTACTATATACAAGAACCAAGTCAAAACAACAATATTTATAATTAATAAGAAAATGGCATATTGCACTACATAGAACTTACCCAGAAAGAAGGTTAGGAACCCGAAGCTTCATACGATTCTGAATCTGCTGTGCCAGGGCATCCACTAAAGCTATCCTTCCAAGCTTACTTTGAGGAGCTCCTGTCAATATGGACTTGAGGCTTTCATTCTCTGCTCTCCATGCAGTTTCTAAAGAACTTTCAGAACCAGCAGATCCAGACTGTGCCGTAGCTATTGAAACTGATTGTCCAATCAATGCAACCCAAGGGATATCTGATGTTTTTGCGGGACCCTGATTCAATAAGAGAGCTTGTACTGCAGCCAGTGATTTTTGGTCATTTGCTGCTTGGTCTATTTTACTAATAACGCCAACGGTTCTGGTACCTATGAAAATGTTTTTTCCTATTTCGTCAATTAACAATGACACAACTAATACATAATAGCAAAGGGAATCAAGCAAGTCCTCAGAAGAAAAAGTCCATAAGTTTTGCATAACAACATTCCTAAAAAGAACCGTGCAAACAGTCTACCTTCTCCATCATATTCCTTTGCGTATCTCAGGGCTCGAGATGAAGCAATTTCAGGTGCTTGAGCTGCAGGTACAACAACTAGCAAAATGGCATCATTATGCTCTGCATATTCACTAACCTATGCAAGGACCACATTAAACAACATCAGAATCCCAAAACTGTTCAATGATAACAAAAACCAAGAAGTTTGGGAATCAATTTGGGAAATGTATGACACCAATTACCATTGATTCATCCATGATGCGCTGATCCAACCCAGGTAAATCAACCAATTTAAGAGGCGGTGCTGGGAAGATAAGATGATAAAAAGAATGTTAGGATTTAGGAAGTATAGTTAAAAAAAAGAAAAAAAAGTACAGCACATATAACTGGAGCCTGTCAATAACCTAATTGATTCACTCTTTCAGGGTTCAAATGCAAGCCAACTTTCAGTAATTATCTGATATCATAAGATATTAATAGTACACAGCAACAAGAAACTCAAAAGTTTTGTGAAGCACTGAAGGCTACTGTAATTTCAAGAAGAACTAATTTGACAAGCAAACTTCATCGTGCGGCTTCATATGGAGAGTCCAAAAAGACATAACAACATGTTATGATACCCGGCAATTCACCTTTTCAAAGCAGTACAATTCTATCTAACTGCATAACCTGAATGAAGACAGTAAGGTAACTAAAATAAATCATCAGCCATTCATCAACAAACCTGCACTCGTGCACAGCTTCAAGTAAATTTGATCTCGACCCTTCCCGGAGGATCCCTTACTCAGTCTATCCTGCAACGAATGTCTCAAAGCACCTGCGGCAACCCAAAAAAGCACGTGAATACGCTCATCAGTGAAGAAAAGAAGCAAATTGTATAGATCAGCAACTTTGGTGTGTGCAGTTTCAAGAAGAGAATAGGAACTGACTTGCGGAGACTTGCTGTGACTTGTTGTCAATCTGCAATATAATGGATTTGCTGCTCAACGAAGTGTCTCGCTGCAGATCAATGCATATAGGAGCCCTAGTAGCTCCGTTCTCACCAGTAGGCTGGAGAATACAAAATTTCACACTAAGTTTCACTTTCATAACAATAGAATATGGTTTAAGAGAAAAAGAGAGAGTTTGGAGTTTGGAGTTGAAGTTACCAGAACGGGATGTCCAATCAAACTGTTGAGAACAGCGGATTTACCAGCACCCTACAAAATCGGAATTGAAGTGACCAAAACACAGTGATGGTGATGAAACGACGACGTAGAAGAAGAAAAACGTGAAGAAATGGAGACTTACAACATTGCCGAGTGCAACGACGTTGAGGAAAGTGGAAGGTCTTCGGGAATTGGAAGAGGCGTTGGACTCGTCGACGTCTTCGTCGGCGAGAAGCGCCGTGGCTTGGCGCATCGAATCGGCGAGCTCCGACAAGTCCTCGATCGCCGCCATCGGTGAATCAATCAACGGATCCAAAACGGAGAAGCTTAGTCGTCGTCGAATCGAACGCGCGCCGGATAGGGATCGATCGGAATCGAACCCTAAATCAGAGCCTCGCTACGATCTGGAGCGAGGTATCAATCAGATCTCTGAGTTTCTCTCTCTAGAATTCAACAAATTGGGGGTTCGTCTTGACTATAATGAAGTTTGATTCAGAAATTTCAAAAAGCACGCACACTCTCTCTCTCTCTCTCTTCCGCGTTTTGAAATGGTTGTCCCAGTCGTCTTGTCTTGTCTTTTTATTTTGAATCTTGTTTTGTTTCAACCTAATTTACTTTTTTTCTCTCAAATTAAATCACCGCCCAACGTCTATTCACCCGTAAGAAAAGTATATATGGTTTGGTTCAATTTATCAGCTAAGATTTGAAATACAACCCTATGCTTTTTTTTATGTTAATGGGAGAAATACAACCCTCGGGGACAGCTAAAGGAAGGGAGGAATTGGGCCATATGAGAAATCTATCCCTCCAACATTTTATTGTGTAGTTGCATGTCGCCCATTTGATCAGTCAACTTCTTGATAGAGTTGCTTACTATCTCATTTGTTTGTTTTGGCTTATCACAAAGTAAGTCATTAAGTTTTCAAGCTATGACGTGATTATTGCCTCGAATTTAACGGTTGTTGGAAACTGTGACCACCAGGGCCCTTATTGAAGTTTGAGAGCTACTAGAAATTATGTTGTTGACTGTCTTCTTATACGTATTTGAGTAGGGGTCAAATTTTTCCTTCTTGGGATAGTCATGAAAATTATGTGTGGCAGCCGCGTTTTCCATTTGCTCCTCTTGACCATCAGGTATTCCTGCTTGACAATCTATAATTGTACGTCACTGCACACTACAAATCTCACAAGAGAGGTTAGTAGTACCCACTACATTAGCATTGCCTTTTTCCAATTTATCAAATTTCTGGCTTAAAGCATTGAATTTAACCATGAGAAGGTTAATGTTATTTACTTTATACTTACATAGGACAACTCTTTGTAAGGTGTTGCCTTGTTCGCCTACCCAATGGTGTTGATTTGCTACCATCGCCTCAATGACGTCTGGTCCCTTATTGAGGGGCTTACCCATGAAAGCTCCATCTGCCACAGTGTGCAATGCCATTCTACTTGGACAGTTCAATCCATTATAAAAGAAATGGATTGTGAGTGCTTTTTCAAACCTATGATGTCGACATGCGAGCAACAATCCTAAGAACATCTCCCACGCTTCGACGAAAGACTTGTTATCACCCTAGCAGAAGTAAGTGATTTGCTTCCTCATCTCGTTTGTCTTTGATGGTGGGTAATACTTGTTCAGGAAGGCTTTCTCACAAAGGTCTCAAGTAGTGACAGCATTCTTGGGAATAGTCCACGCCCATTGCCTCGCCTTGCCTGTTAAAGTGATAAGGAATAGGCATAAATGGAAAGCATCAACTGAGATACTTTGAAAATTTTGGGTCTCGCAAATTTCCAAGAACCTTTCAAGGTCCTTCATGGGGTCTTCTAAAGGCAACCTGCTAAATTGATTTTACTTCAACATGCTTAACAAAGCAGGTTGTATTACAAAATTGGTTGTCGTTGGCCGAGCTATCCCAATTGGCAACCCATGCCCGGATCGTCGAAGCGGCAAAGTCCTTCAAAGGTCTAACTTCCTACTTTTCTGCCATGGCTCTTGTCCCTTCTAGAAATAAAATCACTCTTCGCTTCTTTTTTTGTTGCCCTCTCCTTCTATGGAAAGTTCTCTTTATTTCAAGGTCTACTTCAATGGGTTCCCCGAGACAAAGAGATCTTTGCATACATAGGAAAAACACATGCAAAAGAGTACAGGCCATGAAGTCTGAAAATGAAATAATAAAAGAAAATAAAAATAAGAGATTCAAGGAGAAATTTTTGTCTAATTCTTATTAAAAAGCAAAAATAACCAAGCCAAGACACGCAGTCCCCGACAACCGCACCAAAAACGTGATGTGATCCCGTAATTGTATGGGGTCGTCGAGTAATATAAAATATCGTTCTCTCCTCAGGGACTACAAGTTTGGTTTACCAATTACAACTATTTAATTAAAACTAAACAAAAAGGAGTTTAATTGGGAAATTTAGGTTTTGAATAATTTTAAAGGAATGCAATTCAAAATTGAATAAAGCAAGCAATTAAAATTGGGGGTAAAACAATAATAGAAAACTTTCAGGATTGGGGGATCGCACAATGATTCATTATTGGATTAATTGCCTTGTCTAGTGCTCTAATTGGTTCTCTTTAAAGCAAATTAACCTAAGGTAACCCTCATTCCCTTTCAGGACACGAAGATGTGTCTAATTAAATTAACCCTTACTTTCGCAGTAGCTATGTTCAATTAAACCCATTAAGTTTCTTTATTAATTCATTGAATCCCCGAAGGATTAAACCTACTTTTGTAGTTCAAAGCCTAAGTCCTTTCCCTATGGGTCCAACGATTAGATTCACCTTTTAGTTCTTGCCTAAGTGTCTAAGGTTGTGGAAAACGTTGATCAAATGCTTCCTATAGGTAAAATAACAAAGAAATAATCAAGAGTAGAACACAAAGGCAATTCAATTAAAACGTCCAACTAACATCAAGGGCTATGCCCAAATCTCAGAACAAGAACTACTCACACATAGTCGGGGTAGAATCCCCAAAATAAAATAAGAAAGGTGAGGAAAAAATCAAACTAGGAAAGAAATTGTAGGTGAAGCCAAACAATCCCTGATCCTTCTCCCTATAGTCTAAAACAAGTTCCTTCTAAATCCCTAAACCTAAACAAAAAGGGTATTTAAAGGTATAGGCTAATAATAGTTCAAGCTCAATTACAAAACAAAAGATAAAATACGCAAAATAAAAATTTGGACGCATTCATAGCCCTGTGATTGTCGTCATAGGGCCATGATCTTCGCACAGGTCTTCTATAAAGCTCTTGATCACACCCCCATGATTTTCTCTAGCAGTCTTACCAAAAATTCTCCTATTTTAGCTCTTTTTCTAGATTCTTTTTGTACTAAAACTTTTCCTCTTCAACCTTCCAAGTGAATAGCAATATAGAAAGATTGACACCTGAAACAAAAATAAAAGAAACGAGCAAAAAGTCCTACAAATGGAAAAATAACATGAAACCAAATGATATTTAATTAAAACTTAGGAAACACTGCATGCAATCCTAACTAAAATGCCATGAAAATATGGTATGAAATGCAGTACATCAATTCTCAACATCTACAAGGATTATTTAATTTATAAATATCATTGTTTATAACATCTTATTAAAAAGGGAACCTCCTCTCCCTTTCTTTCTTTACTATAGATTGCTTTCTAATGCTTTGTTCAAGGAGACAACACACCAAATTTGTCAAAAGAGGGTTGAGGAAAATCTACGATTTTGATTTAGCTATAAGTTAATCAGTCATGAGCTAATCTCACAACCCTAATCATAACAACCAATGCTATTGTTCGAGCCTTTGCTTAAGCTACCATAGATTAATTCAATCTTTTGAATGCCTTTTCTAATTGACATTAAGCTTTCACAGTCAATATCTGAGATTGATGATGTAACTAAATGGGTGATGCCCTATCTATCCAGGGCAGAATGCTTATGATTGGATAAGGCAATAGGACAATCCAAAAAAAAGGGTCATCGTTCTTAATATCGAAATTCATTTATTCTTATTAATAATTTACGAATAACCTACTTGCTTGGATATGCATGAAATAATGCTCCACGAGGAAGGGCATCTTCAAAGTTATAAATAATAGGTTGACCATTAGCCATGACCTTATGATCATCGTCCTCTGGGGGCGGGGAATAACTGTCATTAATCTCGTCCTCGTCCATCATGTAAGGTCTCCTCCAGCTCCATACACGTGTTGAACCTTGAGGTGGGCATCATAATGATACCCCGGGATGTCCTTAGTGGATAACATGTCGAAGTTGCTGCAACAGTGCAGCTGCAGGTTAGGGTATGGCTAATGGATTAAGTAGCCATGGTGTAGGAGCATATAATGGTGGAGTTGGCATATACATGAATCTAATAAAGATAAGCATGGGCACATGTTGTAGTGGAGTTGTTGGTAGTAGTGTAAGAGCAATCGATGGCAGAGTCCATATCGATGGTATGGCCACGAATCTATCTATAACACAAGTAATGACTCACGAAGTAGTACGAAAACAACCCAAATAATTGTCATCAACAACTTACCCTTGTCCTTACCACCAGTCGGTGGTCAGGGTGGGGGTGGGTCACCTTCTCATCATGCCATGTCCATACATATAATAATTATGATTATTATACTATAAAATAATTTCTTTTAAAATATTACGAGACTTAACACCTATCCAAACTTTATGAGACTTACATGTTATTTTATTATTGAATTTACTTCAATTTTTATTTTATTATTTATATTTACTTAAATTTTACATATTTAATCATTTTGTTTAATTTTATTATTAAATTTTTTCCTATTATATTATTATTAAATTTTACCTAAATTTTTATTTTCTTATTTAAATATACTTAAATTTTATATATTTAATTAATTCACTTAAATTTTATTATTAAATTTTACCTATTATTTTATTGTGAAATTTTACTTAATTTTTATTTTATTATGTATATTTACCTAAATTTTACATATTTAATCAATTTATTTAAATTTTATTATTAATTTTTTCTTATTATTTAATTATTAAAATTTACTTAAAATTTATTTTACTATTTATATTTATTTAAATTTTACATATTTGATTAATTTACTTCAATTTTATTATCAAATTTTTTCTATTATTTTATTATTAAATTTTACTTAAATTTTTATTTTATTAATTATTTTTACTTAAATTTTACGCGTTTAATCAACTTGCTTAAATATTATTATTAAGTTTTACTTATTATTTAATTATTAAATTTTACTTAAATTATATTTTATCATTTATAGGCTTAAGTATCTTTTTGAGCCATAAAATTTGGGTTTAATTTGCTTTTGGTCTCCAAAATTGAAAAGTAATTATTTTTGTCCCCCTAATTTGAAAATAGCCTATTTTTGGTCCTTAAGGATATTTCTTTGTGATCATTTTAGTCTCCCTGGTAAGCACCAAAAGTAAACTGTTTTTAATTAGAGGGCGTCAATTTTAAATTTGGAGGAGAAAAAACAAACTAGGGCCAAATTTGAGGAACCAAAAATATATTTAAGCCTTATTTATATTTACTTAAATTTCACATATTTAATCAATTTACTTAAATTTTATTATTAAATATTATCTATTATTTTATGAGTTTAATGGATATTCATTGTCAGTGTAAGTCAACTAATTAAAAATCAACTTTGGTGTAACTTTTAGGGTCGTTATTATCATAGTCAACAAACTTATCATACATGGTAGTTTGTGATTAAATGACAGTCTAAAAAAAAACTTTACACCATTAGTACATATCCTTTTTTACTCTTATTTTATTATTAAATTTTACTTAATATACAACTCCAAATTTAGGTATCCAATTTTTAAAATATTTAAAATTATAAAAATCACCAGCTTATTTGATTTAAAAGAATTTGAATATTTTAAACGTTCAAATCTAGTTTGTCATGGACATCCATCCGTATGGGATAAGGTTTATAGGATTTGTACATCTTGTATGGGATAAGGTAATATTTTAAAGATAACTTGGATCACGTTCAAATTATCATCAAAAATTAAATTGATTCATCCTTTAATGAAAAATAAATTCAGTCGTTTAATTGAGTATTTGATGGTTGCATCACATAGAAGATATAGATTTAATTGAATGAATTATCTATCTATTCATTATCCAAAAAGAAAAAACATATCCATATGATTAAATTATTTTTCGTTCTATTAATCAATCTCAAACAAACTAACATCCCCCTCTTTATATAAAGGTTAGTTCCTTGTAAAAAAATTATAGAGTACTATTATGTACAACTTTGTTTTTCGTAGCATATTCAAAAAGAATGGAACCACAATGCTACTTCTATTGCGTGCCAAGGTTGAATGATCAACACACCACACTTATGCTTGGTAATATTTTCAAATTCAGCATTGAAGTTTCATCTCACTCAATCAACACAGATGTTAGTACAGAACCATAATTCTCAATCCAGACCCTGCCATAACTTCTTCCAAGAGGGTCAAGATTTCTTAAGGACAATGTTGTCACACATACACTTCTTCATTGAATCCCTTGAAGAAATAACAGAGTGGGTCATATCTGCAATTCAAGAATTGTTCCAAGTTACTGTTGTTGCTTCTCCTCCTCCTTCTTTTTTAGAATCTCAATACCGAGAGATCCCTTAAAAGTTGGTAATTTTCTTAGTCAATAATGGCATGCATGCAGCGATGGCAGAGTCGATGCAAAATTTCATAATGATTCCAGCATCCAATGAAGCCATTCAGAAATCGTTGAAGAAATCTACTGTTATGACATAGAGCAAGTGTTGTCCTATCTACTTGGAAGAGTTGGATAGTGATACTGAATGCTACATAATGCCATGCTATCATGAGTTTCACCTACAATGTATTGTGGCCTGGCTATAGACTAGTCAAGTGTGTCCCTTATGTCACTACCATTTGTCAACCCTCAAAAACTTGCAAAAATATTGCAATTATATGATCGAAATTCTTAAGTAAATTCTGTTATATTCATGTAATGTTGCTTCAACAATACTTGAGTTGTAATAAATGCCTTATTTGTTTGGTGACTATGTTATCAAAATTATGCAATACATTAATGGTTCTTTAATTGAATGGATTATTTTGGTTTGTATTAGTGTCAGAAATTTTGAAAGATTGTAATTTGTGTGCAGAAATTTTGAAAGTTTTAACTCCTACTTTTGTTTGAATTGTATAAGGCCATTCTAAAATATAGAACACATTCAAATTTGCTTACTTGTAAATTAGATGGCTTTGACAAAGGCTTTTTCTAGAAAAGGTTGTTGTAATATTAATTTTCTTTGCTAAGTGTATCCAAAACTTGAAGGCCTTAACAATATATCTAATAATAATAAAATGAAACTCAAACATTAGAGTCTTGTTTTTTGGTGCAGTTATAGTTTGACTTACCCTCTCAAGTTTTTTACACCTTCAGTAGCTACTAAATCTTTTAGTGTTAATGCTTGATGAAATTTTAGTAGGAAAATAAAAGGTTGACCTTATTTTTAATTCGTACTTATACACATTTGAATGGTAAATCTACTAAAACTTGTGCAAAAACAGATATAACAATATTGTTAGATTTCATTGTAATCTAAAGTTTATTAACATGATATTCTCAACAAGAACAATTATTGCTTCTACAATTACAATACATTGTACATTTACACAAATCACACATGTGATTTGGCACATTCCCTTGAGATAAATTTGGCATTGAAGGCAAAGGAGGTAATGCTATTTTAGGCAAATTTGGTATAACAGGTTGAGTCGTTTGTAGAAGATGAAGAGTTGTTAGGCCAAACTCCATGCTTGAAAGGAACGAAGTATAAAAAGGGCTATGAAATGAGTCCTGGCTTAAGAAGTTAAATATTAAAGAATTTGGAACAAAATGGCTATGGTAGAAGTTAATTAGCATGAATAGCTTTTCAGGGGCTGAGTTATATAAGGTTTAAAGATGTGAAACATGCACTAAAATGGTTGGTCATTTACCTTATTTACTTGTATACATGTCCTCCAACTGTTGTTGGTGTAGCGGGTGTCGTGTGTGCTTGCATGTAAATTAGAGTAGTCAATAGTGCGTATTCGCGCCATAGACCCCCTCACTCCTGAAGAGTGTATCGCATCGCACCTTGTCATCGCGGTTGTCACACTGCGAAAAAGGCCTAAAACCGTGCAAAATCGCCCCCAAAAACAGATTTCATTGCCGCTTCCAAAAATTCAACTAGGAGGGCCCAAAAAACCCTAAAACTATGTCATTTTAGGGTTTTTTTTAAAGTGCAAATGGGTAAATTGAGTGGGTCTTTATTTTTAACCATTTAAACCCACGATTTTATTTTTACAGTTTACATTTTCACCTTTGTGAATTACTCCTGCACACTTTGAGCCTCACCTCCTATGCATCCGTCGAGCTTTCTACCTCCCTTTTTCGATGAGGCTCGCTGCTTTCAGCGAGGCCTGCTATTGCCAGCGAGCTTTCTAGTGGCAAAATTGCAACTTCTAGTGAGTTTCTAGCGATTTCAAATATGCAAATTTCTTTCTTCTTTCTTCTCTATTTAACCATAATGGCTTCATCTCAACCTGTTTAGCCAATCTCTCAACTTGTTCAGCCACCATCAACCTTTTCTTATGCATTCTTAAAGCCTACTGGAAATAACCTTAACATGGCTTGGCAATGGAATAGCCTACAAGATATCAATAATAAGAAGGTTATAATTTGTGATTTTTCGTTTGAAAACCACCACCGGTGGTATTACCCGAGCATAAAGACACCAGATGGGATTGAGAGGAAACGTTAATAGTTGTACCAAGACTCCCTCTAATGTTAGAGCATTGCTCAAGGAAGCATTTGTGAAGATGACTGAGAAGGATGCATATTTGATTGAGATTCAAGAGAAAGATGAGGAGGAGGAAGAGGTAGAAGAAATCCACACCATTTTAACTAAAAAAAGGTTTGCAAGTGTAGTAACAACATCAAGTGCAGCCTCAATTGACCTTGCCTGCATTGCCAAGAAAGGGAAAAATGTAAAAGGTCCCATTAATTTGTTGTTGTTTAGGAATCTAGAGAATACTATTAAATTAGGCAAGAACAAGAGGCAAACAAGCATTAACGATGCTTGTAAAAAAGAGGCAAGAGTAAGGACCATACAATAAATAAAGCGTTTTCTTGTTAGAAACAACATTCCTTTTAACATTGTGCGATCAAAAAGCTTCAAGCTAATGATTGAAGCAATTGGAAATTATGGCCCACATTTAAGGTCTCATCCTACCACGAGTGTAGAATTCCTCTTCTGAATAAATAGTTGGACCACAAGAAAGATTTGATAAAAATCATGAGGTTGAAAAAGAAAATTTCAGTTGCACAATTATGTCAAATACATTGACCAATAAGAAGAATAGAACCTTGATTAAATTTCTTGTAAATTATCCAACCGATTCTATTTGTCAAGAGCATTGATGCATCCTCTTATATGAAGATTGGGGAAAAATTGTTTGAGTTGTTCGATAATTTTGTTCAAGAGTTTAGAAAGTGGAAGGTTATGCAAGTGGTCACTGACAATGGAAACAACTATGTTTTGGCTAGTAAGAATCTTGGTTATTACTAGATGATTTTGATTCTCACTTGTTAATGTCTTTATTTATTTTAGTTTGTGAAATTTGGTTTTAGATAAATTGTTACATGTAACACCCCTACTTTTGTATATTAAATTATTCTGTATGTTTAAAAATTATTTTTAAGTCATCAATGTATTTAGAATAATTAATAATAATTTTAGAACATTTTCTAGAATTTATTGAGATAATTTTTGTAAAATGACAAAAATACCCTTGGTTGAGTGTGGGAACCAACCGGAGACTTTTTGGCCTCAAAATATTTTGAAAATTTTATATTAAGTATCTCTCATTATAAAAACTTTATTTTGAGAGAAAAGTAGTGAAAAATATAATAATCCTATTTCAATTTTTCCACTGTTTTTTTATATATATTTGGCAATACAATTCTGAAAAATCAGAAAGGAATTTTGAAATTCTAACTCCCACCATTTTGCTCAAAATTTCAAGAGCTATTTAATCGTGATTTTTAATAATTTTTCCGAGCCAGAGCCGGAGAAATTAAAAAATGACAATTTTGTCCCTATTTTTCAACATTAAGAATTGACATGAGGAAAAGATTCAATTGACATTAAAATGTCAATTTGAGCTTGGAATTATGTCATATATATTAAAATATAATTTTGGGAATTTTTGGAAATTTCCTGGAATTTCTGTGTAAAATGACCAAAATGCCCCTACGTGTTTAATAAGTCAGCTAGTACTGGTTTGACATTCAAAAAGGGTGAAAATAGTAATTTTAGTTTAATTATGGGTAAAATATTTAATTTTATAATTTTGATAAAAATTTTGGTATTTATTGAATTAAAATGGATTTTTTATGAATTTTCTAGCTTAAAAATACAAAATAAATACATATAATTTGAAATAAATTAATAAAAATTAAAATTTATTATTAGAAATTTATTTTTGATGAAAATTAATGTATTTGTCCAGTTTTGCATTAAAATACATTATTTTGATATTAAAAGCTAATTTTCAAGTTTAGGCGTTTTTGTCGGTACCGGTTAATTCACCTACATATAAAATTTGACACATGGAGGCTTGGGAAAGCTGGTGGAGCACGTCCCCAACCCTAAAATAGGTGATTCACCACCTATTTGAGATATGTGTCCCTAAATTGGATTAAAAATAAATAAAAATTGGATTTATGACATAATAGTGACATAATGGATGATGTAAATCTTTGGACACCTAGCCCCCCTCCTTCTTCTATAAATAGGCCTCAAAGTTTTCAGATTTTCACTCATCCTTTCCTCTCCCAAGCTAGAGAGCTTCTCTTTCTAAAGTTTTCTCTCTCTAAAATATTTTTTTTATCTAGTTTTTATGTTAAAATTTTGCTAGTTTTCAACTAGTAGAATTTCTCCTCCTAGAAACTTTGCACCAACAATTCCATCCTCTTCATTAACTATCTTAGAGGCAATGGGGGGAGTGGGGTTGGTTCTAAATTACTGTCACTTTGCATGTTGGTAGGAAGGGTTTTCCCCTAAACCTGTTTAGGCTTAAATTTTAGTATTGTTATTATTGTTTAAAGTTAAACTTTAATTTTTACTTAGTTGTTACTCTGCCCAAATTTAGATTATTAAATCATAATTACTAAATTGTTACTCTGCTTAAATTTAAATTATTAAATTATACTTGCTAAGCTGTTACTCTGTTCAATTTTAGAAAATTAAAATGTATTTATTTAGTTGTTATTCTGCCAAAATTTTAGAATTATACTATAATTGCTATGTCGTTATTCTGTTAAAATTCTGGTATTGTGCAATTTCTACAAAATAAGGCAGAAATATTGATTGTACTGGTGCTCAAATTAAATGAGACTAGGGAAGCCTCTGCTTGAGAAGTTAGAAATTAACAGTTTAGTGAGTAATGTAAAGCAAGTGACATGTAGTGGCATGGCACCCTGCTAGGGAAGCCACAGTTTGGTACGCTGAGGAATGAAAGGCAGGGACCCACTTGCGGAGGTCTTGGGGGTAGGCATCGAGTGGTGAAAGTCCCAATGGCCAAGGTAGCGCCCTTGAGCCAGGATATTCGTCTGACCAAACTCGATAACCCCGACAACTGCTCAGCATTCCAGGATCGGTTTGAGAGTATACCTCTATACATGGATATCCTAAATTGTTATTTTTTTCCTCAATGATGACGAGGACTGTACCATGTGATGGTGTTAAGAGAGGTATATGTACTCTCAGTCACTTCCCAGGTTTTGTTGAGAACTATTACCCACTGATGGGAAGTATGGATCCATACCTAGTCAAGGGTAGTCGGATACAACTTAGAATGAACCTTAGGATCTTTTATGTTGTCAGTTGTGTTTTATCTTTGTTTTATGGTAGATTTCCTACTGCACATGTAAAAGTGATTTTAGAACAAAACACCTCACTCCATTATTTTCTTTTGTGTATGATTGGTCGTGATTATTGAAGACGACATTAACGCTTCGTGATGCTGAGTACGAGATAGAGAACATCTCAACGGGGAAGGACCTGAAGACCTATAGTATCTTCTTTTTGTATAAGGGATAGGGTAGATAAATATTGCTCTGTATAGGATCTCTTTTGATGTATATAGTGTGCTAGGTAGTATATGTATTTCAATGTACTTTTGTTTTCTGACTGTTATGTATTACTCAAACCATGATGTACAGTTTTATGAAATATCTGTATATATCTTTCATATTTTATTACCATTTCTAAATTATGTTAAGTTTGGAATTTCTTTTAAAACTGGAAAAATTTTACACACATTTTTATTTACTTAAACTTAATAACTAAATTAATATGAATTATATTTAAAATTAAATGGGGGTTACATTACAAGCCAAGAGGCAACATTTATCTTGGACCTCATGTGTTGCCCATTGTATTGACTTAATGTTAGAAGACATTAGGAAGATAACAAGATTCAAGAAGACTGTTAAAGGGGGACTAGTCTTGTGGGCTTCATTTACAACCACTCTTTGGCATTGAATACCATGAGATGGTTCATCGATAAAACAGAATTGGTTAGATATGGGGTGACTGAGGTTTGCCACAAACTTCCTCATGTTGAAAAGGTTGCATAATCAAAAAAATAATCTTAGAATGATGTTCACTTCTAATGATTGGTTAAAGTCAAAAGCAGTCAAGGAAAGTAAAGAAAGAAAAAGCAACTAACACAGTGCTCATGCCTACTTTTTGGCACGATGTGATTTACACTCTCAAGGCAATGAGACCTCTTCTACAAGTTCTCAGGCTAGTTGATAATGAGAAAAAGCTTGCAATGGGTATATGTGTGTGTGTGATTTACACTCTCAAGGCAATGGGACCTTTTCTACAAGTTCTTAAGCTAGTTGATAATGAGAAAAAGCCTGCAATGGGTATATATATACATACATACACGCATACATACATATATATATGAGGCTATGGATAGGGCAAAAGAAGTTATCCAAAATGCATTCCAAGGAAAGCAAAGAGAAGTACAGGATGTATTTGATATAATTGATAGAAGATGGGAGTACCAACTCCATCACCCATTGCATGCAATAGGTCATTATCTCAATCCTTAATACTTTTATGGCAATCCAACACTTGAAAATGATACAGAAGTGATGGAAGGGCTGTATAAGTGTAGTGAAAGGCTATCTACAAATGAGGAGGATGAAGATAAGGCAAACAATGAGCTACATATTTATAGAAGAGTTGGAAACCTCTTTGGCTTGAAGGTGGCCATAAGACAAAGATCTTCCTTATCTCCTGCTAAGTAAAATATCATTTTATAATTTTAAATGATCATTATAAATTTGTGTACATGCCAATGTTAATGAGTTGTTGCATTGCAGTTGAATAGTGGAAGAACTATGGATCACATACTCCATGTTTACAGAAGGTTGCCATTAAAGTGTTGAGCTTGACCTGTGGTTCTTCAGGATGTGAGAGGAATTAGGGCATCTTTGAGCATGTAAGTAATTTCTCAAATTACTTCATTTTAAAGAGTTTCACGAAAGGATATGAAACTAACATTTTTTTCAGTAAAATAATTCTAAAAAGAAAAGTAAGCTTGAGCATAAAAGGTTGTAGGATTTAGCTTATATAAAATATAACCAATCACTTGAAGAGCGTTTTGATTACCATGATGTGATAGATCCAATTATATTGAATGAGGTTGATGAAAGTAATGAATGGTTATTAGGGGAAATGGCCAATGTAAATGAAGAAGCTGTCCAAGAAGATGAATTGGTGTTCGATGATCTAACTTAGGGAGTTGTGGCAGTTGCAATTGGGGCTGGAGAGCCTATTACCTATACTAGACAACATGCAAGAGCTAAGAAGGCAGCTACAACTTCTATTTCTAAGTCTTTGGGAAGAAAGGAAGCACTAGTGCAAGAATAAGAGGAGGAGGAGGAGGAAGAAGAGGAATATGGTGGTGAAAGTGAAGAGGAGGAACAAATCTACAAGAGTGATGAAGATGGGATTGAGGATGTGATGCCAAACATTGCAGCTAAGGATCATGATACTATTTGAATGTTTTTCACGTTTAGTAGATGTGCATTTGTAATTGTAAGTGGTTAGCAATCTAATGGTGGTTTTAGTGGATGATGGTTAAGGGGGTGATAGTAGCTATGGTGGTGAGAAACTAAAGAGGAAAAAATATCTATTTGGGAATGGGAGAATATATAACTATTGTAGCTGCACATCAAATGAAACTTTGTAATGGATGTTGTCTCCATAATTACTTTGAAAAACAATATTAAATACACAACATGTTGTTGATCTGAGTGGTATTAGACTTGGATCCTTTAAGCATGGTATTGGGTTTGAACACTGTGGATGGAAAAATGTGGTTGGAAAGGGAGACCTTACTAAAGGTAGGTCAACTAGGTTCCTCAGCGAAGACTAATCATTGATAAAGCTATTGGATACCTCGCACCTATAACATAGTTACTAAAAAAAATATTAAATAGAGAAAGGTAAAAAATGTGATTTTAATTTTAAGTCGACTAAAAAAAATGTAAAAGAAAATGTTTTTAAATATATTTTTTTGGGTGAACCAAGGGTATCCCAACCAAGAGCCAAATGACTAATCTTTCAAAGTACTGAAATTCATTTAAAGTGTTGACCTTTTTTAAGAAATATTTTTTCATATATATGAGTTTGAAAATCGAATTCCTAATTACATGACAAGATTATCTGACAACCATATCATAACATGTTAGGTAAAGATCTAATTAAACAATTTTTTTTTATTTATATATTTTTTTATGATATAAAAATAGAAAATGCATAAAATAAATCCCCTAAACCAGAGGTGACCTTAATTTAACTGGCGAGGGTGGCCAGAGTTTTTCATACTTCCTCATTATTTACCATATTTATCCAAAATGACAAAATTTACCTAGGTTATCATTTAGAAAATAAAATAAATGGGCAAAACTTTGCGTGTCCTCTCATACAGAGACGCATCGCACCGAAGTGAGTCACAGTGAGTGCGAGAGACTAAGAGAATGTTCAAGAAGGCGGTGGAGGCAAAATCTCACCAGAGATTGTCTGGTGCGGACAGGAAGAAGCTGAGACGAAGCATTAAAGAGAAATTCCAAAGGGCTTCTGATTCCGACTTAGACGCCTTGCTTCCTCCCAAGGTAGGTGCTATTCATTGAATATTGATTAATGTTTGTTTTCGTTTCATATTTCATATATATACATGCAATTAACATGAAGAATTAAGCAGGCAGAGATAACCGTGGCCAAGTTTCAAAACCGAGTCCATGTGTATGCTGTGGAGGGAGGCTTTCCAATGTTTTTCGACATTGATGGGCGCGGTTCAGAGATTTTCCCAACAGGTTTGGTTTCATTTTATTTGAGCCAGAATATGTAAATAAATTATTATTATTAAGGCCCAAATTGTGGATTCAAATAATGAATAACAACTAAAGGGAAAATGATTGGACGCAGTTTATGCACTGTGGATGGTCCCTGAGCTACTGCCTGTTTTCGTGCTGAAAGGTGGTGAGGTATCCCGGTTTGTTATCGGAGGAGCAGACTTGATGTTCCCGGGTATAACTGTGCCTCCCGAAGGTCTTCCTTCGTTTGCAGCAGGGGAACCTTGGGCCGTCAAAGTACCCGGAAATCCTGCTCCCATTGCAGTACGTACATTTCTTGTTTGTATTGTATTGAGTTTAATTTCTATGTATTGTTAATGTAAAAAATCCTTGCGTAATCCCACGAGTCTCTTATCCATTCTCAATTATTATTCAATCACGGCATCCAAATAGAAAAACTTGCATTGGGTTTAGGGATAATCAGACTCGAACTAATAACTTCCACCAACAAACTTATTTATATCGTCAACCAATCAGAGATTATCATGACTTTTAAAGTAGTTATTGTAAAAGTCAATAGACTTACGATACATGGTGGTTTGTAATTGGATGACAGTATGAAAATTCTTTACATTGTTAATGCAAACACTATTTTCTCTATTGTATAGTTTGTATTTGTTCCTATCATCAACATTCCATAGGTTACGTGTAAGCTCAAAATTCATTGATTCTCTTGAAGGTTGGGAGTACTACAATGAGCAGTGCTGACGCATTAAAAGCTGGCTTACGCGGAAAGGCGCTAAGAATAACTCATTACTACCGTGATTTGCTTTGGCAAGTATAGCTAGAGAGAGCCTGATGATTCATCTATTCATTACAAGTAACAAATTGAATCAATCTGCTTGGTTGGATTTGCAGGGAATCTGCGGAGGGCTGTTATGTGCCTAATGCAGGTTTTTTTGAAGATGTTGTGTTTGAGGATCCTTCTTTATTACCATCGTCTCACGATACTGATTTGATTGAGGTTGCTGGTGAGACATCGATTGATCAACAGAACAACCCAAAAAGTGATGTAGTGGAGGAATGTCTGGATGTAAATGAGTTACAACATGGCTCTACCCCTGCATTGGTGACGCCAAATGATGATGAAAATGATACTGCAGCTGAAGTAACTGAGGGTGTGGCTGATTTGAAGTTACTAGATACTGCCTCTGCTAATGACCCTAATGACCAACATACTCTATCAACTGCAGACATAGATTCCCTGTTAGATAAGTGCCTTCTACAAGCTTTACACACAACAGTGAAGGACAAAGACCTTCCCATGCCTGGAAGCACTCTATGGTGGGATTTTCTCTCTCTTTGCCTCTTGGTTGACCAAGTTGAACCATTTAAAATAGATTGGCCAAAAAATCTAGCAAACCAGGAGGAGTAGTTGACAATTTGGTGTAGTTTAGAGATTTAAAAAAGATAATTCACTCAGTAACACTGGCACCAAAATATGACCTCTGTGGAGTGCACTTTCAATTGGATGAGGTCATGAGAACTTCAGTAGTGAATTTTCAAGATCTTGATTTTTAAACTGAGCAGGGCATTTGTGATAAATTTGAAAATTTAGCTTTGGATATTAGTGCTGAATAATTAAACATTGAATTTCTGTTTGAAAAGATTTTAGTTTTGAGGGTTGAAAGTGTTAGTGTATGAAAGAAAACTATTTCAGTTGAGTATAATGAATAAGTTTTCATTTTTTCTCAACGAAGTTCTTGTCATTTGAGGACAGCAGAATACATTCGGTGATTATTCAAGTGCACTGTTATTTGTATTCAGCATTTTTTCCCCACTTAAATTCATTTCTGTTTGTATCAAACATACACTATTAGTTTGTGCTGAATTGAAAAGTTGGGTTTACTACCTCCAGTAATCTAATTATTATTTGTTTTTGGGTATTGCAGGTCAAACCATGTATTGCCATGCAGGCCTTCGGGAATTACTTTAGACATCAAGAAATCTTCCTACAAGAAGTTATCAAAGTGGTTACAAGCAAAATCCACCTCTGGCTTGGTTTGTCGTCTACTGCTTTCTTTTTTACTTGGATAAGTAGAATAGTAATAGAAGCTTTCTGATATTGACTGGAAAATCTTTCAATTGTTATATGAATTATAAAATTAAAATCTAGAATGTGTCAAAGTAGGCCTCTGTCAGAATGCATGGCACTGATGTTTTCTTCTGTCAGGATGCGCTTTCTAACGAAGCATTTCAGACACTTTGGAGCCTCCTTAGCTTGTTAGATGTGTAACCTATTAGCATGTTAGATATGTAAGCCAAGGCACTGTGGGGAAAGAAATAAGTTTGACAGCATTTTGCTGTTGTAATTTGTTTCACGAAGAATTGGAATGGAGATAGGAGATTGGACCAGAGTAGTTCCCTTAATTCCAAGTGAAAAGTATTAATTGGAAGTTTTTATAACAATCAGCATTATCCAAATTCATGACCATGAGAAAAGATTGAATAGAAAATTGGGGATTTAACATTCTAAATTGTCCTGTGAGTTACAAATTTACAAGCTCTAGTGAAGTTTTTGGTGAATGAATTGCTTTTGGAAGGGATCTCTGTTATAGCTGCTGAAATCAACTTAAGGAATGGTTTTCGATTTGTGATGTTTCTTATAATGTTGCCTTTTTAATGTATTCAAGGTTGATGAGGCATTGAAATTTTTTGAGACTATTAATGTAATTAAAGTTTAGCTATGTATTCTTGTAAATAAGTTGCATCATGATGTGACAAACGAAAGAATAAATTACACCTGATAGTTATATGTCCGTTTTGTGTAATATACATCATGAGCAAAATGTATTGACATTTTCTATTTTTACTGTATGTGGTCCTTTTGATCATTTGTCTTCTGCTAGTAAAGCTTTCGGCATTGATGTTTTCTGCGATGCTGTTTCTGGATTCTTTCTTCATGTATATTCACGTTTTGTACAGATTTCAGTGAAAGAAGATAAACACAAAAAGGAAGTCATACTATTTTCAGTCAACCGAAACCATGCTGATTATTCATCCTTTAAGCCTGAAAAAAGGCGAGTGGAGAAAAGTGAGCAGCCCAGTGTTCAGTCTGCCAATGAAATTTGTTCGTCCAAAACTCTTGAAGTGGCTGAAATCTACAAGCCAAGTGTACATGTCAATTCCATATTTTCATCTGTAGGAGCTGACACGGGGAAACTTTTTAGTGCTTCTGAAGCTTCTGATATTGTCTTCAAATATGTTGAAAAAGAAAATCTTGTGAAACCAACCAATAAATCCATTGTGGTTCTTGATGTAATATTATGTGATGCACTGTTCAAGGGGGCTATTAAAAAAGGAACAACATATCCTACCGAAATTCACAAGAAGGATTTAGGACCAACATTTGTGAGCCGTATGCAGCCTCACCATGTTGTGACACGAGGGAATGAATCTGTAGTTCGTAAAGGTGCACTTAAAACAATTCAGTTAGTGACAGAACGTCGGCAAGGCAACAAGAAGGTAACCAAACTTTCTGGTATGGAAACTTTTCTTATAGATGCTGAAGCATTAGCGTCAGAACTGCAGAAGAAGTTTGCTTGCAGTACCTCTATTGCAGAACTACCAGGTATTTCTTGGTTGCATTAAAATTATAAGTTTTATATTGGTTTGTTCTTGTTATCCTCAAGAAATATGGATCTTTGAGCAGATGAGTGTCTTTATTCTTCTTAATGTCTATTAGATGTGGCTTTTCTTTGTTTAAATCCAATCTCATATTGTGGTGTCTGATTAATATATCTACATTCATATAAAATATATGTTTTGATTTTATCTTTCCATGGTTGGTAAAATGCTGATACCTGAGATTATAAAACTGCGTTTTGGTCTCAAAGGTGGTGGAAAGAGAAAAGATATCAAATCTCTGTTGCTTAGTCCCTAGTTGTTATATCTTCTTACTTTTCTTTTGGCTAAATTACATTTTTCGTCTCCCTATTTTTCTCAATTTGTAATTTTGGTCTCCTTACTTTTTTTTTAGAGACATTTAATCTTCTTATATTTAAAAATCTGCAATTTTGGTTATTCTATTTTTTTTAGAGACATTTAGTTCTTCTATATTTAAAAATCTGCAATCTTGGTCCCTCTATTTTTTTTAGAGACATTTAGTCCCCTCATTTTTGAAAATCCACGATTTTGGTCTAACTGTCAAATCTATTGCGTTGACCGTTAGTGGTTTAATGTTGACTCTAATATTGACTCTGACTTTAACATGTCATTTAAGTATTGATATGTCAGAGTCTATGTTAAATTACTAATGGTCAACGTAGAAGATTTGACGATGTAACCAAAATTGTGGATTTTTAAAAATAGAGAGATTAAATGTCTCAAAAAAAAAATAGAGGGACCAAAAATGCAATTTAGCCCTTTTCTTTTTATTGGTCTTGCCTTCTGAGACAGTCATTCTTTTTCACATTAACTAACATATTAATGGTAATATGTATGAGCTACCATGCTAATGAGTAACAAGGAAATGAAGACATTAGGCCACAAAGTGGATTGAATAATTTTTTTTCTTAAAAGCAACAGATTGAATTTTGGTCAATATGGAGTATATAATTGATTGGGGAACTATCCTATTGTGAAGTGCGTTTGCCCTCATATCTGGTTGTGGATTCTTATGTATCATAAACAATATTAAAATCATTGAAGTGGTACGGTCTGTCTTTTGCTTTGGTATCCCAGGTTGGTATATGTAATCCTTATATGTCATTATCGTATGAATTCTTGCAAATAAAAAAAATAATGACAGAGTTTGAGGGTCTTTATTTTCTATTGCAAGCCCAAGCTGACGATTGTAGTGCTATTGGAGGCATGAAAGTTAGTTGCGTGTAGTATTTTATTTCTTTGTACCAGTACTTATAGGGTAGAGAGTAAGGGGCCACATGGAAAACCAAACTGATTTATTATGGTACTTTCAAGGGAGCTTATGCGGTAAGTGTGACCATCACGATCTCTTTTAGAGTTCATAAGGGCATTTTAATAAATATGTGTTGGTTTCCTTCTGAATGAGTGAATGTAACAAACTAAAAAAACAACCAGGGATTAGGCTTGCATGGGTAAAATTTTTATGTTCTTTTATTTGCCCTTCAATATCTTTTGCATCTTTCTTTGTGTTAACACAACAGCGTAGGGATAAGGTGAACTAACAGTGAGTGTGTATATTTCCTTGTTTATTTCATCAAATTTTTGGTTTGAAATGGCTTGGGGAAGATGGTCAGAGACTACACCCTTCCAACGTTCATGGTTCTGACTTGTGAAGTTTGACTTTCTTGTTACATACAATAAAATGATATTCATTTATTATATTGTCTATCTGAAATTCTAAAGTATTTGTTTGCAGGTAAGAAAGGGCATGAAGTTTTGGTTCAAGGAGGAGTTATCGATGACCTGGCTAGGCATTTGATTGAACAATATGGAGTTCCAAAGAGATATATTGAAGTTCTTGATAAAACCAAGAAATGAGCTACATACAATGGTTTTTATGTAACGCTGCTGGGACCGGGAGTGCTTTACTGGGGTGCCAGGAGATGTATGTTTTGTACTTTTCGTAAACTGGTTTATTGGGTTGAGGTGAATATAAAAGGAGCGCGCTAAGAATAGAAATGGACAAAGCACAAATGTTCTTTCGAATTCAAAAAATTGCTGTTTTCAAGTTTATTGTGAAACTCTGAATGGAGGAGGCCACCATTCAGATAAACAAACTTGATCGGTTGAGGCAGCATTCACACTTTTTTTCACTACTTGATATGTAAGCAATACACTAAACTCTACCTTTAGTGTTTATTGCTAGTGTCCGATACTTTAGTTTCTTACTTTATAAAACCTCCACTTTAGTCTCTAATTTTCTAAAACATTATTTACTTTATTTTTATTTTGTTACTAAATTTTTCACTGATAGTGACAATAAAGATTAAAATGAACGATGTTTTGTGAAGTTTGAGGCTAAAATGAGGGTTTTGTAAAGTTAGAAATTAAAGTAATTGATCTATATCCAGTTCAGGAGCTACAATTGAAATTTATTCTGATAAGTTTAATGCTTTGTTTGTTATAGTAGAAATGACCAAGAAAGAAGTATTCAACACAAAACAGATTTTTTGATGCATCTTCTATTATTTGAAATACCCAATAAATGGATAAGAAAGAAAAGAATTATGTGGGATTCACACTAAATTTTCTCTCTCCAAAACAACCAAGAAAATGAGGGAGAAGGAGAGCAATATTTTTTTTTTCTTTTTATCTTTGTAAAAATTATAGTTTTATTTTATTGTTAGTTAAGAATAATTTTTAGTTAGGAACATAAATGTCTTTATAAGAAAATATCACTTTTCTTTTCCTTTACTCTCTTTCATATTTCTCTCATTCTAAATAACTTAAAAATTTATTTATTTTTTCATCACTTTTTTTTTCCTACTCATGTTCATTTAATTTTCTCTTTCCATTCCTTTCCAACTAAACCAAGTGTAAATTCATTTGAAAGTTTTGTTGGTATGTTTATTCTTGCTTTTTTTTTCTTTGAAACTAACTAGTCAATCAAACTTAAGTTAGCTTATAATTTTTTATTTTATATTATTTGAACATGTATGACTTATTTTTAAACAAAAATTCGACAAGTAAAGTTTTACTTAAATGACTTAGAATGAATGAAAAAGTGAACTAGAAAAGTAAAAAATGCGCGTAATCTCTGGATGTATTCTATTATTTCTTTTGTTATAGGTAGGACCAGATGAGTTTAATTCGCATATTTTAATTATTTGGTAATAGTAATAACTGTTTCGCGGCAAAGGAAGATGAAAGAGGTTATTAATTATCAATGGTTGGTAAACATTTTAAATGTATATGTATATATAACTATGTAACTTTTTAAATTAAATGTAATATGTCTTTTTTGGAACGAATCAAAATTAAGGGCACTTTTGGCTATTGATTGTGTTTGGGATTTTTTTAATAAAACCTCAGAAGTTGGAAAAAAAACTCTCACAGTAATTGGTCAAAGTAAAAATATATTCTCTCTCCAAGTAAATTTTACTTGAAAAGTGAGGTTGGAATTTTATAATTGTTATTATGAAAAACGTTTCGGGTGACAATCTGTTTTGCATTTTTAATTCGAGGATTAATTTTATAATTATGTAAATATATGTGGTCAAAAATAAAAATAAAATTATTTTCATTAAATAACTTAATCCAAAAATGCAATAAATTGTGTTAGTATAACACTAACGCTGGAACAACAGAGCGGAAAAGGGAAGGTGACATATAAATACCCTTTCCCTCCAAAAACGTTTATATCAGCGGTATTGTTTTCTCCGCGAAACTCGATTTTCGTTTCTCTGATTGTGGAGGAAGATGGAGGAGTACTTGCAGTACATGAAGACTCTGCGCTCTCAAATGAACGGTACCTGCGAATCCATTCACAGCCTCTTAATTAATCTTTTTAATCGATCTGAAAATGAAATCTGAAATTGAATTCAGATGTGGAGGATGAAGCGGCGAAGATTTCGGTCGAAGAGGAAATGCAATTGACCAACATACGCACTTTGGAAAACGATATCGACTTAGGTCAGTTCTTGCCTTTTCATGTCGTTTTGTTCCATTCCATTTCTCTCTATTGCCTAAGGAGCACTGACTTAACAATTATTTTACGAGAAATGACACACTCTCTACTATTTGTTAAAATTTATTGAAAATCACAAAATTGTATCAGTCTCACTCTTTATTTAATGAATCTCATTCATGATTTTATAGTCTTCCATAAATTTTAACAAATAGGAGACCGGTAGAAAGACTGTGTTAATTGGGAAACAATTCGAATTTTATTTTCAAATATTTAAGATGTGATTTAGATTTAGAGATATTATTTTTATTTTAAGGAATTTATTTCGTTTTTTAATATTGGGATGCAATAAATAAGGGTTCTTGAGATGAGACGAACCACCTGGTCCATGGACGGGGTCACCTTAGCCTGGAGAGGGGGTTGTGGAGGGTTTCAAGAATAAATATTATTGAGATGTTTTTGTGGACGTAAATAAAAAGTGTCAACCCATATTAAATAAATTGTGTCCTTCCGCTATTTCTATATTTTGTGTTTTTGTAGTGTGTGTGAAAGGTGTTGTTTCCCCAACATTTTCTAACACTCCTCTTGTTTTATTTATAAACTATGAACTGAAGCACCAATGCTATGTAAAACGTGCAGCAAAATCTGGAATTACGCAACTCAGGGAGGAAACTGAGAAGATGAAGGCGGTGAGGGACGAGATATGCTCAAAGATATTGGAAAAACAGAAAAGGATTGCCTCTTTGGAGTCTGACACAGCCAAACTCTCCCAGGTCTCATTCAATTGGTTCCTTCGCATAAATCTTTGTATCTGCAATGTGAAACTGAGGCACTGTAGCTCAAATGTGAATGTGTTCTAACAGATTTTTACGACTGAGATACCTACTTTTTCTGTTGTGATCAATGGTCCCGCTCTAGTGGAAAGGGTGACATGTTCATTGTTATTGTTATAGTCTTATAGATATAGTGATACTGCCTGCATAAATTTGTGTAATTCATCTATATGTTAAGTTATATACTATTACACTTACAAGCATTAACTTGGTATACAAAAATGTGGTAGCTAGAAATGTATACTTGCAATTATAAAATAGAATTTTAAATTAGAAGTTGTGTTTTCCAGAATAAATCTAGGGTTAATGTGGGGATGTAATGTGAAAACTTCATAAATCTATATGGGACTTTAGGTTATGACTAATGAAGAATTTGAACCTTATGTCTTCTTTGGACACGCTCTTAGTAATGAAGAAATTAAAAAAAAAAAAAGAGAGAGAAGAAAAAAAATCTGATGCCTTGTGCTGTGTTCCTGGTGTTGTTCTTGACTCTGCCAACAACAGACTTTGGAGCTTATTCAGCAGGAGAGAGTTGGGTTATCTGCCAAACTTTCAGAGAAGAGGTAACTGAAGATACTGAGGGAATAATCTTATACATTTGATGCATATCCATCTAAATTGCTATACTCTTTCAGAGCATACTATAGCAAGGTTGCAGAGGACATGAATGCCAAATTACAGAAGCAACAGGTTCGCTTTCATTATTCTTCTTTGTTATTGGTGCGTGACCTTTGGAGCGGCAGGCTCAATGCATGAAGTAATATCTGTGAACAAGTGAACAATTGGCAGCAAATGTTGACATCAAAGTGGTTATTATGTTTGGGACATAATTCCATTGGAAATACATACATGTTCTGCATGGAAAAATGTTTTCTCTCTTTTTGACTCAAAATTACACCTCTGAACAAGACAATCAGCTGGTCTATAAATATTGAATGCCATTTGGGTGTTGGAGGTTGTAGGGCGTGGAAATAGTTGTTTATGGGTGCGTTGAAAACTTTTTATAACACTTTTTAATATTTATCATGTAAACTTTAAAAGTCATATATAGAATAATTTCTAATTAGTTGAGAGTGTATAAATCTTTATATTAATAGTGCATCAAAATTGTGCATGAGATGCATAGATTCTTTTCAAATTTTTTAATTAAGTAAACAAATAGTTAATAATTATGAGTTGATTTTATGCTATTTCTTTACTGTAAATTTGCGAGTATTTTTTATTTGCACTTATTGACACAATTAAATATTTGTATGTAAATTGTGTAAATAGACCAAAAAATGAAGAAAAAACTATCATTTAATTTTTTTCATGTTATGATAACGTTTTATATGATATAAATTTTTTTACAATTTTTACTTTATGTCTTTTATACTTTTATGATTTTATCAATAATTTTAATTCAATACTGTTTATATTTTGATAACTTTTTTTTTAATTTTTAAATAAAGCTCTTTTACAATTATAAATACAATTAGAATACATATGGCGATCAATAAAATTAATGTTTGTCCATATATATATATATATACATATGTGAAGGTATAAAAGAAAATTTATCAATAATTAATAACATAAAATGTCATTTAATTATTTTTAAAGTAATTTTTTCTCAAGTAAGAATTAATTGTCATTGAGTAATTTAATACATAATATTTTAATTATAGAAAATATTTTATATTTAGTTGTTAATATTTAATAATTTATAATATCATTAAATATATTTAAGATTATTTTTCTTGAGCAACGATTAAGCATTATCATTAATGCTTGTCATGATATATATAGATTAAGCCGCTTCTGTAACCTACTTTTTATTCACTAAGTAAATCTATTTTTCCATCATCCTTGTCCCATTAACTCTACCCCCGGTACCAGCTCTGCATTTCATTTTTCATGCGAGTTCTTTCATTCGGTTTGTTGCAACTTCGTACTGAAAAGAAATCTTTGGCAGGAATGGCTCAACACTAAGAAGATTAGCAGAGAACTGAAAGAGCATGATTTGGTATGCCTTTTCTTATTCGTACAAATAATTTTAAACAGTTTATATAGAATATTCTTATATATCCTATGGTTCCTCTGTGAATAAGAGTCCTTGGTATGTGTTTGAGGCTTTGAGAAAACTTCTTGAGCTTGCTTATTTATTAATAAATAATATTGTCTAATAAATTATTGACTAAAAGGAAGAATAAAGCAAAGAAAACTTCCTCCAATCATCAGGTCTTATTTATTTAATTTATCTGCTTTTCTGACAAATCTCTGCTTCAGGTCACGGAAAAAGTTGGGCAAAGAAGTGAAGCTGAAGGCATGGCTCTAACCTTGTGTGATGTTTTACACAAAGTCTTATGCAAAATGACTTGTGATAAGTTATTTGAATATGTTCATCGGTTTTTTTTTTTTTTTTTTTTAATTTAGCTTTGGTAGATGGAAGCAAAGAAATAGATCCTCCTGAAATTGTTGGCAGAGTTTAAGAATCGTATTTTGGTTTCAAAATAGGGTTTCCCGTGACATACCTTGCCAGAAAGGATGAATATTTGGTTTGCCTCCACTACCAGCCTTCCATAACCAAGTTTATCTCTTGATCATTCAACTAAAAAAGAAGCACTAACCAATAAAGGTTCTAGTGATAAAAGTTGATCAAATGGAAGATAATCTGATCAATAGAGCAACTAAGACAAAAGAAGATATTGGGAGAAGCCATTAAAAAAACTTGCACTAAATTATTTGACTTAAACTTTGGTTTCTGATAGAGCTCTTTGGTATCAATTGATCCATGTAGCTAACTGCACGTAATGAGAGAAGGCTTCTTGTTTTGTTCTTATATTTCATGACACTAAATTGCTGAGTCATTTACTGTTACCATTCTGATGTTTGACGTTCAGGTTATACAGATAATTGGTGTGTGAGTGTATAAGAAAAATTCTGTTGGATTTAATGGAAAAGTCATTATAGATCTATGTGTCATGTTATATTCATGCCCCATATAATGTGAAGGCAACCAAGAGTATAATTTTAAGGTCTGAATTGTAGTCCCTAAATGATAGAAATTACACTTAAAGTCTCTTAACTTTGATGTAATACACATTCAGTGACTAATTTGATGATAAATGAGTACTTAGGGACCATTGATGTAATTTCCATTATTCATGGACTAATATGACCTATGCTCTATCTTTCATGGACTAATTTGACTATTTCTTTCTTTCTTTTATTTCTCCTTTTTTATCTGTCCCTTTAAAGTGAGAATTAATAGAATCATATAATAATGGCATTGCTACCCATGATAGTGATCACTGTGGATATTATGGTGATAATATATGTTGAAAATGTAACATGCATGTTGAAAGAGAAAAGAGAAGCATAGGATGATGAAAACTGTGTTTCTCAGTTACACATTGGAAAGCTGAGTATATAGATGGATTACAATGATTACAAGATATGGGCTAATGGTTGACTACTGTGTATTTAATGAACCTAGAAAAAATATAATAATATTTTGGGGGTTATATTAAAGTCATCTACCAAAACTTCATCAATAAGTTTTCAGTTAACAGCTTTGTTAGAAACGTCCTATTATTTGGGCTTATCTAACTTACCCCAAATAAAAATAGGGTTAAATGGGGTTGTTTAATCCTATTTTTATTTGGGGTAAGTTAGATAAGCCCAAATAATAGGACGTTTCTAACAAAGCTGTTAACTGAAAACTTATTGATGAAGTTTTGGTAGATGACTTTAATAGCAATGAACGATCAATACATTGTTCATGTATTTTAAGATGCATTGGAGTTATGACCTTCTGTTGGCTTGTTGGACTGGTTCCATAAGATAATAGGGATTGGTTTAATTTCTCAAATTGAGAACCGGTGGAATTTTGTTCAGTCTGAGTTTAAACTCAAACCAGCCTATGTCAAGGCTGAACACTGAATCAAAAGTCCATATTTTATTTTTTGCTATTAAACTTACGGATGTTTTACAAAGCCATTTTTAAAACTAAATTTGATATCCTGGCTTTACTTTTCATAATCTTAACTTGCAGGGAAGGCTGGTGCTGACAGTAACCTTGTCATGGACAATGAGGTAGATTACTTCTTTCATCAATGTATACTACATGGAGTTGGAATCTGGTAATTTATCTTTGTTTGACAGGGGAGTGATGTAAGGAAGAATTTAATCACTGAATTGGATTCTGCTAAAGCAAAGCTTGATGAAATTCTTATTCTGAAAGCCAAGGTTCTTACAGAGAACAACAAGGTCACTTATCTGCATCCTTTTTAGGCTGTGAAGTATAAATTGCTGAAGTTTATGGTTGTTTATTTAGTTACATTTTCTGTGGGTAATTTTTTTTATAGCATATGGTGAAACATTTCATTGATTCTAGAAACTAAAGTTCAGTGTTTTAAACTAACGCAAATCATTTCAATCTGATTTAAGTTCTCCTGGTCCCTCCTAATTTTTCAAGATATTTTTGTTCCAAAATATCCTTCCTTCATTCTCTTTTCTTTTTCCATTTTTGTTCTACAACTTCTGCATTTTTGCGATTTCAGCCATATTTTTTTATGATATATGATACAATGTGTATATGGCACATCCCATCTACCGTGATCAAGGTTGAACCCTGGCATTTGAAATACAGAATATATTGATCATCTAATTTAATTAGATTTGGTGTCTTCAAAGTTTGGTCTGCTGAATTTTTGAAAAATTGGCCTTTCTTATACTAATGGAATTGATGCACAGACACATTTGCCCATATGCTCTTTAGTTAAAACATTGAGAGTGACAAACAGAGCAACTTCTTCAATTTAGTCTTTTGTTTCTCCAGTTTATAGCTGCCTCCTAGATTAGAATTGTGGTTCACTCTGATTAAATAGTGTGTTCCTCTAATCATGGATAGAGTTCTCCTTGACTGAATTGATATTATTACTTTTACTGGTTGGCAAAATTTTTCTGAAAATTGCTAATTTTGAACCTTTCACAAAGTTAATTAGATGCAACCATTTTTCTCCCGATAAGTTTGATAAAATAGCAGTTGATTGTTTTGAAAAATCAATCTTTTGGAAACATAGGGATGCAAAAATGGCTCTGAAGCATAATTATGGGGTGGTAAATCTTATATGCAAGGATTTCTTTTTCCACCCCTTAACACTCTCAAGAAAATCAGAATGGGAAGTTTTGATTTACAGTATGCTAATATGGTTATGTTGTCTGTATACTTTTTTTGCTTCTTACTATTATTTCTTTTTCATCTAGATAAAACTGGCTATTGAGGATGTGAAGTGCAGAGAAAACGAGTTCAAGGTTGGTTTTTATTCTACAGGAATTATTAAGAAATGTGTGATTATCATAATGTTCCCCTATAGGATGGTCGAGTGGAAGACATTTCCATTCTATATGTTTTTTCCTCTATATACTGATTTCCATCAGATTTTTGATCGGTAAGCTACTTTAGTTTCTCTTATTGGGACAAGCAATGAATTTGTGGCTTTTAATGAATGATTTTGCAAATTATCTTATTTAATTCTTTGTTCATAATGAATGAGCTATGCTAGCCAGAGCTAAAAGCGGCAGATATAACTGCTCTTGAAGAGGAATATAAAGCCCTTTTGTCGGACAAAGCAGGAGAAACTGAGTACTTGCAATCTCTGGAGAAACAAGTTGAGAAACTCAAGGTAAAATAAGTGTAATCCACTGGAAAATTTTACAAGGTACTTAAATCATTACCCACGAAATAGTTATAGCAGGTCATTAAATGTGGCATCAAATAGGAATAATCAAGTGACAATATTCAATTAAACTTATCATTGTTTTATATAAAAATCAAACCTGTGTTTTAATTTCCCCCTAAAATTTTCCCTCACACTCATAGATATGGATCTGATTTTACAGGAGATCCGTCGTGTGGTAAAATGTGCTTGTGGAGAGGAATACACAGTTGCAGTGAATATGTAATATTTTTAAGAGAACATGAAACTTCAGAAGGCTGTGAATTTAGTTGCTCATGCTGATCTTCATCAGATAATGCTATACATCAATTTGGAAAAAAATTGACTGAATGGTTCCTTGACTTCTGATTGTATTTTCCATTCTGTATATAGATTAATATACAAGACTTTTGACTGATTTCTAGTCTGATATGCAGGGATTTACGGCTATTCAATCTAAGAAAAAATCTGTACAAAATAAATGAGTTATATATAGTAACATCCCCCCGTCAAATTGATGCTGGTTGATCAAGAGGCATCAACTTGTGAACAAGAAGCTAATGACATTGTCCAGTGAGAGACTTGGTAAACATACCAGCTATTTGCTAAGCTGTGGAAACATGCGGAAGATAAATGACCTAAGTAGTATCTCCAACTTCACAAATATAATGATAATTCCTTTCAATACGCTGGTACGCTCATGGTAGATTGGAGTAGTAGCAATTTGAATGGCACTGGTGTGTTATTTGCATGTAGAGGAATGGGATCAGTTTGAGGAAAGCCAAATTCAATCAGCAATCCCCGAAGCCGGGTAATCTCAGTTCATGTAGCAGACATTGCACAATATTCTGACTCCCTGCAGGATTTGGTTTTTGGAGACATGATGCTGCTTCTTATGTTTTTACATGATATCAGAGTCTACAGGAAACATGCACCAATCCAAGGGTGAGCATGACCCAACTCAACCCGCTAACCCTGCCTGATTTTTTACTGGTTTGAGTTTTGAAATTAGATCCGATGTATTTTAGGAACGAGTTCAGGTTATGTTTCGAGTCGTCCTAACCCAGTTTGTTGTCTTATATTTTCTTAAAAAGTATAAGTTTTTTAAACAATTATGTATTAATAATAAAATCTTTTAATTTAGTCGATAAGATTTTGTATAACATGATATTTTATTTATAATGATATTATTTATTTTAAAATATATATTATAAAATATACCTTAATTTAAGTTTTATATTTATTTTATTTTATAATTTAACTATACATAATGTTAAAATTGATATATTGTATTAGAAAGCTAGGTTGACCTAGTCTTATCCCATATATTTTGGGTCTTGATTAGGTTGGGTTTAGGTTTGAATAAGTGATCCGTTGAAATTTTCAAGTCGGGTAAGGACAAATATAAATTCGTCCCTACTTGCCCCTTGCTCACCCATACACTAATCAATGATATAGCAACTAGTGTTGGGACAACTAGTCCCATCACCATCACTAAAAGCAAGAAATGCATAGGAGGCTGGGCATGAAAAATATACTATGACATAGAGAACCTTGTTGATATCTCATGGAATAATAGCCAAACGTAGATGTCATGGAGACTGCACAAACTACTAACTTGCCAACAAAGGTGATAGAGGTCTAGTAACAGTCAAGCAGTTTAAGCTAGCCATTACCTGTCGATAAAAGATTAGGAAGGAGCTCAGCCTCTCCTAAGTGTGGTACTTAACATTCACTTCTAGAGGAGTATCAACAAACGAAGAATCTTGAAGTCTAGCCAAAGCAGTCAAATCTCGAGGGTACATATATTGGTGTAAGAATATGCTAGACAAGTCCGTGTCATACAGTCCCAAAAATATGTAAAATGACGAAGATTCTTCATGTGAAAAGAATCTCAAAGGTGTTGCTGAAGTTGAGTAATCAATAAGGCGTTTATCCCAGTGATAACAATATCATCAACATACACTAGTGTTGATGATAAGGAGTAACATTGGCTTTATACGCTTAAACTGAAGCAAAGTAGAGCGGAACATTCTTGTGGCTGTATATTTTGAGAAGCATTTTACCAAGCTAGTGGTGTTTAACAGAGACAAGCTATAATGTGCTGAACCAAGATGTGTAGATGGGTTTTGACACTTTCCCACAACTGTTTACTTCACTATGTTCATTCAATTATTCTATAGATATCTTCATCTTCACAAACTGATAAAAAGGTATGCGGCTCCATGTTTCCCTTTGCCTCCTAGATTTTGACAGCACTTAATTGGCTCCACGTGAACACATACCTTTTTCTCCATTTTCTCATAAAAAATTTGACTTTTGACCAAGTCACATTGCCTTCATTCTGGACTCTCCCCTCCCAATTTAAGCAGCTTCATGACCCCCTCTAATTTTCCCCCTTTCCCGACGAGCTCTCTCACCTCCTCTCATTCTTATTGGCTGATGAATTTGTGTCCTCCATCAATAGAGCAGTAATGCACTGGATTTGAAAGCTTGGTTGGAAGAATCATTGGCTGTGGTGGTTAATCGCCTCCGGTGAGTGGTTATTTTCCCTCGTGTCAATGTTCTAGAATTTAATTTCCATTAGTCACTTTTTGCACACAATTTTGGAATTTAAATTTTGGAACACAATTCACAATGCATAGTTTCGAAATTTAAATTTTATATTGCAAATGTCCCCAATTGTTTTAGAATTTAAATTCCAGATCACTTTTTTTGTTTATTATGTACTGGAGACTAAATTCCAAAACTCACATAAATTTTGACTATTCTTGGAGTTGTGATTTCTGATGTAATAGAAAAAGAGAGCAGGGAGAGAATAAGGATGGAGGGTGAGTAAGGAGAGAGAGACAAAAAAGAGAGAAAGAGCATGGAGTAGGGAGAGAGAGAAGCTATTTTTTTTTTCTAAAAATTTCTTTGCCCGACTTTTTTTAAAAAGTTATTTTTCTCCTTTTCTATTATAAAAGTTAAGCTACTTATTTTTAAGAAATTTTCAAAAAATGTGAAATCCTTAATTTTTTTTAATCTATTGTTTAGTATAATTTTTTTTTACATTATCAACTAATTAGAAATTACCATTGATTTTAAAGTAAATATTAAAAAAGTCAACAGTGTTACTATGTTTGATAGTCTATGATTAAATAACAATGTAAAAAGACTTTACATTGTCACTATATTTAAATTAATTTCATAAAACATCATGTCATGTATATAAATAGACTCATGAAATGGCATGACTTTTTTTCTCAATTAGAGAAATTAAGAGGTTTAATTGATGAAAAAATTATTAAAAGACCAAAATTACAGTTATAATAAAGAAGAGACCGAAAATGCAAACTACACATTAACCTAGTATTTATAAGGATAAAAAAAAAGAGAGAACAGTACACACAGAGAGTTATTAAATTGTAAAGGGATTAACGTAAAATAATTTCGAGTAGACATTACATAAATTAATTAACTTCAAACTACAAGAAAAATTTGATAATGGAATCCATTATTTATTGCATTGCTTAGAAATTTTCACTTCACAATCGTGGCAACATAAAAACTATTCCTAGCAATGCGGTAAACACAATGAACCTAAAAAAGCATCATAAACTGAACCCAATTTAGGCAGATATTTTGTCCTTGTTCTCTTGCTGATCCATGGTATCACAGAGAGCTATTCCCATGGTCTCTGGCAAACAAACCAATGTCAAACAGGATGACATTATAACTACTCCAAACACGCCATAAGAGAAAATATCATTTTTTCTGCCGGCAGATATCAAAATGGGCTGAATATGTTACCAAACACAGTGGCTTGCCTCATCAACGAGGTTGCGGTGTTCCTTACAGTTGTGGGAAACAGCTCTATAATGTAAATGATAAGCACATCATAAGCTGTGACAGCACAGAAAAATGCTACCAATGATAGCCCCACCCTAGCTACTAGCAGCTCACTGCCAACGAGCACACACAATATACAACCTGCCCCACTTGCTACCGAGAAAACAAGAATAGATGGCTTTCTTCTGTAGTTTTCCAAGTAGTAGATGGCTACACAAGAGGGTATTTCCATCAAGGCATTGAACACAACAGCCAGGTAAATGTCGAATCCGAGGTTCCCTACGGCCAAAGGAATGCCAAAATACACCATTCCAATCCCAAGACCAAGCACCATAATTGCCAGCATCCGTTTAAGAGCCCAACTTCTCCCAAACAACTCTGCTATTGATGAGTAAAGTTGGAAAAATGAAGACTTCTGTTTAGCAGCAGGAACTTTTAGTAAGCTTGCAGTTAAATTAGGACCATTTTCTACCGAAGAATAAGAAACTCCTTTAAGCATTGCCATGGCTTCTTGCTCTCGACCTTGCATGAGAAGCCACCTTGGAGACTCGGTAACAAAAAGGTAAGCAATGAGACAGTAACAAATGCCAGGAATGGATGTCCACACATAAAGAGTTTTCCATGAGGAATTTCTGTTTGAATAAGCTATTCCAGGCAGGGACATATACCCCAATGCGAAAGTGAAATATTCAACGGTCCCCGCGGCGAACCTCCACTCCGCGCTCACTTTCTCCATTACTAAGACCAGAACACATGTTCCAATGGACGAACGCCAAAACCCAATGAGGAATTTCAAAGCCGAGTAGATCCAAACATTGGTGGAGAAGACAATGATGACAGAAGCTACGGACATAGATAAACAAGACAGAACGAGGAGGTTCTTTCTTCCGAGAGATGTATCAGCCAAGGTGGCAAGAAGAAAGGAACCAAGAAGGCAACCAATGAAGAAAGAAGATTGGGGCAAACCTGTGATGAAGCTGCTGGCACATTCAAGGCCAAACTGGGATATGATTGTCTTAGAAGAGGGTCCATCCCAAGCCCAAGAAGACTTTGGGAGCTTGCAAATATCAGAATCTGAGGCGCATGAGTTGGGATCGGTGCAGTGCCAAGTTGGGTAGTCATCAGTGTAGATGGCTATGAAGGCTTGCTGAGCATCAAAGAACGTAGCAATGGACACAAGGATGCACTGCACCATCGCCAACCACCCAAAATTTCGCAAACCACTCTCTATCACTTCATCGGCAGAAGGAATCAACTTTTCCTGCATAACAGAATCAGAGTGGGTTAAAATTGGAACTGCATCTTCCATTTCTATTCTGTGTGTGTAATAAGCAGAGGCAGAGGGCAATGAAGACCAGAATGGGTCTGTATATAAAGTGCTGCTTCAGTAATTTCGAAAGGAAAATATCAAATTTGAGTCCTACTGTCACTTAGCTGGCTATGTCAGAGTGCTGGAGGCTGTGTTTGGTTTAAGAGAGAGAGAGAGGGAGGGGTGAATAAATTATTAAAGTTTGTGTAAATTTTATTTGTTTGATATAAAAAAAATAGAAATAAAATTTTGTATTATAAGAGGGGGTTCTATTAGGTTTTATTATTTATTTTATTTTATTTTATTTCTTATTTTCATTTATTTTTTCTTATTAAACAACTTAAAATTTCAAATTATTTTTTATGTATTTCTCACCTCTTAACTTTTTTTATATATTTCTTTTTTATTTATTTTGTTCCCTCTATAAGTGTTGAGTTTTATGGCACGGAGTCGGCAATCGTGTCTGTCCATTGGCATAAACACTAAATGAAAGGCCCGTTTGGGATGGTTTGTAGTTGTGAGTTTCAAAAATTTTAAAAATTATAACTAGTTTTTAGTTTTTAAAAATTAGTTTTAGTTTTTATTCTCAAATTTTTGGTTTCAAAATAAAATTATTTTGATTTTTTTTTTTATTATTAAAATTGTTTAAGGGTATATTTGTGTGGTGGCGGTAGTGGTGGTGGTGACGACGACAGTGACAGTGGTGACAGCGCTGATGGTGGTGGTGGGGGTAGTGGTGATGGTAGCAACAACGGCGGCTGCTATGGCGGTGATAGTAGCGGCAACGGCAACGGCGACGGCGACGGTGTTAGTGATGGTGGTAAAAAGAGTCATTGTCAAATGTAGTGACATATATTTTTTTAAAAATTAAAACTAGATTCACAAAACCTTTTTCTTGGTTTTGAAAATAAATATAAAAGTGTTTAAAATTGAGTTAAAAACTATTTTAGCTTTATTTTAACTAAACGGGTTTTGTTTTCAAAATTAGATTTGAAAACCAAAAACTAAAAATTCATAATCACTTCAAACGGGGCCTAAATCAACAAGATGCGAACGCGTGGTTGAGTTTGAATGTCTACAACCTTTGATTTCTATTCAACTACCCTAGCCAATTTAAATTGAAAAAAACGTGGAAATGACGAGTAAAGATCCATGTCAACCTCCAACTTGGCTGTTTCAGCCTAATAAAAACTATGGCAGGTAATGGTGTCTATTTTTAAATCTTTTTTTGGAACAACTTTAGTGGTAGAGTTTTAGAAAATTTACTTTGGGTTTCTTAAGTACAATTTAGTGAGTTCTATTGTATCACATTATTTTTAAGCAACTTTTAAGTAACTCATATATTTTTTATTTCAATACATACAATTTTAAGCATCTTTTAAGCAATTCATACTTTTATATTTTTTTATTTGTATTTTATTTTGTGTCAAATTAAAATATTAATTTAATTATTTTAATTAATACAGATTATTAAAATTTAAATAATAAAAAATATAAATAAAAAATAATTAATTTTTACCATTATAAATAAAAAATGATGACAGTTTCATAAATTTTTATAATTAAAAATGACTAGAAATACATAACATTATATTAAACAAATGACAAATATATAACGATAAAAAATACATAACATTACTAAATTTCCACCCATTTAATCTACCTTGACGAGCAAGACACATATTTAAAATAACTGTGACACGCAACTTGTTATACCCCCACCCATTTAATCTACCTTAAGTTTTGGTTAAGAGAGAAATTTAATTGACAGTACTCTTCAGAGGTTACATTTATGTACAGAGAGTACCACCAAAGATGATCATTGTAACCTGTTAATTTCTCTTCCATGATCTCATTCAAACAAGTTAACTCTCCAAACATTTTTTTTTATTTTGCCAAAATAATTTAAAACAATAAAAACTCAAAAAAGAAAAACAATAAAAAAAAAAAAAATACCGGTTAGCTAGAACCTTTCCCCTCCCACCCTTGTCCAATCAAAAATAGAAAGAAAAAAAAGGAGATTTTTTCCTTCGCACCGAGCGCACCTTAAGACTACTAAGTTTCTATAATTTCAGTCAACGTGTTTATAATACATATTCAACTTTTATAATTCACGAGAAAAAATTAATAATATTTGTTATATATCATATGCAGATTAATAGAGATTAAGATGGTTTAGGATTACCTAATAATTTCTCCTACTATGCACCAGACGCACTTCCTCCTTCCCACACCGCGCACCAGGCACGCCTTCTTCTTCCCCACCGCCCTTGCGTTTTCTCCCTCCCTACGCCCAACCCTTCTCGTCTTCTCCCTCCCCACCCTCTCCACCCACGAGCCCGCGCCGTTAAATCTCCCTATCCCCACCGCCGCGTCGAACTCGCTCCCCACCCACACCACTGCGTCAAAACTCGCTCCCCCCCACCGCCGCGTCGATCTCGCTCCCCCCCCACCGCCCCGGTCTCACTCCCCAGCTCCACCTCGCCCCGATCTCTCCACCGCTGCCCCAATCACGCTCCCCACCACCACACCGGTCTCCTTCCACACCCTACCCCACCATGCATGCCCCTGCCCTTCCCTGGTTTGCAATTGAAGATGTGGTTCATAGATTTTTCTTATTTTTTCTTTTTCTGGTTCTATGTTTGATTTATTTTGTGGACCAATAAAATTTACAATAGAAAGAGCACAAATCTGGTTGTAAATATTTTGTTGTTGTAATTTTTGTTTTTTTTTTTTATGGTAATTATTGTATTTTTTGTTGGAATCCACTAATCTGGTTTTGTGGATTGATAGATGCTAAATTTGTTCTCCCCTGTTCCTATCTTCAATACCGGCTTTTTTCCACTAATTTTGCAGTGGTGTTTGATGTTTTAAAATCATTTTTTAATATTAAGGAACCGTTTCTTACATTAGAAACGTTTCTTAATTTTAAGTAAGTAGTCTCGCCACGTATGCCAGCTCCAACGCTGAAAAATTTTAAGACACGGTTGCTTATGTTTAGGGATGGCAATTGTGCCTAAATCATACAAATACCTGTAAAAAATATTCGCAACGAAAAAGGGAAATATTCACTTAATGGGGATGGTTTGGAGACGGATAATTATCCGCAAAATTTAGCGGGAATGGGTGCGGATATGGATATTATAGTATCTAATCCGTCCCATACTCGCACACACTAATATATATAAATATTAAATTATAATATTATATATATATATATATATATATATATATATATATATATATATATAGTTTCATTATGTATTAATTTATTAATTTAATTAATAAAATATAACAATTGAAGTTACTGAATCCTAAAAAATAAAATTCTCCTTTTTCCATTCTTTGCATCTGTTGTGTTGCACTTTTGTTCTTCACGTTTGATGCATGTGGCTTGTCTCTATTCTCCGCATTATCAACTCAACTCCTTCCTATTGCTTGCTGCGCTCTTAGATGACTATGTTTCTAATGTTGTTTTGTTATAACTTATCTTTAAATGATGTAAGATTATGTTTGGATGCATTTAATTATATGTTTGGATATTTTTAATGTTATATGTGGATGATTTAATGATAAGTTTAGATAATTTAATATTATGTTGAATAATTTAATTGTGAATTTTAATTTGGTTATAGAAAATTTTCTAATTATTATTTTTTTATTAATTTATTGACTTTACACAAAAGTAAAGTGTAGGTTGCGGGTGTGGGTATGAGTATACAGGTACCCCAGCAGGTATGGGGATGAGAATTAAAGTTGTTACCCCTGTGTGTATGGAAACAGATAGTATAGTATCTTACCCAGACCCTATTCATTGCCATCTCTACTTATGTTTAAGCAACCGGCAAGATACGGGTGATAAAGTTGCTCTTAGATGTGGCTCTTATTTGTAGAAAATGACTTTTGGATTCATATATCTTAATTTAAATTAAATAAAAACCTTTGCGATCTCGAGGGAAAAAAAAAATATTATCACCACGCTTAAAAAATAATGCCACGTAAAGCATGCATATGTATATATATATGCTAGGCTCTAGACATTAATAAAATATATAATAATTAAAACTCGTTCAGGGAATAAAATAAGCAAAGACAGGAAAGGGATGTTGTGGCAATGTACAACCATTTAAAAAGTGAACAAGAAAGCTGAAAATAGGAATGAAGTTTATTCAAGTCTAATAAACCCCAAATCAAATGAAGCTAAAAATAATTTGGCACTAAAGAAATAGCATTTCCAACAATGAGAACACTGAAAATAACTCAAATCCAAGTATAGTATAAGGTCAAGATTAGTTGAGACTAGTACACACCATAGAGTTGGACTGGCACACCGGTTGTTGTATTGAATCAGCAAGCTCCTCGATGACCACCATTGATGAATTCAAAGCAAAGAAGAGTAATGGCTATTAAAGGGGTGCTCGTGGATTGAATTGGATCGATTTTGAAGAGAAAAATCATCCGATCCAATCAGTTTGGTTTAAAATTTAAATCTAATCCGATTTGATCCAATTTAAAACGGTTTGGATTGGATCGGTTTTTGGTTTAAATCATACTATTATTTTTTAAAAAAAGTATTAAATAAATAATATGACATATAATAAATATATTAAAAATAATTTAAAATATTAAATATTTCATTAATAAGTCATTATATATCTAATACTAGTATAACTCTTCAAATATATATTATTAAAGATAAATTTACACAACTTGATGATTATGTTTATGTATCCTTCCTCAAATAGTTACTAAAAAACTATCTTTAAATAAATACATTTTTTATAAACAAGTATAATTTATGTGATAATTTTACAAATATATAAGAAATAAAAACATAAACATGAGTGATATTAGAAAATTACAAGTGAAAATATATATGCATGTATAAGTTTGGTTTGGATTGGATTAGATCGGTTTCAAATCAAATCTGAAATCCAATAAAAAAATTTGAATTTTTGATTTTCAATTTTTTCAATTTCGGTTTTATTCGGTTTCGATTTTTGAATTGGTTTTTTTGGTTTTAATTCCGAAATCCGATCCAATCCAATAAATTTTTTTAGATTTTTTGATTTTCAATTTTTTCAATTTTCAGTTTATTTGGTTTTCGATTTTTGAACCGTTTTTTTTTTTTTAATTAGATTGTATCGGTTTATGAACATTCTAATGACTAAGGTAGACGTGGACTATGATATATCCACATAATAGGTATGAATCACGTTAGTGAGAGTTTGTCTCTTCTAATATGAAGAAGAGCAGCACTGCCTTAGTCACTCTCTTGGAATTGTTATCTCAATCGTGCGTGTCGGGTTCTCTTTGTATTTAATTTTGGGTTAATATATTTTTTGTTCCAAAAATTTTATAATTTTGCGAATTTTCACTCCAAAACTTTTTTTGTAAAATATGTCCTGACATAGAAAAACAGTCACAATTAAAATAATTTTTGTGGTGATTTTTTCTTTAGGACTTAATTGCACGTTTTGTCACTCATCTTTTATAATTTTATGAATCTTGTCACTCAATTATTTTAATTGCATATTTTGTCATTAACTTTCAAAATTTCTCATATTTTGTCACCTAATTATTTTAATTGCATATTTTGTCACCTAATTTTTAAAATTTTGAATATTTTGTCACCTCCTTAGTTGACCGCTGGCGTGACAATTTATTTTCAAGTATGTTAGGGCAATTCATTTCTCGCCCAATTTATTTTCAATCTAACAATTAACATCTAACTTTCAACAGAGTGGTTATTGAATCATCGCTGTATGGACCCATTACATTTGCACATTAGCTGCAACGATAATGATTGATTGGCTATTTATTTGGATCTGCCACGCAGAATGGAACTCATATATAATAATACTAGTTTATAACCCCGTGTTGCACGGGCCAAATTTAATATATAAATTTTATAATTAGAATTAATTGTAATAAAAATATGTGAAAAAATATATAATATATATGATTAAAGTAAATATTTATTAAATAATATAGATAAATTTTAATATCTTTATTTATAAAAACAATTAAGTATATATAAATATGATAAATGTTAACATAATAAACCAACATAATTAAAATACGTTAATAAGAAGTTTTATTTAACTCTCAAAATGCATTAAAAGAAAATAAAACTAGATGTTTCAACCAATTCTTTCGGAAGCAACCCAACATGAAAAACAATTACATAACAAATTTATTTAACATAATCAATATTAATATTTAAAATAATATATACTTAAAAAAATATTGAATCTCAATAACAAGGTGAAAAGCTATATCCGTATTGTTTTACTTTAATTGATATTATATTTGAGGTATAACATCAAATAGATGTGTGAGGTTGTACAGGAATATGTAAATATTAAATTTAGCCTGCATTACATGGATTAATTCTAATATCAAAATTTTAAATATGAATTTAGAATACATAAGGTAAAAATGTAAGAAACATTTACCCAATTCACGCAGCACCACTAAATTGTAACCTTTTGTTTACCTTACCTAACGTATATTTCTTGGTGAAGAAATCTGTGCATTCAGTTTCAGTGAAGAAATCACTGAAGTTACAATGTATATGGCTCATATACGCTCAATAGTCTATTTTTCTTTATTATGAATTTGATTATACACCAGGAGTATTTGATGTTCTTCATACTTAATGGTTTTACACATTATTACAGGATAACAACCAAGTATCACAACCTCAGTCTAAGCAAAAATAACTAATTTTCACTGCAAAGAATTAAGTTCTAAAACATGTACTTATTCTGCGTGATTCAGTGACTTTGATAATTGATAAGTAGTGGAACTATTAATGACATTCAATTATGAGTTGGATATAATGTCCCTTTTAATTGTGATAGTAACCAGGAGAACCATGGAAAAAGATTCTCTCCAATTAAATGAAAACTGGATGCAATCTTAATCTTTGATTAATTTTAATATTTAATAAATTTAAATAAAAACACTATATTAAATGGTGGGAATTAAAAACAGGATACTCTCTAATTTTTTTCAGCCGGAGAGGGTTCGGGTCCGGAGAACCACTCACACCGTTAAAGACCTTTGGTATTTACTACTTTCCTCTTGCGGCTTTCTGTTTATCAGAGTTGACATTGCAAGGTTGAATGAAACCTTTAAAAGGCACTTTGTAAATTGTCACAGCATTTTTCTTCAGCGTGCCTCGTACTGGACAACTGCATAAAAGCCAAATAAATTTTCAACACTACATGTAAATTGCATGTGTATACAATGTGCATCAGAAAAGAAACCACCGGTTTAGCATATATATCCTAGACTCTAAACATTAATAAAATATATAATAATTAAAACTCGTTCTTGAAGACGACAGTGGCTCAAATAAGCAAAGATAGCAAAAGGGATGTTGTCGCAATGTACAACCATCTTTTAAAAAGTGAACAAGAGAGCTGAAAAATAGGAATGAAGTTTATTCAAGACTAATAAACTCCAAGTCAAATGAAGCTAAAAATAATTTGGTACTAAAGAAATAGCATTTCCAACAAAGAGAACACTGAAAATAAGTCAAATCCAAGTATAATATAAGGTTAAGATTAGTTGAGACTAGAACACACTGTGGAGTGGCACACCGGTTATTGCATTGAATCAGCAAGCTCCTCGATGGCTGCCATTGATGAATTGAAAGCAAAGAAGCGTAGTGGCTAAGATAGACGTTGGCTACGATATATCCACAGAATAGGTATGAATCACATGAGTGAGAGTTTGTCTCTTCTAAAATGAAGAAGAGCACCACTGCCATAGTCACTCACTTGGGAATTGTTGTCTCAATCGTACTTGTCCTGTTCTCTTTGTTTTTAATTCTGACTTAATTGTATTTTTGTTATTAAAATTTTATAATTTTGCGAATTGTCACTCCAATTTTTTTCTTTGAATTTTGCCCTTACATAAAAAATTGTCACTATTAAGACAATTTTATAGTATTTTTTTTTCTTTTAATTGTGATAATTTTTCTATTTAGAGGCAAAATTCATGATACTTTGTAAATTAGGAGACAAAATTTGCAAAAAATGTTTTAAAATGACAGAATTTGCAAAATTATAAATTTTTAGAAACAAAAAGTATGATTAAATCTAATTTTATCTTTGTGCTTTTGGATGCGCTTGTTTCATGTTATCTTTTTCTATTTCCGAAACATGAAGGTAAGAATATTTATTCTCATGTTATTAAAAAGTTATGAAAAGAAATTCTTGAGTATTTTTATTTTCAGGAAAATTATATTTTTATGTTTTAGATAGTTTTCATTCCTATGATAAGGGAGTGAAAAAGTGATATGTCTACAAAAATAAAAAAATTTATTTTTATATCATATTTGTAACTTTTATTTTTTATTTATTTTTATTTAAATTATTTTAAATTTTAAAAAAATTCTTAAAATATTAAAATGTAAACAAATATCTTCTTAAATATATCTAAAAATAACTTTCTTAATTATAATATTTCTAAAAATATATTTCTTAGAAATGTAAAATGATACTTTAAAACTAACGTTTCTTTTGTGTTGTTATTATCCCCAGTGAACTTGTTTGTTTTCTCAAATTGAATTCACGGGCCCTCGGTCTTTTCCCGTCTTTTCATAAATAAAAATAATTGGACAGAACGACGGGGACGGGTCATTGAATCTGGAAAAACTGCCGCATGGCGTGACGTCTTTTGGATGTACCTTCTGAAATATTATTTTCAAGTATCGGAGGGTAATTTATTGTCGTCCAATTCATTTATGTGTTTAATGATTATAGGTTTAATTATTTTTTTAGTTTTTATAATTTACAAATTTTATTTTTTTGTCTTTATAATTGAAAATAATTTTTTTTAGTTTTTATTCATGTATTTTTGATACCGATTTAATCTTTGTCATTTTAAACTGTCACAAAATAAATAAAAAATACTAAAAAGTGTCAATTTGTAGCGATTTTTTATCACTAATTTTATTTTGTGACAGTTTTTTTCATAAAATTAAAACGTAATGACCAAACTAGTATCGAAAATACATGTATAAGAATTAAAAGAAATTATTTTTAACTCTAGGAATCAAAATATGAAGTTCACAAAACTATAAAAATCAAAAAAATAATTAAACCATAATTATATATTATTAATGTAAAAATTTTTATACTGTCATCTAATTAAAAATTATTATAAATATAATTTTTAAAATATTTGTTATAAAAATTAATAAATTTATAATAATAATAATAATTTATAATTAAATAATAATATAAAATTATTTTATATTGTCAGTACATTACCATTAAACACTTTATTTATCAGTCTCAGATCAAACTTTAAAAAGAGTGGTTATTGAATCATCACTGCGTGGACCCATTACACATTTGTTTGGATCTGCCGTGCTGGAACTTATATAATAGTATTTCTGCCATTATTATCACTTTGTCTGATTTCTTTCGGTCCTAACACGTGAAATTTATGGACCAGGATTGCCTGCTGTCATGTTTCACGCTGTTAATCACGCAGTCAAGATCTAAGGGTAGGAAGTTTGTCTTCTTATATTTTATTAATTTTGTAAAGGTTGAAAAATAAAATAAAAGGTAAAGAATTAGCTTATCCTCTCTCTCCAACAGCAGGCATCGAAATTTATGGTGCCTTCTGGCCTACGTGCTCCATTTTTCTAGTTGGGTAGCTTTCTTTTCAGTTATAATGTTCACTTGTTTTCGACTTTCATTTACTTTCCATTTTTTAAGTCAAATTTTATTGTGGACATATTGCTTTTTTTCACTAGACTAGGCGTCAACTTTATTCTTCATCTATTTTTCCGTTCAAATTTTGTCCAATTGTTCAAGTCTTTTTCTTCCCACAAATAACATTTTTTGTGGGAGAGAATTTTATTTGACAAACATTAAGGCTATATTTGATAAAAAGAAAAAAAGTAAATAAGAAATAAAATAAATAAAAATAAAAAAGTAAATGTATTTGGTTTTAAAAAAATAGGTGAGAAATAAAAATAAAAAATAAAATAAAAGTTAAATTCAATTTTTAAACAAAATTTAATTTTTAAATTAAGTAATCGATTAAGAAAATTTGATAGTTGACTATCACAATTTGATAGTCGACTATCATATTTAACATTTCAATGAAAAATCTTTCAATGGTCGATTATTGAAGTTTGTTTAGTCGACTATCAATACATCCACTTTTATTTCTTAGTCATTTTTTGTCAAGTTACGCAAAAATAATTTATTGTGGGACCCATCATCTTCTAATTTTCAATTCTTTATTTTTATTCTACCAAACAAGTCAAAATATTTCCTACCTATCCATTTTTTTCAATTAGAGAAATTAAGAGGTTTAATTGATGAAAAAAATTAAATTACATTTATAATAAAAAAGAGACCAAAAATGAAAACTACACATTAACCTAGTATTTATAAGGATAAAAATTAAACAAAAAAAGAACAGTACACACAGAGAGTTCTTAAATTGTAAAGGGATTCGTGTAAAATAATTTCGAGTGGACATACATAAATTAATTAACTTCAAACTACCTGAAAAATTTAATAATGGAGTCCGTTATTTATTGCATTGCTTAGAAATTTTCACTTCAAAATCGAGGCAACATAAAAACTTTCCTATCAATGCGGCAAACATGCCATAAGAGCTATTCCATGGTCTCTGGCAAACAAACCAATGTCAAACAGGATGACATTATAACTACTCCAAACATGCCATAAGAGAAAATATCATTTTTCCTCCTCGCAGATATAAAAAATGGGCAGAATATGTAACTAAACACAATGGCTTGCCTCACCAACGAGGTTGTGGTGTTCCTCACAGTTGTGGGAAACAGTTCTACAATGTAAATGAGAAACACTACGGTTTCTACAGTAAACCACTGTATCAAATGATCTACCACCAGTAGACTACTAATTAAACCGTTAGATATATAAATAAAAAAAATTAACAGTTAAAATTATAATCAAATCAATAAATTTTAACTGTTAATTTTTTTTATTTATATATCTAACGGTTTAAATTGATGGTTTACCGGTAAACCACCTATTTGATGGTCCACCGTAAAATTTGCTGAGAAACACATATAAGCTGTGACAGCACTAAAAAATGCTACCAATGATAGCCCCACCTTAGCTACTTGCAGCCCACTGCCTAACGACCACACACAATATACAACATACCCCACTTGCTACCGAGAAAACAAGAATAGATGGCCTTCTTCTGTAGTTTTCCAAGAAGTAGGTGGCTACACAAGAGGGAATTTCCATCAAGCCATTGAACACAACGGCCAGGTAAATGTCGAATCCGAGATTCTGTTGGAAAATATATTCGTAATTTAAAATTAAAATATGAAACCAATATCGTTTTTTGTAAACAAATTGTTTTACTGTTTTGAAAGTGGTTTAGTGGAGCCTTTTTTGAGGAACCATGATATTATTTCCTGTCCACTATTATAGGCATGAATTAGATTTTTTTATAGGGGTCAAGCAACGATTAAGTGAACCCCTTATTTATTGATGTTTCTTTCTATATAAAAACATCTCTTCACAGAAAAATATTGAAAAAAAAAAAAAAACACTTGCTGCTACTATAGAAAAACAATTTGGAGCATTGGTGTTCATTGGTTTAGGAGTATTTCGCTGCACATGACTAATCTAGCGGATTGACGTATCTTGAGAGAGGAGCGCATCGTATTTAAAGTACTAGTACAGTGGGGCGTTTTTTCTCTAAGGATAGCGCTTTGCATGCTTCAACCTAAGCTTCTCTACACTCATCTTCCTAATCTAATTTTACTCCCTATTGTTTCATTGTTTGTTATTAGTTGCTTTATTTTATTCTGAAATTTCAAGCTACCTTGTGCTACTATTTTTTCATTGATAATTGCTTTAATATTCTGTTCTATTTTCTAACAATCGTAGAGAGAAAAACCTTTTTTCTTTCTCTTAGAAAATTGAAGAAAGGAGTATTGTATTGATACCAAATCACTGATCATATATATAAATTATATATACATTTGCCAGTAACTAGTTTCCTATAAACTAACTATTCTAGGAACAGGTGTACAATAGATTTAAATTTAAAGTTTAAACATTAGGAAATTCAAAATTGTCTTTCTGTTTGTTACATTAAGCTTTCAATTGCTTTGTTTGCTAGTTTTTATTATGACTACTTCTAGGTTTTGTTTCCTATAATATTGTGTTTTTTTTATTCCCATTTTACGGTGTTTTTCTACTATCTTACTTACATCTCTTGTCCTATGGAATAAAACCATCATTTGGGCTTATTGTGATTAGACATGGTAATTGGTAACTACAACATGTTAATAGATGGTAGCTACACGTTTTATTTTTTGTTTGAGGTTTTAATTGTGTTTGAGTTCTATAATATGGGAAAATAAATGAAGTAGTGGACTAGCCTTTTCTCTTCAGATCTTTTCCCTTCTTTTCCAATGTGTGTAATAATGTATGCTTTCCCATGCATAGAATGGTTGCCTATTTGCAGGTTTATCATTTAGCTGTTCAATACTTGCTAGCTACAGTTATTTAAGAAAATATAAAGAAATTACCAAGGAATTCAGCTCTGCAGAAGCACTAAATCCCATTTTATCCTTATTCCTAACCATTTCTCTCCAGCAAATTATGCTAAAAGTGTTGTGGTTGTGTCTCTTCTTGGTTTTGGTGTGATTTGAACAAGTGAATTTAACTTTTGGAGAATGTCTTATTAAAAAAAAAATAAGGGTGGAAAAACGGAATTATTAGCCTATTTCTTTTCATTATAAGATAAAGAAAATTTCATTAAATTGGTTAAAAAAGAAGCCTACAGCTAGTGTCACATAAAATATTTGTCTTTGTCATGTAGTCTACTTTTTAGAGATTGTGGTAGCTAGGCATGTCACTTTTTAACCTAAGTGGCTTCACTTTGCTTGATGGTTGATCTCGGTTCTTGGAGATTGTGAACACTCAATTTTATCTAGGTAATCAGAAAAATAAATAAAATTTAAATCTAAAAAAAAAATATAAACAGTTCAAGTTTTGCTTAATGGGTCAACGTGTTTGGGCTTATAATAGAAAAAAGAATAGAAAATCAAAATTTAAAAATAAATACAATTTAGAGAGTTTTGTTTTTGGGCTGTGTAAGTTTAGAAGCCCATCCAAAAGATAGAAACAAAAAATAACAAATGAAAGAAGGGAGACATTGGGCTAGGTCCATTTTAGTAAGAAAAGAATAAAACAAAAAAAAACAAAAAGGGAAAGGAGGAAGCTTCTAAGAGAAGTTTTTAAAGAGGCTATATATAGCTTGTTGCAAGGAATTTTTCAAGAAAAAAAATGAGAGGGAGGGAAGCAAGATGATGGGGAGAGGATAGGAGGAAGAAGCTGTGATATGAGGTAAAAGGTTTTGAATGAGAGGGTGTGAAGGTTAATTGAAGAGTGAAAGCTGCATAGGTATCATTTTATACCTTGCTAATTCGTTTAAGTGTTCTTAATGTTGTTGTTGATTGCTTCAATCTCTATTTGCTTGCTATGATTGTATATGTATACTTCTATAAACGTTACTCTAAAACTAGATGTTTGAAATATACTCTGTATCTATATATCCTCTGCTATTGTGTGCTCCAGTAATTGAATCTCCATTAAAATATGGGATAAGGCCTGGACTATGTACATAACTGCAGCATCTATTTGACAACATATAATAATGCAACGATTCCATGTCCCTTTTAGAAATCAAAACACGCACTGTTGCACATTGGTTTCAGTCTCCTACCAAAATCGTTTCATAATCACACACTTCTCTTATTCTTACAGTAACACACACATGTGAATTCGAAATTAAGGATACAAACATCTCAAATTTATGTTTGTTATCAAGCTCTTCCACAAATTCACACACACACACACACACCCCAATCATCAATCCCTGCTCCCATTGCATCAAACTAGACCATGCCACACTACCATAAACACTAGTATCATCCAAAATTTCCAAATCCACCCAACATATACTCATTCAACCTAGATTCGAAAAATGAAAAACGAAAAGTGAACGCCACGCACATGCCAAAATTCGCATCGTCATTCCCTCACACTCTGAAACTTGCCGCCACGGCACTACTAGCTCCACATCGTGGCTATGTCACAGATTCAATCCCGTGAAGCCTAAGTCAGGCTGGCCTCATGATGTGGCTTTCCTATTCATTCTCCCCTTTAACTTGGCCAGACATGTTGTAGAGGACGATGAGGGAGGCTTGCATATGGGTGGCATAAAGGAGACAACTTGATGTATGGGTTCTCGCTTGAAATCTTCTAGATTCACCCATTCTTTTTTGGTGTTATAAGGACCGATGTTCATTCGTTGGGCCTGGCCCATTTTTTTTTTAAGGGAAGCACTCTTTTAATTGCAATAATACCAATAAATATGTATCATAATCTTGAGCATTCCTTTCCATTTTTGTTTGTTTGTGTTTGTTTCTTTACTTTAAAACAAAGGCCAAAGTAATAATAAAACAGGTATAATTAACGTAATATTTAAAATCCGTAAGAAGTATCTTTTGGTTTCTTTTAATAATAATAATAATTATATAATCATATTTCTTTTCTAAATAACAAATAAATAAATGAATTAATAAATAAGTGAAGTAAATAATTTAACTTGATAATGACCATCTTGGATGCACTTCCCATTTGGACATTATTAAAGTTTTAAAATGATGACCATTTTAGATGCACTTCTTATTTAGTTATCATAAAAATATTTTATAAAATATTAATTAAACCTTTTCTTTTAAGATGTTTAAGTTTAATTATAAAAAGGATTTAATGATAGTTATTTTGGATGCACTTCCTATTTAACTATTATGAAAATCTTAAAAGGTGAAACGATAACCATTTTGGATGTACTTCCTAGTTGGTTATTGTAAAAGCCTTTTAAATAAAAAGAATCCTAAAAAATTTAAAACAAACATTCTTTTTAAGGTTTAGTAATAACCATTTTGGATGCACTTCCTATTGGATATTACAAAACCTTAAAAGGTATATTGATAACCATTTTGGATGCACTTTCCATTTGATTATCGAGTAAGCCTTTAAAAATATTAAAAATAAAAAACAATCAACCAACAAAACGTTTCTCTACCTAAAGAATATCATGAGTCTGATTCCTCATTGTACCTGAGGATACGTAGGAGCAGGGGTGAGCCCCTATCGATCTCAAAAAATAATAATTTTTTTTTTCAAAAATAAAATGTTTCATTCTTAAATAAATTTCTTTTGATAATAAAATAAGGATATTTTTTTAAGGGTAAAGTAAATATTTTAAAAGCTATTCGATTTTGTACATTTAATTTGGAATAACTGTTTTTATGACGGGCGTTGTAAGGTGCTAACACCTTCTCTATTCGTAATTGACTCCCGAACCAATATTAGATTTCAAATACCACATTCTTTTAAAGGGTTTTCCATATGTTTTTCCTTAATAAACTTTGGTGGCGACTCCTCTGATTTCATTTCTTCTTTGTCGTCTGGTCGTGACCCCGGTTACGACAGAGATGGTACATTGTGGCTTAATGTAGTAATTTGGATTAACTTTATGACTAATTCTATAAAGGAACTTCTAGGTCAACGTGTTTTTGTTGGATCCTAGTGGACTTATAGTTTGATGTGCTCATCAATTTGTAACTTATGGAAGGTTTATAAAACTGACTTAGGTACAAATTTAAAGACATCTTTATTGATATATAAGTTGATTATGCTCTTTGAAGATATTATGATAATAGTTCTTCTATATTATCTTTTGGCTCTTTTAGCTATTATATATAGGTGAATAAATATACTTGTCAATGGATATACACTTGTCCTTGCAGCTATGTTTTCTTCATATTTTTTGTCTATTGCACACAGGCTGGAAGCATGATACAGTTTATGTCATTGTACACCATACTAAGATTGACTCATAAGTAGTTGTATGATCTGATAATAAAAGTTCGCCAAGTAGTACTTCTATGTGTTTTAGACTCAAAGTGCAACAAGCTTGCCTCTTGATTGTGTTTCTAATGCCTTGAATAAACTTATCTCTATGCATTGTGACAGTCAGGTGCTATCGCTAAAGTTAATAAAACTTTAATGAAAAAAAAGAAAACACTTGAGAATAAGGCACAATTCTATTAAAATTTGATATCTCATGGTGTTATTTTTCTTGACATTGTCAAGTCAAAAAACAATCTTGCGGATCTGCTCACAAAAGGATTGATGCATCAACAAGTTCTTGAATCGTTGAGGGGAATGAGATTGAAGCCCATCACTATTTGCAACAATGGACATTTGTCTCCAAAGGAAATGGTGATTGTAACATCCTACTTTTATATATTAAATTATTCTGGAATGTTTAAAAATTGTTTTTAAGTCTCAATGTATTTAGAACAATTAATAATAATTTTAGAAATATTTCTACAAATTTATTGAGATAGTTTTTGTAAAAGGACAAAAATACCCCTAGTTGAACTGTTGGAACCACTCGGAGACTTTTAACCTCAAAATTATTTGAAATTTTATATTAAGTATCTCTCAATTATAAACCGTTATTTTGAGAAAAAAGTAGTGAAAATATAGTATCCTATTTTAAGTCTCCACTGTTTGTGTTATAACAAGTCTGAAAAAAAATCGGAAATGAATTTGTAAATTTTGACTCCCACCATTTTGCTCAAAATCTCAAGAGCTATTTAAATCGTGAGTTTTATAATTTTTCCGAGCAGGAACTTGGGAGAAATTAGAAAATGACAAGTTTATATCCCTATTTCTCACATTAGAGAACTGACATGAGGAAAGATTCAATTGACATTAAAATGTCAATTTGAGCTTGGAATTATGTCATATATATTAAAATATAATTTTGGGAATTTTTGGGAATTTTTTGGAATTTCTGTGTAAAATGACCAAAATGCCCTTGCGTGTCTAATAAGCCAGCCAGTACTGGTTTGACATTCAAAAAGGGTGAAAATAGTAATTTTAGTTTAATTATGGGTAAAATATTTAATTTTAGAATTTTGATACAAATTTTGGTATTTATTGAATTAAAATGGATTTTCTATGAATTTTTCTAGCTTAAAAATACAAAATAAAAACATATAATTGAAACAAATTAATAAAAGTTAAAATTTATTATTAGAAATTTATTTTTGATGAAAATTAATGTATTTATCCAGTTTTGCATTAAAATACATTATTTTGATATTAAAAGCTAATTTTTTCAAGTTTAGGCGTTTTTGTCGGTACCGGTTAATTCACCTACAGATAAAATTTGACACATGGAGGCTTGGGACAGCTGGTGGAGCACGTCCCCAACCCTAAAATAGGTGATTCACCACCTATTTGAGATATGTGTCCCTAAATTGGATTAAAAATAAATAAAAATTGGATTTATGACATAATTGTGACATAATGGATGATGTAATTATTTGGACACCTAACCCCCCTCCTTCTTCTATAAATAGGCCTCAAAGTTTTCAGATTTTCACTCATCCTTTCCTCTCCCAAGCTAGAGAGCTTCTCTTTCTAAAGTTTTCTCTCTCTAAAATATTTTTTTTTTATCTAGTTTTTATGTTAAAATTTTGCTAGTTTGCAACTAGTAGAATTTCTCCTCCTAGAAGCTTTGCACCAACAATTCCATCCTCTTCATCAACTATCTTAGAGGTAATGGGGGGAGTGGGGTTGGTTCTAAATTACTTTCACTTTGCATGTTGGTAGGAAGGGTTTTCCCCTAAACCCGTTTAGGCTTTAATTTTAGTATTGTTATTATTGTTTAAGTTAAACTTTAATTTTTACTAAGTTGTTACTCTGCCCAAATTTAAATTATTAAATCATGATTATTAAATTGTTACTCTGCTCAAATTTAAATTATTAAATTTACTTGCTAAGCTGTTACTCTGTTCAATTTTAGAAAATAAAAATACATTTACTAAGTTGTTACTCTGCTCAAATTTAGAAAATCAAAATGCATTTATTTAGTTGTTATTCTGCCAAAATTTTAGTAATTATACTATAATTGTTATATCGTTATTCTTTTGGTATAGTGCAATTTCTGCAAAATAAGGCAGAAATGTTGATTATACTGGTGCTCAAATTAAATGAGACCAGGGAAACCTCTGTTTGAGAAATTAGGAAGTGATAAATTAGTGAGTAATGTAAAGCAAGTGACATGCAGTGGCATGACACCCTGCTAGGGAAGCCACAGTTTGGTACGCTGAGGAATGAAAGGCAGGGACCCACTTGCGGAGGTCTTGGGGGTAGGCATCGAGTGGTGAAAGTCCCAATGGCCAGGGTAGCGCCCTTGAGTCGGGATATTCGCCTGACCAAACTCGATAACCCTGACAACTGCTCAGCATTCCAGGATTGGTTTGAGAGTATACCTCTATAAATGGATATCCTAAATTGTTATTTTGTTCCTCAATGATGACGAGGATTGTACCATGTGATGGTGTTGAGAGGGGTATATGTACTCCCAGTCACTTCCCAGGTTCTGTTGAGAACTATTACCCACTAATGGGAAGTATGGATCCATACCTAGTCAAGGGTAGTCGGATATAACTTAGAATGAATCTTAGGATCTCTTGTGTTGTCAGTTGTGTTTTGTCTTTGTTTTATGGTAGATTTCCTACCGCACATGTAAAAGTGATTTTAGAACAAAACACCTCACTCCATTATTTTCTTTTGTGTATGATTGGTCGTGATTATTAAAGACGACATTAACGCTCCGTGATGCTGAGTACGAGATAGAGAACGTCTCAACGAAGGAGGACCTGAAGACCTATAGTATTTTCTTTTTGTATAAGGGATAGGGTAGATAAATACTGCTCTGTATAGGATCTCTTTTGATGTATATAGTGGGCTAGGTAGTATATGTATTTCGATGTACTTTTGTTTCTGACTGTTATATATTACTCAACCATGATGTACAGTTTTATGAAATATATGTATATATCTTTCATATTTTATTACCATTTCCAAATTCTGTTAAGTTTGGAATTTCTTTTAAAACTGGAAAAATTTTACACACATTTTATTTACTTAAACTTAATAACTAAATTAATATGAATTATATTTAAAATTAAATGGGTGTTACAGTGATCCCATGAATGAGTTCAACGGGTAATAACGAAGTTGTTGTTGACTAAAGTACATCATTTTTTTTTGTAGAATTGTTGCATGTCCTGTTCCTATGGCGAGGTTTACTCTAAACTGTAGCAATAATAAGGTTGAGGTATTTATATATATATTTTATTGAGTTTAATTTAAAATACCTCTTAATGGACCCAATGACAATAGTTGTAGGGGTGGGGGTCACAGATCACCCTTGGGAGGGTTCACCTAGCGAGTGTGGTGGTGCAGTCGCCACTGTGAGACATGGACAAATCTCTAAGTGACACTCACGAAACAAGATACATGCGTAAGGCCGTAACGCGCAACCACTGATTTGAACTCAAATGAACACCTATATTATATGTGTTATGTTTGAAAGCCTGGTTAAAGGAGATGTAGCTCAAGACAATCAAGTCTCTACATTTCCTCAAGTGGAAGTTCATGTACACTAGGCATAAGGCTCAAACATAGAAGGTTCCTTGTACTAAAAATATAATATGTTATGCCCCATTAAAATTTTTGTTCAGTTTTTTACATAATTTTGATATTAATTCTATTGTTTCATTTGTTTAAATTTTACATTAGTGGAAGAAGGTTGGAAAATATATTCGTAATTTAAAATTAAAAAATGAAACCAATATTATTTTTTGTAACCAATTTGTTTTACTGTTTTTGAAAGTGGTTTAGTGGAGCCTTTTTTTGAGGAACCGTGATATTCTTTGCTGTTGAGAGATATGTGATTGTTGTTGCCCACTATTATAGGCATGAATTAGATTTTTTTACAAGGTCAAGCAACGATTAAGTGAACCCCCTATTTACTGATGTTTCCTTCTATATAAAAACATCTCTTCACAGAAAAACATTGAAAAAAAAATGTAAAAAGAAACACTTTTGCTGCTACTATAGAAAAACAATTTGGAACATTGGTGTTGGGTCTTTCGCTGCACACAACTGATCTAGCGGGTTGACATATCTTGGGAGAGGAGCTATTTAAAGTACCAGTACAGTGGGGTGTTTTATCTCTAAGAATAACGCTTTACATGCTTCAACCCAAGCTTCTCTACACTCATTTTCCTAATCTAATTTATTTCCTATTGTTTCATTGTTTGTTATTAGTTGCTTTGTTTTTTTCCGAAATTTCAAGCTACCTTGTGCTACTGTTTTTTCATTGATAATTGCTTTAATATTCTGTTCTATTTTCTAACAGGTTCCCCACGGCCAAAGGCATACCAAAATACACCATTCCAATCCCAAGACCAAGCACCATAATTGCCAGCATCCGTTTAAGAGCCCAACTTCTCTCAAACAACTCTGCTATTGATGAGTAAAGTTGGAAAAACGAAGACTTCTGTTTAGCAGCAGGAACTTTTAGTAGGCTTGCAGTTAAATTAGGACCATTTTCTACCGAAGAATAAGAAACTCCTTTAAGCATTGCCATGGCTTCTTGCTCTCGACCTTGCATGAGAAGCCACCTTGGAGACTCGGTAACAAAAAGGTAAGCAATGACACAGTAACAAATACCAGGAATGGATGTCCACACATAAAGAGTTTTCCATGAGGAATTTCTGTTTGAATAAGCTATTCCAGGCAGGGAAATATACCCCAATGCGAAAGTGAAATATTCAACAATCCCCGCGGCGAACCTCCACTCCGCGCTCACTTTCTCCATGACTAAGACCAGAACACATGTTCCAATGGACGAACGCCAAAACCCAATGAGGAATTTCAAAGCCGAGTAGATCCAAACATTGGTGGAGAAGACAATGATGACAGAAGCTACGGACATAGATAAACAAGACAGAACGAGGAGGTTCTTTCTTCCGAGATGTATCAGCCAAGGTGGCAAGAAGAAAGGAACTAAGAAGGCAACCGGTGAAGAAAGAAGATTGGGGCAAACCTGTGATGAAGCTGCCGGCGCATTCAAGGCCAAACTGGGATATGATTGTCTTAGAAGAGGGTCCATCCCAAGCCCAAGAAGACTTTGGGAGCTTGCAAATATCAGAATCTGAGGCGCATGAGCTGGGATCGGTGCAGTGCCAAGTTGGGTAGTCATCAGTGTAGATGGCTATGAAGGCTTGCTGAGCATCAAAGAACGTAGCAATGGACACAAGGATGCATTGCACCATCCCCAACCACCCAAATTTTCGCAAACCACTCTCTATCACTTCATCGGCAGAAGGAATCAACTTTTCCTGCACAACAGAATCAGAGTGGGTTAAAATTGGAACTGAATCTTCCATTTCTATTCTGTGTGTGTAATAACCAGAGACAGAGGGCAATGAAGACCAGAATGGGTCTGTGTATGAAGTGCTGCTTCAGTAACTTCGAAAGGAAAATATCAAATTTGAGTCCTCCTGTCACTTAACTGGCTATGTCAGACGTAGTGCTGTAGGCTGTGTTTCGTTTATAAGAGAGAGAGAGGGAGAGGTGAGAACCCAAAGGATTTAGCCTAGCGGAAGTGTGCTAGATCCTAAGATAAAAGATTGTGTACAGGAAGTCTTTCAAGCGGGAGATTTTTGGTTCGATTTATTGTAAAAAGCATCTTTTTGGAGAGAGAGTTTATTCATGTTGTTTTAACTTCTGAAACTGTGAAATTCTCCGGTCATAGTTTATATATCAAAAAAATAAAAAAAGGAGAAGTGAATAAATTATTAAAATTTATGTAAATTTTATTTGTTTGGTATAAAAAAAATAGAAATAAAATTTTATATTATAAAAATAGGTTTTACTAGATTTTATTATTTATTTTTATTTTATTTTTCACTTATTTTTATTTATTTTTTATTTTTCTTTTATTATTATTATTATTATTATTTATTAAATAATTTAAAATTTAAAATTATTTTTTATATATTTCTCATTTTTTAACTTATTTTTTATATATTTTTTTCTTATTTATTTTTTTCCCTCTATCAGTGCCGAGTTTTATGGCACGGAGTCGGCAATCGTGTCTGTCCATTGGGATAAACACTAAATTAAATCAACAAGATGCGAACGCGTGGTTGAGTTTGAACGTCGACAACCTTTGATTTCTATTCAACTATCCTGTCTAATTTAAATTGAAAAAACGTTGAAATGACGAGTAAAAGACCTGAGTCAACTGCCAACTTGGCTATCGCACCCTAATAAAAACTATGGCTGGTACGTGTCTATTTTTAAAATCTTTCTTTAGATGCGGTTCTTATTTATAGAAAATGACTTCTGGATTCATGTATCATAATCTAAGGTAAATAAATCATCACGCTTAAAAGATAATGCAACGTAAAGCATGCATATATATATATATATATATATATTATATGGAACGTATATAGTGAGAGAATTTTTTTTATATAAGAGTGAGATGAATGAATATTGATTATTAGATCTTGTCATAAATAATTAAAATTAAAATATTTAAAATCATGTGAGTTTTTCAAAAAGTAACATGACTTTTTAAGTGGTCACGTAACATTAAATCATGATCATCCATATACGGTTGTACGGTCCAAATTTATTTCTCTCACTCTCATATAAATATAATCATCTCACTAGATAAGCCCCTATCCTAGACTCTAAACCAGTGTTTTAAAACTCGGACCTGGTGATCGACTCGGTCAAGATACTGGGTCAGTGGGTCACTGGTTCAACTGGTGGGTCACTGGTTAAACTGCATGAACCAATATATTATTAAATATATAGTTTTACAATATAGATATAGTATAAAAATTATTTTTATCAACCATGTTACAATTAGGTATGTTGGTGTAATGGTTACTTATATTTTAAGCACCCAAAGGGACATGGGTTCGAACCGAGTTAATGATGTTATCCTGAGTTGAAAGCATTTCCAATCTGATAAAGTGACCGAACCGGCTATGAGTCCGGTTTTCGGTTGAATCGGTCGGACCGGCCGGTCCGAGTTTTAAAATACTGTTCTAAACATTAATAAAATATTTATATAAAAAAATAATAAAATATAGAATAATTAAAACTCGTTCAGCGACTAAAATAAGCAAAGATGGGAAAGGGATGTTGTCGCAATGTACAACCATCTTTTAAAAAAGTGCACAAGAAAGCTGAAAAATAGGAATGAAGTTTATTCAAGTCTAATAAACTCCAAATCAAATGAAGCTAAAAATAATTTGGTACTAAAGAAATAGCATTTCCAACAATGAGAACACCGAAAATAACTCAAATCCAAGTATAATATAAGGTTAAGATTAATTGAGACTAGTACACACCGTAGAGTTGGACTGGCACACAGGTTGTAGCATTGAATCATCAAGCTCCTCAATGGCCGCCATTGATGAATTCAAAGCAAAGAAGCGTACGTGTCGTGTTATTCCAAATTTTTTTTTGCGAATTTTACCTTGACATAAAAAAAACTGTCATAATTAAGACATTTTGTGGTATACAATTTTTTTATTTGGGAACAAAATTTGCAATACTTGGTAAATTATGGAACAAAATTCCGAAAAATATTTTAAAATGAAAAAATTTGAAAATTATAATTTTTTAGGAAAAAAAAATAATTAAGCCTAATTTTATCTTTGTGCTTTTGTGTTGTTTTTATTCCAAGTGGACTTGTTTGTTTTCTCAAATTGAATTCACGGGCCCACAGTCATTTTTCCTGTCAATTGAAAAATAAATGAGATTGGCTGGAACGAAAGGGACGGGTCATTTGAAAATGGGAAAACTGCCAGAGAGAGAGGGCAGGAAACTACAGAATAGAGCATGGGGTGGGGTCCTTTCCCCTATCTACCGTTGGATTTTTAAAAGCAAATATTTACGGCTGTAACATGTTTTCTCCATTGATGCGGAGAGTTTCACGGGTTTCCATGCTAAAACTCACCATTTTCAAGTATCAGAGGGTGATTTATTTCTCGCCCGTTTTATTTATCAATCTAACATTTAACTTTTAACAGATTGGTTATTGAATCATCACTGTATGGATTTGCCCGTAGCTGCAATGATAACGATTGATCGGCTATTTATTTGGATCTGCCGTGCGGAGGGGAACTCATATATAATAATATTTCTGGCATTATTATCACTTTGTCTAATTTCTTTCGGTCCAACACTGCGAAGGTAGACATACTGCTTTTTTTCACTAGACCAGACATCAACTTTACTTTTCAACTATTTTTCCGCTCAAATTCGGTCCAACTGTTCAAGTCTTTTTCTTTCCACATAACATTTTTTGTCATAGAGAATTTTATTTGACAAACATTAAGGCTATTTGGTAAAAAAAATAAAAAATAAGGTGAATGAAAATAAAAAAAAGTGTTTGATTTAAAAAAAATAAGTAAAAAATAAAAAAATAAAAAATAAAGCTTGTGCACACATGCATTAACTCGATTTGTTAAAATTAACAACTAAATTAGGTAGAAAAAGAAAAGTACAATCAATGAATTATGTCTAACTACAATGTACTAGTAATATGCTCATATATTTTTTTTAGACGTATATTTTACACGAGACAATTTTCTTCAAACCAAATATAATTAATAATTGAGTTTATTTCTAAAGAGTAAACAAGAATTTCTTGAGTCATCACTAATCCTTTGTTTAGTCAGAAAAATTAATAATTGAGTTTATTTCTTAAAAATAAAAAAATTCGAAAACTAAACAAAGTTGGGGAGTTAATTGTGTAAGTAGAAATTGAATCAAGAAACTAAATCTCGCGGCATTAGGATATATTCATCTCAAGATGGTTATCTTAAATTAGTTATGTAAATTAATACTAATCTTAAAATTATCCCATAAATTAAACAAAGGTTAGTAATTAATAATAAAGGACTAAAGTCTGATATTTACAAGAAAATTAAAAAAATAGACAAAAATACTTATGTGCCAAAAATAAAATAAAAACTAAAAATAGAATAAGATGACATAAATTATAAATAACATGTAAAAAATAAAATAATGTTTATAAATTAAAAAAATAATAAAATAAAAACAAAAAAATGTAAAAATTATAGTTTTACTTATAAATACCGCTATTACGTATCCTGAATACAACGTAACACTCAAAGTCAAGTATGTTTCTAAAAATTAATTATTTGTTATTATATATGTCAATATAAAATTTTGTCTCATAAAAGGAAAAATTATTCAGCAATTAGTAATTAATTTCAACCACGTAACATGTCAAATAATAATCAAGAGGATCAACATTTTTTTGTAGTTTTATTTTGTATTAATCAAGTCATTCTAGGGAATCAAATATTTTAATATTTTTTAATCATTTTTGGTACTTCTGAATTATCTTGTAATTTTTATAATTTTTGCACTTTCATTTTTTGTTACATATACTCCTTCCATTCTTATATATAAGATCCTTTTAACTAATTCACATGAATTAAGAAAGCTGATTAATTTAATTAGAAATATTAAATTTGTGAATAATTTGTATTACTTTTTAAAATTATCATTAAAATTATTAGAACACATCATCTCACTCATTACACTTAATTAATTAATGTGTGCTAATCATATTTTCTAATCTTTACAAGAGAGAAAATGACTTTATTTTATTAATTTATAGCATTTATTTTTTATTGACTATAAAAATTCTAAAATAATTAAGAATTTTTTGATAAAAATAATTAGTACAAAATAAAATTTGAAAGAAATTTCATAAAAAACAGACAAACAATTTTTTCAAAAAGTCTTATACACTAGCCTTATATATATAACGACAAGAAGGTACAACTCACAAATCATAATAAAGTAGCATTGGTTGAATTAAAAAAAAATGATTGAAAGAAGTAACATCGATTAAAGAAACATTCCCCAGAATAAAAAAATAAAATAAAGTAACATTGATTGAAAGAAGAAAAACGGGACTCATGCAAAAGCATGGTGTATACCAAAAGATAAATCCAACACATGAACAGAGTAAAAAAGCATGCAGCTGGAAATGGGACCCGTGCAAAAGCATGCAGCGAGAAAAGTTGTATGAAAAAGTTTTATTTTTTTATTCATACATGTATGAAAATTTTTCAAAATTTGGACAGATTTATATATATATATATATATATATATAAGATAGAAGATTAAAATACCCCACAAACAATATCGGTTCACTATGCATGAAAATAGTACGAAAGGCGTATGCCCCAACCACTAATGTTTTGCAGAGGTTATTCAAGCACATTGAGACACAACATGTTTCCTGTCGTATAGTAACTTTTCATTTTGGTACTACAAGTACCATGCTGAAGAGTAAAAAGGAAACAAGCCCCGTTGCTAACTCGTTCGCGTAAATCATTTGAATAACACTTTGTTTGATGGAGAGAAAATAGAGTGGAGATAAAAGAAATAGGTGAGAAATAAAAATATGAGTATGTTTAGTTGAGAATAAATGAGAGATGAGAGAAATAAAGAAATGTGGAGTTCATTGGTTATTTTTATTCTATTATTTACCTATTTATCTTTTCTCAATTTTTTATCTATTTCTTTTAAACTAAATATTTTTATTTTAACCTTATTTCTTACCTATTTTTATCCATTTTTTCTATTTTTATTCACTTTATTTCTCATTTATTTTTTTTTCTTACGCACCCTAATTCTTTGTTTGGATCAATAGAAATTGAGAAGAGAGAAGCGAAAAAAAGAGAAATAGGTAAAAAAAAGTAGTTTTATGTTGTTTGTTTAAGAAGAGAAATAGAGAAAGGGGAAAATAATTGTGTGAGACCTATTAAAAAAAATTCTCTTCTTTGTTGAAGAAAAATGAGATAAAAAATTATAAAATACACTCAAAATTACAATTTTAATTTTATTACTTCTTTTTATCTCACAATATGTATACATATATTAAGGGTAAATATATTTTTATAAAAATATTCTCTTTCTCTCTACTTTTTATCTCACTATATATAATGAAAGCCACCAACGTGACGTGCTAGAACTTGCCCCTATCTGAGCCAACAAAATCATGCAGGCCCGCAATCTCCTCCTGTCCATATTTTGTGTCCCTTCCTTCTCTCTCCGTCTTCAATTAAAAATTGAATCCTTAGCCCCAAAAAACTAACAAATGCAGCACACGGTATGGGTATGAGTGAGAATTCAGTTGGAGAAGACGCATGTGAGGCGGGAAGGGTGTTCACAGTTTGACTATACCCGTTATCCAACCTGATCAAAACTGTATGAGTTGAGTTGGGTCAGGTTTATACTTTTTAGTATTAGACCCAAATCAAATCAATTTGGTTATTAATGGGTTAGTTTGGGTCGGATAATTGGATCCATATATTTAAAATTTGTTAATTTTTTTAAAAATTATATTTTTTTCTTATAAATTTTGACACATTATAAAATGTTATATTTAATTTTGGACTTTGTTTCTCATCATTTTTGTTTCTAAAATTAATATAAAGCTTATAAGAAACTTAGAATGAGAGTCGAGAGAAAAGAATAGCAACAACATACACGAAATATGTAGTGATCCAAAATTAATAGGGATTTACGACTTCACCACCTTTTGAGCGGCTCATATTGTTCGTTGCGGCTGAACTCCATTTACGTTGTGGTGCGGGCAGCGATAAGATGACAGAGCAAGTGGTGACACAACTGGCTGAGGTCGGGGCTAAAGAGGTGCGAGCTGGATCCTAAATTTCTTTTTATCTGATGAAGACATTTTTGGTTCATCTATTGAAGCTTGTTTTCATCTTGAATTCCCTGCACTTGTGGTTTATCGGTTAAAGCTTTTTTTTGTTTTTGTTTTTTTAGCTACAAAATATTATATGCTTGTGGATAATTTGATGTTGTAGTGTAAAGTTATGTATATGTTGTCTATTGTCCTAGAACTGAATCAATAGTGTGAGCAACTCCTCCTTGTTGTGGCTAGGGTTTCGCAAGGAAGCATAGAGGGTGTGTAGTGTTTCGCTATCGATTCAGGCTTGGATTTTGGACTTGATTGAGGCATTAACTTAGGAGAGTGAGTGCGTGGAGAGGGGGTGAGTGAGGAAGGATTGAAGACCTATGGGGCAATCTTGTAAACTACAAATAACCTATAAAAAGTAAATTTTATAAATAATAACTCAGTTAAGAGGTTCCAATTATTAATCTCCACCATTCAATATTATAATATTATATCTAACGGTCATTAAAGATTGGACTACTATGAACCACATCTAATAGTGGTCCACCCTAGCCTGGATCTATTACAAAATTTTAATTTTGCTATACTTGGTCGAACTTGTGTTGGTGTGGGTGAAGTGTAACGACCTGCTGTCACTACATGGTCAACTGACAACCAATGTAACACGGAAGATTTATTAAAGACGAAAGCTCTTAATTAATTTATTTATGAAAAAGAATGTGATTTTTTTTTGGTGAGACAGACAATGTTCATTCCTTTTGAAAATTCTGACGTATAAAGCATTAAATGATCGTCCAACATACTAAATAACCCATGCATACATCACAAAGCATTAAGTGTAAATGGTTGTGCCTTATGAAACTTACAGACCAACATTATTGTCAAGGCGTCTTAAAAGATAGTGTGTGTGCACATACATTAGTGTACCCACTAACAAAAAAAGTACATCACAAAAGGGAAGGGGAAAACATTCATGCACACCCTAGGTTGGTGGTACCACTAAACATTACATCTAAGAAGGAGGAACGACAGGTGGAGCATCAGCAGGTGGCTCCTCAGTGGTAGGAATAGGCTCCCTCCACATCTCTCAGATGGGTAACCAAAACTCTAGTGATGTATACATGGTCACAAAAAACACAACAATCCCCATAAAAGCATAGGAAAGTGTAAGCTTTCCCCTATAGTAGACACTAAAACTCGTGGTCAATCCTCCAAGCTTCACTGTCTCCCAGGCAGTCTCACGGAAGTCAGTGCGATAGGGGCCCACGTGAATGTGGTTTTGAATCTTTAGTAGCGATCTCGACGCTTTAGGTCGTCTCGATATCTGCTCCCATGAACACGACGTTTGAGATCATCATAGGCACGAACCACACGTGCAAACGGTGCAAGGGTAAGCTTATGATAAATATAAATACAGAGTTCTAACTAACATAATAATTATTTCAAGATGGAAAGGATACTAATATCAGAAAAGATTACAACATTTTAAATAAACATATATAAACATAGTATAACATAATTTCATACAATTTATGTAGACATTACTCTATGGAGACTTTTTCAACAACTCAAGCAATCATTATGGAAAAGTCCCTTAACATAGCACTTGAGCTACAAGGATCACATAGATTCCTTCAAGGCATAATTATCGGGGAGCCCATGAACTGATCTTGCGGAAGTTGGTAGTGGTTTCTTCAAGATAGATGTAGGTGGGTAGTGGCTTACCACGACACAAGGTTCGCGATAACCTTGATCTCAATGTGGGATTCACCCGTCCATCTATCCTCAAGGTCCATCGTCAGCTACCCACTCTTCCTTCCAGCACTAGGTTGAAAGCTATACACTGACTCCTAACTTATGTGTCTACTCGCGACATCGTCCAAAAAGGACCCATGCATATACATACATATCATTAACAACAACGAAAAACATCAACTCACCATAGGGCCAAGAGGCACACTCTATTTTCCACAACCACTTCTCTTTATCCGTTAATTAATGGATAACGCTTGTCATTAAACTTTAAGAACTTGGGCTTTAGAGTTCCACTTATTAATCATTTCTAATAACTTAATAATTAATATTGTCAATAATAGGAAAAACTAAAAAAAGAATTTTATTTCAAACGAATTACATTTTTATACATAAGAAATTCTATGTAATGGAATAGAGAAATTTTCATAAAATCTCTAACATTTTAAAATCTGAAATTTAATATTTTACTTTATCAAATTAAGATTATCCTCTATTGAGAAAATAAGTTTATTGGAGTGAAAAGTAATCTCTTTTTTTTTGTCCTTAATTCTATTTCCAAAAAGATAGTCGGATATATTTATTTTTCCTTCATACTTACTAAAATCATAAATAGAAGCCTAAGAATTTTTTTTTCTCAACTAATGTTATTTGAAAATATTATATAAAAAAATTAAATTAAATTTTGGATTACAGATTTTTTTTTTCTAAAACCAATTTATTCCCATTTTTTTATTTTAAAACTATATTAATTTCACTCGTTTTTTGTCTCTGTTCATTATTAAAAATCCATCTATATCTATAAATTTTATTTTTTTTAGGTCTCCAATCACCGTATAGGAGTTTTAAATATTAGAAATATTAGCTTATTAACTTGCTATCTTAATACCTAATATCATTTGCTCCGTTCAAAATATTTGTGCAGCACATGGTCTCAAAATCATGACAAATAAATTTATTTACACATACACACTTCTATTTACTTAAATAATCATTTCTTACATAAAAAAAATTAAACAGAATCACTTGTTTCTCATTACCAAATAATAGCTAACATAATCCAAGATATCTCATTTTTATAGTCAAAAACAGGAAAATAAACCAAGATAACAATATCTTAATGAAGGCTAAACAACCCCTTAACAACATTTCAACCATAGCAAGCATTTTCAAATCCAACAAACAGCCAACATATATAAATCACTTAGCTCATCACATTTATGCTAGTATATTAAAGATTAGAGAAAAAGAGTAGAGTCATAAGCTTCCTTACTTGTAGTCCTATTTATGTACAAGAGTGCTCCAATGGAAGAAAAAATAAACACAAAGTGAAGGGGATCTACTCCAAATCTCTACAGTTCCAGCTAGCTTGTAAGGAGAAAGAGCTTGTTTTTTTTTTTCCACTCTCACAATTTCACTTGGCCAAAAGGTAGGTGTCTTTGTTTCCACCTTTCTCTCCCGCGTTCAGCATTTTAAAAAAAATCTAGGGCTTTTGTCTAATGGTTTATTCAAGGGGGTCTATTATTTCTTTTTTCTTTCATTTTGGTTGTTTTTCCTTAAAAAAGAAGAAGCTTCTAGTGGTTTAAAAACTAGCGTGCAATAGGTGGTTCATTATTATGATATTAATAGGCACGTATATGAATTGAACAATTGGGTAAAAGAGGGGGGGGGGGGGGGGGGGGGGTCTATATTTAGTTCAACAATATATATATATATATATATATATATATTGTTGAACTAAATATATGTTATTTCTTTTTTCTTTCGTTTTGGTTTTTTTTTAAAAAAAAAAAAAAAGCTTCTAGTGGTTTAAAACTAGCGTGCAACAGATGGTTCATTATTGTGTATATTAATAGGCACATATATGAATTGAACAATTGGGTAAAAGAGGAGTTAAGTGTGGCCAGTCAAGTAAGTCTACTTTTGGGTGATTTAGCTTTTGAAAATTTTACTAGAATTGATTAAGGTAATTTACTAAAAATGGAGATATAGTTTAACTAAAATTAGTAAATTAAAAATTAATTTACCTTGAAATAGGTGCTAATGATTTAGGAAAATGTGTTAATGACTTGTTAGGATTGACTCATGATAAACATTTGACTGCTTGTTCATTTACATGGTATAATTTTACACCGATAGTGTACAAGTAAATTCTAGTTTAATTAGAACCTCATCGAAAATTGTCACATAAAATCATACAAGTGTTTTAATTAAATTTTCTCAATTAAACTAAATTTAAATTTTCTCTTGAAATTAATTTCAATCACTTTTTAAATCACACGTTAAGAAAACATGGCGTTACATGAAGGGTGGTTATGTTCTTGCTCTCTATCTTATGCCTATTTATGCAATTATCTTATTCGATTGTTTCTATTTCATCAATCAACATGGAATTAGTGGTTGTGAATTGTAATTGTTAAGCCATGATCGCAATGTTGTAATCATTGCCTCTCTCCATGGTTTAGGGAGATCATGACTAGTGAAGTACAATCAGCAATTAGCGTCAAATTGAGGATGTTCTTGGTATAGTGGCGAAGAGAAATGGTAGGTGGTGGAGAATCCTAAAGGAATGCATGAGTTGAGGGTGTTAAAGAAGATGCGAGAAGGATAAAATCTATGTGGAATTTTTAATTAACATAACAATTTTTAATTAGAAGAACAAGAGATGAGACACATAAGCTGGGGTAGGTGATTTCGGTCCTCTTGAGGTGGACTGAGTGTAAAGGGCTTAACTCTGTTAGAAAGTTTTTACCTGTTTAGGAATAATGTTCTATCAATTTACTCTTGGTTGAGATGTGCGCCACTGCTTCCCTGTTCCAAGATGTATTGAATTCAACTTGTAACTAGGTTCTACTATAGACTTTGGCCATTTGTTCTCCAAAACTCTTATAAAATGAAAGCTTATTATAAAGTTGATTGTGAAGCTTATTGAAAAAAGTAAAAAAATTATTTTGATATGCTTTTCCATTATGCTTATTAAAATAAGTTGATAACAACTTATGGGAAGGTCATAAGCTATATAAGATAAAATAAGTTTTGTACAAGCTCTTCCAAACACATGCCTTACTCATCTGAAAGAGGATTCCTTCCTCATCCAATGTTATGTGAAATTCAATATCCAAATTTCCCTTTGGATTTCCAAAAAAAAAAAAAAAATCCCTTCTTGTGAAAAGTAAACAACAGCTTGTTAAGGGATTAAACCATTTACAAGATTAGTAATTAAATAAATTGAATATTTTCATTCCTTCATGCTGTTTGTAACACCTCTACTTTTGTATATTAAATTATTCTATATGTTTAAAAATTATTTTTAAGTCATCAATGTATTTAGAATAACTAATAATAATTTTAGAAAATTTTCTAGAATTTATTGAGATAATTTTTGTAAAATGATAAAAATACCCCTAGTTGATTGCGGGAACCAACCAGGGACTTTTTGACCTCAAAATATTTTAAAAATTTTATACTAAGTATCTTTCATTATAAAAACTTTATTTTGAAAGAAAATAGTGAAAAATATAACAATCCTATTTCAATTTTTTAATTGTTTTTTTAATATTTGACAATGCAATTCTGAAAAATCGGGGTGGAGTTTCAAAATTTTGATCTCCACTATTAAGCTTAAAATTTCAAGAGCTGTTTAACTGTGATTTTTAATAATTTTTCCGAGCCGGAGCCAGGAGAAATTAGAAATGACAATTTTGTCCTTATTTCTCAATATTAAGGGTTGACCTAAGAAAAAGATTCAATTGAAATCAAAATGTCAATTTTAGTTTGGGATCATATCATATATATTAAAATATAATTTTAGAAAATTTCTGGAATTCTTGTGTAAATTGACCAAATTACCCCTAGGTGTTTGATAAGCCAACCAGTATTGGTTTGACATCCAAAAAGAGTGAAAATGGTAATTTTAGTTTATTTATGGGTAAAATATTTAATTTTAAAATTTAATAAACATTTTTCTATTTATTGAATTAAATTGATTTTTTTTTATGAATTTTCTAGCTTAAAAATACAAAATAAATACATATAATTTGAAATAAATTAATAAAAATTAAAATTTATTATTAGAATTTTATTTTTGATGAAAATTAATGTAATTGTCCAGTTTTTCATTAAAATACATTATTTTGATATTAAAAGCTAATTTTTTAAGTTTAGGCGATTTTATCGGTACTGGTTAATGCCCCTATAGATAAAATTTACACTGAGGAGCTTGAGGACAGATCATATAGCATGTCCCCAAGCCTAGGAGGGGTGATTCAACACCCTAAATGGTGTATGTGTCCCTAAGTTTGCATATTTGTCCCTAAATTTAAATTAAAAACAAATTTAAAGCTTTATTTATTGCATCATTGCTTAGGTCATTGGTGGACACCTAAGACCCCTTCCTCTTCTATAAATAGCCCTTCCCTCCTTCAAATTTTCAGCATGTCCTCTTCCTCTCCCAAGCTAGAGAGCTTCTCTTTTTAAAATTTTCTCTCTCTAAAATTTTTTTATTTAGTTTTTATGTTAAAATTTTGCTAGTTTTTAACCAGTAGAATTTCTCCTCCTAAAAGCTTTGCACCAACGATTCTATCCTCTTTATCAACCACTTTAGAGGTAATGGGGGGAGTGGGGTTGCATGTTGGTAGGAAAGGTTTTCCCCTAAACCAGTTTAGGTTTAAGTTTTATTATTGTTTAATGTTAAACTTTAATCTTTGCTAAGTTGTTACTCTACCCAAATTTAGATTATTAAATCATAATTACTAAATTGTTACTCTGTTCAAATTTAAATTATTAAGTTATATTTGCTAAGCTGTTACTCTGTTCAATTTTAGAAAATTAAAATGCATTTGCTAAGCTGTTACTCTATTCAAATTTAGAAAATTAAAATATATTTATTTAGTTGTTATTTTGACAAAATTTTAGTAATTAAATTATAATTACTTTATCATTATTCTACTAAAATTTTATATGATTGCTATATTGTTATTTTATTAAAATTTTGGTATTGTGCAATTTCTGCAAAATAAGACAGAAATGTTGATTGTACTGGTGCTCAAATTAAATGAGACCAAGAAAACATATACTTGAGAAGTTAGGAATTGATAGTTTAGTGAGTAATGTAAAGCAAGTGACATGCAGCGGCATAACATTATGCTAGGGAAGCTACAGTTTGGTACGCTGAGGAATGAAAGGCAGGGACCCACTTGCGGAGGTCTTGGAGATAGACATTGAGTGGTGAAGGTCCCAATGGCCAAGGTAGCGTCCTTGAGCTGGGATATTTGCCAAACCAAGCTCGATAATCCTAACAACTACTCAGCATTCCAGGATTAGTTTGATAGTATACCTCTATGAATGGATATTCTGACTATTATCTTCCTCAATGATATTGAGGATTGTACCACGTGATGATGTTGAGAGAGGTATATGTACTTCTAGTCACTTCCCAGGTTCTGTTGAGAACTATTATCCACTAATGAGAAGTATGGATCTATACCTAGTCAAGGATAATTTGATACAACTTAGAATGTACCTTAGGATCCCTTTTGTTGTTAGTTGTATTTTATCTTTGTTTTATGGTTGATCTCCTACGATACATGTAAAAGTGATTTTAGAACAAAACACCTCACTCCATTATTTTATTCTGTGTATGATTGATCATGATTATTGAAGACGACATTAATGCCCCGTGATGCTAAGTGCGAGTTAGAGGACATCTCAACGGGGGAGGACCGGAAGACTTATAGTATTTTTCTTTCTATATGAGGGATAGGGTAGATGAACACTGCTCTGTATAGGATCTTGTTAATGTACATATTGAGTTAGATAGTGTCTATCTTTTGATGTACTTTTTTTTAGTTTTCTGTATTATCAAACCATGATGTACAGTTTTATGATATATATATATATATATATATATATATAGTCTTATCTTTCATCTTTTACTACTATTTCCAAATTCTGTTAAGTTTGGAATTTTTTTTTTTATAAAAGTCGAAAAATTTTACTCGCATTTTCATTTACTTAAACTTAATAACTAAATTATTATGAATTGTATTTAATATGAATGGGTGTTACATTGTTCCTAGGTTTCACCCTTGCCATCCCCTTCTCTTATGTAGATCACTAGTTTCCTTATTATTACTCTCATTAAATCTGTTCCCAACATAAAACACTAATGATTTGAGAAAATTAACCAAAAAATAAAATTGCTTTTTCGGCAAAAATATACTTAATATAAAGTCTTGTACAATAACATATCATTTTGTGCAACATTCAATATGATTGAATTTTAAAAAGCACGTTGATAACTAATATACAACTCTCACCAACTGACAAAGCTACTATGTAATAAACCAAAAAGAAGAAAAAGAAGTAGATCAGGTTATAACTTTGTTAGTGTTTGTTCAATTGAGGTGCAAGCTACTCAACCAATGAGCAAACACTAATAATAAGAACAATAATAACAATTAATGAAGAAAGCAAAAAATTACCAAAAAGAGTCTCTTATGTCATCATGCTCTTATTGATTGTTTTGCACATTTTTTTTTCCTTCAACATCAATATGGTGAGTGCTGATTGCAACTTCTCTAGAGACATTTTGGAGGACAGTGGTTTCTAGATGCCTAGCAGATCTTGATTTAGAGAATTCCATGGCTTGTCTTTCTTCATTGTTCTGTGACTGTTAGAGTTTCAGTTGTCAGTATGTGTGTCATGCATGACCATTGATCAGTGATCTAAATAGTACAATGTTAAGTTTGAATATTGAAAATAACCCCTTATCTAATGTAAATAATTAATTAATTGGATAATTCTAAATCCTTCTGCAACATCTTCCTATTAATCCTACTATTGCCTTTATATGGTAAGTATTGAATGCTTTCCATATTTCCAAGACATTAAATACATTTACTTTTTCATTTAATACTTTCTTTATTAAGCGTTAGATTTGTATGAGGATACAACATTACTCTAATCAATTATATGTATCCATCAATATATTACACCTAGAATTTAAATTCAAAGGTATATTGTATTGAGTTCTCATTAATGATGAACACGTGTGTTGGAACCAAAGACGTATGAAGTGTCTAATCCCCCAAAATTTTGAAGATAACAAACTTATTAAGTTTTAAGTCTTTGTTGTAAAAATGTTTTTATAGCGTCCAAAATCGTGGCGTCCAACGCGCCAGTTTTAACAAGCTTCCAATTGACTCGTTATGACGACCATCCAAAAGTAAGTATCTTTCTTAACAACTAAGTGTTTAAAGCTGAGACTCATATACAAAGTTCGTCCAAGAGTAAGTCTATCTCTAAACGACTAAATATTCAAAGCTTGCCTATGCATTTCTCACATATATATCTCGAGACTAATGCCTTACCCATTTTAAGAGTTTAAATGTTTAAGCATTTAATGAAAGACAGATACATTTTGGTGCATAAGCGCAGTGTTACAGAAAAAGGAAGTCAACTTATCAAGTTGCCAAGCAGATTAAAGAATGATCAGAAAAGCAGATCTCCAACGCAGTTTTGTACTTTCTGTTTTAGTGCAAGAACTAAAGTTACTTTTCTGACTCCTCTGAAAGCTTGATACACGTGCATATTTCTTGAAGATTGAAGCTAAATCATCTCAACAGTTTTTTTCTACGAGGACTATATATACCAGCTCAAGAAAGAAGAAAGCGAGTAACGAGAAGGAGTGTGACATAGAGAATGACTACATTTACTGGACGACCTAGAAACTTTTCTTTGTAAAAAGCATTTGTATTGCACATAAACTTTCATATCCTCACTCTGTGAGTAGACTTTGTTTTAACAACTGTTTATGTTGTGAAAGCCTGGAGAGGCTTAGTGAAAAAGAATACTTGGGTGGTTAAGTAATATGGGTTGATTGCGTTGTAAAGCTTGAAGAGACAGTGAAGAATACTTGTTGTATAAGCTAAGGTTGGTTAGTGAACACCTTCTAGATGAAGTGACTAGATGTAGCTAAAGGTTGGGTGAACTAGTATAAAAACTCCGTGTCTTTGTCTTCTCTTATCCTTCTTTAACTGTTTTTCGAACTCATTTTCAAAGAGGGTTAAAAAGTTTTTAAACGCACAATTCAACTCCCTTTCTTGTGCGATCTGTGTTTTTTCAATTGGTATCAGAGCTCGACCTCTTGGGGTTGAGCATTTAACAGTGCAGGGGTAAAAGATCCTGAACATACATGGATAATGAAGGACAAGCTGTAAACAGACCATCGCTCTTCAAAGGTCAAAATTATGACTATTGGAAACAAAGAATGATAGCATTCTTTGATGCATGCCACATCGACATGTGGGATGTGGTGGAAATAGGTGACTATTTGCCCTTGGACCAAAATGGAACTGAGTTACCTAGAGGTCAATGGACAGAAGCACACAAACAAAGGTACTTGCTTAATTCTAAAGCTCGAAATGCTATTATGTGTGCCTTGTTTGAATCAGAATACGAAAAAGTGCATAGTTTAAGAAGTGCTAAAAAGATGTGGGATACCCTGGCTCTTGCATATGAGGGTACTTCACAAGTGAAACGATATAAACTAAGCTTGCTTGTTAGACAATATGAACTATTTACTGTGGAAGATAATGAAACTATTGAACTTAGGTTTGATAGATTTCAAACTATTATAAATAATTTGAGATCCCTAGGTAAAACTTATGATAACTATGATAACTCTTAAAGTTCACGAGTTGGAGCTGAAGCAGGACGAAGGACAAAGAAGAGGAAAGTCCATTGCCTTAAGCGTTTAGCGTCCAACAAAGGGATCATTGTCCAAAGCCCTGATTGTGGAAGAATCTTTTGAGGAAGTGTCCGAAGAAGATGACTCTGATGAGGACGAGATATCTTTAATATCTAGAAAGATACAAGCCATTTGGAGAAAGAAAGGAGGGTCCAGAGCTAGAAACTTTACAAAGAAGTTTAGCAAGGAGCCTAAGGAGAAAAGTCCATCAGTCTGTTTCGAATGTAAGAAGCCTGTACACTTCAAAGCTGAATGTCCAAGTCTACAAAAGGAGAAAAAGAAAACCTTCTTCAAAAAGAAGAAGAAAGGACTTATGGCTACTTGGGAAGACATGGACCTATCCTTGTCAGAAGAAGAAGGAGAGGAAGAAGTAAACATTTGTCTCATGGCTAAGACCAGTTCAGAAAGCTTAGAAAATGAGCAAGACGAAGAGGTAAATTTTAATGACATATTCTCTCTTCAAGAAGCATATAATAAACTGCTTTTTAATTCTTCAACTCTCTCAGTAGGTTATAAAGAATTAAAACTGAAGTTTTCCAAAATGTCAAAAGAATTCAATTTACTCAAAGAAATTATGAAAATATTTTGAGAGAAAATGAAGAATTAAAGGAAAAGGATGTTCTAGAAGTGACACTTTCCAATGAAGCATTAGAACTTCAAAGGCATCAACCAGTGCCTTTTGTAATGTCTTCTGTAAAATATGTGAAAAAAGTGGCCATCAACCATCACGATGCGTTCATCGTCCAGTCACAAAGGCATCCAATGCTTTCAGAACTAACAAGAAAGGACCCAAGTTCATTTGGGTAACTAAGTCCATGATTATTTGTGTTGTAGATTTGCTTGACAACAGAAAGGAAACTCCAATCATGGTACCTGGACAGTGGCTACTCACGACACATGACGAGAGAAAAGTCTATGTTCCAAAGCTTCCAACACAAGAATGGTGGATGGGTCACTTTCGAAGGAAATCAGAAAGGGAAGATGCAAGGAATAGGTAAGATTGCTAAGCACCATTTTCCTTCTATTGATAATGTTTTATATGTTGAAGGACTTAGACACAATTTGCTGAGCATAAGTCAATTATGTGACAGTGGACACAGTGTCTCCTTTGATAAAGATGAATGTATAGTCAAAAACTTGGATGAATCTATATTATTTTCAGCTAAAAGACAAAGCAATCTATATAATATTGACTTAAATGACCTTACAAATCAAAATGTGTCGTGTCTAGTATCCATCAACAAGAATCAATGGATTTGGCACAGGAAACTTGGACATGCAAGCTTGAGATTAATCTCAAAGCTAAATAAGTATAACCTTGTAAGAAGACTTCCAAATCTTCTATACAAATCTAATGTTCTCTGTGATGCATGTCAAAAAAAGAAACAAGTGAAAAGCTCTTTTGATTCAAAAAATATTGTTTCCACTACTAGACCACTTTAACTTCTACATCTTGATTTGTTTAGATCTACTAGAACAACCTCTTTTAGTGAAAAACGATATAGGTTAGTTGTAGTGGATGACTATATTAGATGGACATGGGTTATGTTCCTAAAACATAAGGATGAGTCTTACAAAGTCTTTTCTATATTTTGCAAAAGAATTCAAGATGAAAAAGGTGTTTGCATAGCCTCAATCAAAAGTGATCATGGAGGAGAGTTTGACAACAAAAGTTTTCAAAGATTCTGTGAGGAGAACGGGATTCTCCACAACTTCTCTATACCACGTACACCTCAACAAAATGGTGTGGTAGAGAGAAAGAATAGGTCATTACAAGAAATGGCTAGAACCATGCTTAATGATAACTCTACTCCTAAACACTTCTGGGCTGAAGCTGTAAACACAGCATGCTATTTATAAAACAAAATATATATTAGACCTATTTTGAAAAAGACTCCCTATGAATTGTGGAAAGGACGAAAACCCAACATATCATATCTCCATCCTTTCAGATGTCAACGTTTCATTCTAAACACTAAGGACAATCTTGGCAAGTTTGATTCTAAGTGTGATATGGAATATTGTTAAGCTATTTTGAAACGTCCAAGTCATATAAAGTCTATAACTCTAGAACCTTAATGATAGAAGAAGCCATTCATGTTAAGTTCAAAGACAGTAAGCCTAATAGAGAACTATTAGAGTAGGACGAATCTTTTGCAGATAGGAAGTTGGACGATACCAAGCAACCAATGTCCAAAACTCTATTGGACGATCCAAAGAAAGAAGAACCATCTGGATGACAATGGCATATGAAGACATACCATCTAGAAGATCAAATTCTTGGAAGTGTATGCGATCATGTCAAGACAAGATCAACCTTCAAGAAGCATGCTCAAACTGCACTAATTTCTTAAATGGAACCAAAATCTTGGACGAAGGTTGGATCAATGCTATGATGGAAGAATTAAGCCAATTTGAGAGAAATGGTGTTTAGAAGCTAGTTCCTCTACCTAAAGAGAAATCTATAATAGGAACAAAATGGGTATTTCGCAACAAGTTGGATGAGGCGGGTAAAGTGGTAAGAAACAAAGCTAGACTTGTAGCTCAAGGGTATACTGAACAAGAAGGTATAGACTTTATTGAAACTTTTGCACCTGTAGCTAAGTTAGAAGCCATTCGCATTTTACTTTCATTTGCTGTTCATAGTAATATGAAGCTTTATCAAATGGATGTAAAAAGTGCATTTCTTAATGGTATAATAAATAAGGAAGTTTATGTGAAACAACCTCCTGGTTTTAAGTGTGATACTTCTCCTAAACACGTTTTCAAACTCAAAAAGGCCTTATATGGACTTAAACAAGCACCTAGAGCTTGGTATGAAAAGTTAAGTTCTTTTCTTTTAGGAAATGGTTTCACAAGAGGAAAAGTAGACACAACTCTGTTTCGTAAAGACGTCCATTCACATTTTATTATTGCACAAATATATGTGGACGATATCATATTTGGTGCTACTAATGATGTTATATGTAAGGACTTTTCTAAACTTATGACAATAGAATTTGAGATGAGCATGATGGGAGAATTGAAATTCTTCTTGGGATTACAAGTAAAACAGATAAACAATAGCATATACATACATCAAACGAAGGATGCAAAAGAGCTACTTAAGAAGTACAAGATGGAAGATGCCAAAGAAATGAGCACACTAATGCATCCATCTTCAGTACTTGGACTGAACGACACATCCAAAAAGGTAGACGAAACCATATATAGAGGTATGATTGTATCTCTACTATATCTTGCAACGTTTAGACCTGATATCATGTTTAGTGTATGTCTCTGTGCTCATTTTCAATCTGATCCCAAAGAAACTCATCTAATAGCAATAAAAAGAATATATAGATACTTAAAAGGAATCACTAATCTTGGTCTATGCTATAAGTTGAATAAAGAATACAGGTTAGTTGGATTTTGTGATGTTGACTATGTTGGAGACATAATAGAATGAAAAAGCACCAGTGGAGGTTGTCACCTCATTGGTAGAAATCTTGTCTCTTGGACGAGCAAAAGACAAGGGACGATTGCCTTATCCATAGCAAGAACAGAATACATATCAGCAACGTCCTATTGTTTACAAATTCTATGGATCAAGCATCAATTAGAGGACTACAGTGTCTATAAGAGTAAAATTCCTATCCTATGTGATAATACTGCTGCCATAAACTTGTCTAAAAATCTTATATTACATTCTAGAGCAAAGCACATTGAAAGAAAACATCACTTTATAAGAAATTATATTCAGAAAGGGTTTATTGATATTCAATTTATTAACATTGAAAATCAGTTAGCAGACATATTTACAAAACTACTTCCTAAAGATAAATTCGTCCATATTCGAGATTATCTTGGTATGAAATTTATAAAGGAATAAGATTTGTTTCATGTGCCTTGACCGTCCAAAACATGCAGCGTTCAATACCATATAGCGACTTCACTTTTTGTAAACTTTCACATTTATGTGCATAAATATCTTTATCCGTACATAATCATGTTTTCACTGATAATGATTTGAAATAAATGCTTTATTCCATGTCTGAGTCACTGATGCGCCATAAATTACCATCGAGAAATGTGCGTGCTTGAACCGACATTAAATGTGCATTATCTCTCTTCAAAATTCAAAAACCACTAAAAACCCAAAACCCTTCAGTTACTTTCTATACACTCAACATCTCTTTGCTTTCTCTCTCTCTCTCTCTCTTAAACTTCCAAAGCTTCTGAACCCTAAACCTCAACTCATCAACAATGGCATTGGAAAACCTAGACCTTGCCATAAAGGCAGCGACCCGTGCTGAAAGGCAGAACAAAGCCATTGTTCTAATAGGGAGCCGCTTCAACATAGAAGCCCTTGACGACATGGGGGTCAAGGTGAAGGATAACCTGATGCAGTGTGGAATTCTTAACTACTTTCATCTGAACGAGATCATCTACCCAAAACTCACCCGACATTTCTAGAAGACTGAAGAGTTCTCTAAAAACAATGTGGTTGGCACCATTCTGGGTGTGAAGGTCATTCTAGACCTGGGGAGCATCGCTCAAGCTATTGGATGTGAGCGTGCTGGCTCTTGCATCAAGAACGGCTGGGAAGACAACTTCGGTAGATATGAAACTGTGGATGTGACGTTGATGGAGCCCGAAGCTGAAGGTGTTGTTGAATACATTAAGCTGGCGAAAGCAGGGAAAGTATACCAGTAGTTCCTAAACAAGGGTATACTGCACAAGGTTGGGTCCAAGGACAATGTAACCTTCGTGCACCAGTTCGCTTTGTTCCATATGATAATTGGACAACAGTCCAACCTACCTCACCTCATTCTCAGCAACATCTTTAGGACTATGAGCGCTTGAGGAGAGTTCGACCAGATTACTTATACTGCCCTGTTGAACAGGATATTCTGGCTGCAACAGGTGTATCATGAGTTCTTTGCTTTGTCTAGTGGTGAACAAGCAACAATCAGGATGCTAGGTGGTGGCCACAGGTTCACCCAATTGCCTTTTGGCCGAAACAACATTTCGCAAATGAAGGCTGGGTTTGTACTGAAACCCGTGGAAAAGACAGCCAAGATGGTGGACGTCAAGGAAAAACTAGTTGAGGAAGCACCTCAACCTGCTGAACAACAAGCCGTCCAACAAGCTAAGTAGCAGGACGAAGAAGCCCTATTTGTCCATCCCATTGCAGTTGCTAGATTGTCCACCAAGAGGCACCTGTTCAAGGGAGGTCGTTTAGAGTAACAAGGTCTAAGACACAACAAACTCCAGCTCTACCTGCTCCTCCTGCTGTTGCTCCTCTCTACCTGCTCCTCCTGCTGTGCTCCTCCTCTACCTGCTCCTACCAAAAGGAGACTGCGGCTACAAGTTAAATTTGATGATGAGGGCAGCGAGCCCATCGCAGTTCTTTTGAAGAAGCATAAGATTGCCATTGTTGCAGTTCCACCTTAACCAAAAGCTCTACCTATCTAACCCACTCCCTCACTCAAATGTCCAGCAGAGTCTCAACCAAGAATTGCAATAACCAAGAAAAGTAAGGTATTAACTCTTTCGGTTGGTTCTGTTTCTGAAGATGAGTTTGTTGAATCCATTATCATTGAGCCTGCTAAGCAACCCATCCAAACCCAAACCCAAACACCAACCTAAACCCAAACACTAACCACACCTGAACTAGAGATGTTATTACCTGGTGATGATGGTTATACTTGCACCACTCCCACCCCCAGCCTCACCAAACCATATCTTTCCATGAAACCCCCCCAAATAATCATGTTTAATTCCCTCCATGCATCTGGCTATCTCTTCTGCATCCTTTGGATGCGTAGAAGACTTGAAGAAAGAAAAAAACAATGGCCCTTGCTTTTTGTACAAGGTAACCAGTAGAACTTGGTGGACGACAACGCGATGATACTATGTCCAAAGCCTCTTCCAGAACTTGAATATGGCTTTGGCTACTTGCCCATATCCTTTGAACGATATATGGAAGATTACGTCCATCAACCATCAGACGCTTACTTGGCTCTACCTTTAGGATCCATCGAACAATTGCCGCTCAAGCGGTTCATCAGAAAAAGGTACCCACGTCTTGTTTGAGCTTGGCGCTTTAATCCATACCCTCTTGGAGTACTTCAACATAGAGTACCTCTAGTTGAGGAGATTGAGCAAGCTTTGCAACAAAGGTGTAGCCAACAGTTGGAGCGAAGGATTCATATCAAGCCTGCCAATTTGAAGTTTAAGCCTTTGGACCCTGAAGAAGCTGGGTTCTTCCCTTCACCTTTTGACCACATGTTTTGCAGCTTTGTGAAAAGCTCTGCAAATTTGAAGTCATAACTGTTCATCCCCCCTTCTCAACATATCAAACCATCTGCCACAGTTTGCATCCGATCGGATCGTGTCTGCTCTTGGCTCCCTATCTTGGACATGAACAGCAAGAAAAAAAAGTTGCTGACCAAGCCACCTTCCTTGCCTCTACCGTCTAGAGGTGAGTTTCAACAGCATCCAAGCATTACTCCAAAATGGTACTTGTCTAGGCGTCTCATGCAAGACATGGATGAGGAAAACGATGAGCGTTTCTGGCACCGACATATGTTCTCATGCGAGCAAGAAAAGTACAAAAGTGGTTTGAAACTCCAACTTTGAAGACTGGCAAGTACACGTAGCGTCTAGCTTGTGTCTTTCATTTCTCTGACACATCAGCCTGCCTTCGTTCGTCTAGCAGATAAGTGCCCCGTTATTGGATTAGAAATTGCCATTCTTTACACCATCATTGCCGCCATCAAAAGCCCCAAAGCTTTCAAACCGCCCTACCTTTGGAACACCCCTAATCCATATCAACTCACTTTTCCAACACTTAAATTTTTGGAAGCACCACCACCACCTTCAAACTTCCAACCACCAACTCCACCTTAACCACCCTCCCAACACCTCCACCACCTCCAACTCCCGGTTCCTAAGCCTCCGCAAGCCTTCCTAATACCTCTATTGCCCCTTCAAACCTTCCACTCGTAGACCTCGCCATTCAACAATACGTCGCCACCTAACTCCAACCCATCATGACCCTTTTCTAATAGATTCTCTAAAACCAACAAGAACTTCTCTGCACCCCGCAACCATCTTTATCTCCACCTCCACCTCCCTTGGCACTCAAGTGATAATGATGATTTTTTTCTCTCTATTTGTTTGTTTTTAATAATGACAAAAGGGGGAGAAATAACAGAAATAAAGTATAAGTTTGCTCTGTTCTTAATTTTCTTTCTATTGCTGTAATGCCTTTTGTTCTATTGCTTTTAAGTATTTTTTTGCTTTAATGCCTTCTATCTGTTAAATATTTTTGCATCACATGCATTCATGCATAAAATGAGTCTTGCCTAGATGTTATCTGAACTGATATTTTATGTCTCAAAAGCATGTAAATTTGTTGGTATCTCCAACTCAGGGGGAGTATTATAGTAAGTCTATCAAACTCCTTCATATGCGATGTATTTTTCTTTTATACACACACACTTGCAAAACACAAAAACTAATAAGGTTTGTCATCATCAAAAAGGAGGAGATTATTGGAACCAAAGACGTATGAAGTGTCTAGTCCCTTAAAATTTTGAAGATAACAAACTTATTAAGTTTTAAGTCTGTGTTGTAAAAATGTTTTTACAGTGTCCAAAATCGTGGCGTCCAACGTTCAAATTTTAACAAGCTTCCAATTGATTCGTTATGACGACTGTCCAAAAGTAAGTCTCTCTCTTAACGACTAAGTGTTTAAAGTTGAGACTCATATACAAAGTTCGTCCAAGAGTAAGTCTATCTCTAAATGACTAAATACTCAAAGCTTGCCTATGCGTTTCTTACATATATATCTCGAGACTAATGTTTTACCCATTTTAAGAGATCTAACATTCAAATGTCTACGCATTTAATGAAAGACAGATACATTTTAGTGCATAAGCGCAGTGTTGCAGAAAAAGGGAGTCAACTTATCAAGTTGCCAAGTTGAATAAAGAATAATAAAAAAAGCATACCTCCAACGCAGTCTTGTACTTTCCGTTTTAGTGCAAGAACTAAAGTTACTTTTCTGACTCCTCTGAAAGCTTGATACATATGCATATTTCTTGAAGACTGAAGTTGAATCCTCTCAACAACTCTTTTCTATGAGTAATGAGAAGAAAGTGAGTAATGAGAAGGAGTGTGACATAGAGAACGACTACATTTACTGGACGACCTAGAAACTTTTCTTTGTAAAAAGCATTTGTATTGCACGTAAACTTTCATATCCCCACTCTGTGAGTAGACTTTGTTTTAACAACTTTTTATGTTGTGAAAGCCTGGAGAGGCTTAGTGAAAAAGAATACTTAGGTGGTTAAACAATTTGGGTTGATTGTGTTGTAAAGCCTGAAGAGACAGTGAAGAATACTTGTTGGATAACCTAAGGTTAGTTAGTGAACACCTTCTGGACGAAGTGACTGGACGTAGCTAAAGGTTGAGTAAACCAGTATAAAAACTCTATGTCTTTGTCTTCTCTTATCCCTCTTTAATTGTTCTTCTAACTCGTTTTCAAAAAAGGTTAAAAAGTTTTTAAACACACAATTCAACCCCCCCTTTTTGTGTGATCCTTGTTATTTCAACGTGGACTAAAAAAAAGGTAGAGATAACAAAACCATGTATCATAAAGGAGTAGTAACTTTCAAGTGCTCCTTGACCAACAATTATCAACTAAGTAATCATAAAACCATTGTATATATCAGAATTCAATTCAGTGTTAAAAAAAGACCTATACTAAATTATTAAAGTTAGTAATATCTACCTGTATATTGAATGTCTGTGTTGAAGATTTAGCAGTGGTTAGTAAGGAGAAGCGGCAGAGAGGGTAGGTGGTGTGGGTGGGAAGCCAAAGATCAATACAGCCCATATGAAATGTATGGCCACATGCAAGTATCTATTGTAGCCTATCATCTAGCTGGTAATCCAAAAGGCACACTGAGCATTTGCAACAAAGCATCTCATACATGAAGAATCCCACATTGACTAGTGATATGGTTAAAATAGTATATATAAAAGAAGGGCAATCCTCACCCCATGAATTAGCTTCTAGGGTAAAGTAAGGTTTAAGCCCAAATTTTAATATGATATCAAAGTCAATCCTATTGGTTGTTATTGGGCCTTTTGGGGTCACACCCGATATTGAGCAATTACCATACTACCTATAAATGGCCAATCTTGCAAATTTCATACTCAAGATGTTCAGTCCTTGGCATGAGGTATGTATTTGGGGTTGCATTTGACCAAAACCCAAATTCTACGATGATAGATGAAGAAAGTTAAAAAGAACATAGTTTCTGGTCAAACAAAACACAATAAATGAAAGCTCAAAAGTTGAGAGCATCATAAGCGATTTCAAAAGCAGTGTTTGAGGAAAAAAATTAACACACTTCTAGACATCAACTCAAATTCTAGTATGGTATCAGAGTAAATCCTAGTGGATGTTATTGGGCCTTTCGGGTCACACTCGTTACTGAGCAAGACTACCTACAAAATGTCCAATTCAGAAAACTTCACAATCAAGATGTCCAATCCTTGGCATGAGGCGCGTGCTTAAGGTTGAATTAGATGAAGAAAGTTAAAAAGAACACAGTTTCTAGTCCAACAAAACACAATAAATGAAAGGTCAAAAACTAAGAGCATTACAAGCGATTTCTAAAGTAGTGTTTGAGGAAAAAATTTAAAACACTTCTAGACATTAACTCAAATTTTAGTATGGTATCATGGTCAATCCTGGTGGATGTTTTTTTTCTAAAAAATTCTTTGCCCGACTTTTTTTAAAAAGTTATTTTCCTCCTTTTGTATTATAAAAGTTAAGCTACTTATTTTTTAAGAAATTTTCAAAAAATGTGAAATCCTTAATTCTTTTTTATATTGTTAGTATAATTTTTATTTGCATTATCAAATACATGGAAATCACTATTGATTTTAAAGTAAATATTACAAAAGTCACAATTTTACTATATATGATAGCCTATGAGTAGATAACAATGTAAAAAAACTTTATATTGTCTCTGTATTTAAATTAATTTCATAAAACATCATGTCATGTATATAAATAGACTCATGAAGTGGCATGACTTTTTTCTCAATTAGAGAAATTAAGAGGTTTAATTGATGAAAAAATTATTAAAAGACTACAATTACATTTATAATTAAAAAGAGACCAAAAATGCATACTACACATTAACCTAGTATTTATAAGGATAATTTTTTGTAAAAAAGGATAGTACAAATACATAGTTATTGGCTAATTGACCAATCTGGTGCAGTTTTAAAAACAAATTACCAAAATAGGACCCTTTTGAACATATTACTAGCATAAGTCTGTTTTGACCGTTGATCGGTTAAAGTCGCAACTCTGACTAGCGAAACTCAGTCCACATCAGCTTTTTTCTTTTTCTTTTTTGTAAAATTACACGTAAGCGGCCCACGTGGAAAGTGAAACGCTATTCAGACTTGCGGAACTCACCGAACTGCGGAACTCATGCGCCATGTGGCACGATCTAGTGAGTTTCGCAGTTCAAACTTGCGGAACTCACCGGATTGCGCCACGTGGCACGATCCAGTGGGTTCCCAAGTCTGAATAGCGTTTTAAGTTCTATAAATTTCCCTTCCACCTTTGGCTTACAATACGACTTTTCCATTGTAGTTACGTAATTTTTTTATGTTTTTTTAATCACTTTATATTTATGTAACTTTTTATATTTTTTGTGTAATATTATATTTATATTATTTGAAAAATATATATAATAATTTTCTTTTAGATTTAAAAAATAAATATATTTATTTCATGTTTTATTTATTACTGAGTTGATATTACTTTTTTTTGTAGGTATATAGTACAGAATCATGAATTCAATTGTAGCATTTGTGTATATAAATGGAAGGATGTATGAAGGTGTCGAAGGAGTAACATTTGAAGGGACAAAGAAAGCAATACAAATTTGACATGGCATTAGTTTTAATGTTTTAAAGCGAAAAATTCATGACAAATTTAAATTGCAAGCAAATCAAGTTATATCTTCTATTACATGTAGGTTTTTAATTTCAAAAGGCGAAGGCAAATACAGTGCATTACAAATATGTGATGATGAAGACATAAAATGCATGATTATGCATTTCAGCAACAAAATGAAATGTTAGTAATAGAAATGTATGTTGAAGTGGAAGTTGTTGGTAGTTCTATGATTCTGTTAGAAGGTGGTGGAATAAATTCTCACATGTCTGGTGATCAGAATTTGTCTTGTAATCAGTCATTGGCACAATTTGGGATGCAAAGACAGGTAGAAGCAGATGACGACGATGATGACGACGACGACTATTATGTGTTGCAGTCATATGTTGAGGAATCATCCAGTGATGATATTCTTGATGATGAATCGTTTGACACAGATCATGAGATAACGTCCATTGAAGTAAGTCGTATGATTGAACCATTGTCAATATATCAATCTGAGGAAGGTATGTTTTTATCTTACATAATATCGTTATGTTATTGCATACGTAGTTAATGTTTATTCATGAAGTTAAATACAAATAGATAATTAAAAATTATTACATAAAATAGTCATACACAATATTTATAATTATTTTATTTTATTTTATATTTGATGTCAAATTTTTATTGTTAATATTTTCAAATTTATGCAGGGGGTGCAACTCTATGTCCATTTTGGTGTGATTCTTCCCACTATACAAATATTAATTGGAGTCACCCTGATCAGGAAGAGATCTCATCCTTAGACATTTCTGCTGGCTAGAGTGTCGGGGAAGAATTATATGTTGGGTTATATAGTTTGAGAGCAAATAGGCTGTATATAATGCATTAAAACATTATGCAATGAAGTTGCATCAAACGTATGTTGTTGTTGAGTCCAAGCCCACGAAGTTGATTTGCAAATGCCCAAATAAGGACGACGGTTGTCCATGCTATATGAGGGAAATTTTATATAAAAAAAAAAGATACTTGGGTTGTCAGCCAATGGGGTGGGCCACATACATGCTTGAATTTGTCACTAACACAAGATCATGACAAGTTAGATTATGAATTCATTTGTTCATGCGTACAAGGTATATTGCAAGTTTACATATTTGACTTTGTGAATCAATATGAAAAATATATATTTAAAATTCTTTTTTTGTGTGCAAAAATGATCTCCAAAGATCCATCTCTAAAAATAAGTTTGATTCAAGAGAGAATAATAGCTATGACGGGTTATAAGGTGACATATAGGAAGGCATGGAAGGCTAAATAGAAAGCTATAGTCTGTGAATTTGGAGACTGGGATGAGTCATATGTCATGCTTCCAAAGTGGCTTAAGTATATGCAAGGGAATGCGCTAGGTACGTATCACCAACTTTGCCACGATGAATTTTTTGTTGGTAATCAACTCATTCGCAGTTACCGGCAATTCCATCGAGTCTTTTGGACATTCAAGCAATGTGGTGATGCCTTCCGCTACTGCAAGCCACTAATACAAGTCGACGGAACACACTTGTATGGCAAGTACTGTGGAACCTTGTTAATTGCCACAACACAAGATGGCAACAGTAATGTCCTTCCTCTTGCATTTGTTGTGGTTGAGGGCGAGACTTTACAAGCGTGGTCGTGGTTCTTGTCGCATTTATGTTTGCATGTCACGGATAAACAGGGCATATGTCTAATTTCTGATCGACATCGTAGCATAAAGTCTGCTGTGCAGAATGAGGCCCTTGGATGGAAACCTCCACATGGTTATCATATGTATTGTATTCGACATATTGCAAGCAATTTTAATCATCATTTCAAGAATGGAAAACAAAAAAAAATGTTGGTTAATCTAGGTATGTTGTGAGTTTATAACCTTTAACTTCACAATTTTTTTTTAACATGATCGTATTTTCAATAACAAATTTTATTTTTTTATTATTGTAGGATATATTCCATGCAAACACATTTTTGACAGAAAAATACAAACATTTCGCGATTGTAGCGCAAATGTCGATAGATGGATAAGTGCCATTTCTGTTCACAAGTGGAGTATGGCATACGATGTGGAAGGCCGTACATTCGGCCACATGACCACGAACCTGTCTGAATGCGTCAATAAGGTCCTGAAGGATCATCGGAACATGCCAATAATTGCCTTGGTAAAGTCAACATACAGTCGATGTGTTAAGTACTTTATACAATGAGGGTCTCAAGTAAAGGCAGATTTGTCAACTGGCAATAAATATTGTGCCAAGTTAGTTGAGGCAATTTGAAAAAATGTTGAGGAAGCATCTTCTCACCAGGTTCGTAGATACGACATCCAGTTAACTCGGTTTGAGGTTGAGGAGACATTTAATCCTTTGACTCAACGTGGCGGTCAGAAATGGATAGTTAACCTAAACAAACGTTATTGTCAATGTGGACGCTTTACTGCATTTCATTATCCATGTTCCCATGTTATTACTACGTGTGGTGTAGTTAGCGTTGACTACAACCAATACATAGACCTAGTATACACAAACGAGTACATATTACATGCATATTCAGCATAGTGGTGGTCGTTGGGTAATGAAGAAGCTATGCCATTCAATGATGAGCAATGGCTACTTGTCTCGGACCCAACAACCGTTTGTGGAAAAGGTCGACCAAAATCAACAAGAATCAGAAATGAAATGGACTGAGTTGAATCACAACCCAGACAGAGATGTCGTAGATGTGGACGGGAAGACCATAATAGGCGCAATTGTCCATTACAAGCACAGATAGGCAATTTTGAGCAAAGTAATGAAGAAAACATTTAGTTCATAACAATTTTTGTAATGTTAATTTATGAAAATTTTAAACTTTCTCTTTAAAACGCTATATTGTTGTTACCATTTTTGATTTGTTCATAAATGTGTTTTTTTATTATTAACTTAATTATTAACACCTAGTAAATCAACATGGATGACAACATTGTCGAATATGGTCAATAAAATATTAATATTATATACAATAAACTGATACAACGACCGTAGAACTTAAAAAAAATTAAGTATCGTCTGGCGAATGTTTGTGACCCTTATTTGGAGGTGTCAGAACACAAGGGCGTGACCAGTTTCTAGCAATTTGTCTAGGATTTCTTCTTGTTGGTCGTACATCATCCGCTATAGTAGCAGCATTCATCGTAGATAGTTGACTAGCATTATCTGCCTCTGACGAAAATTGGGCGCGTAGATCTACACCCATTACATGATCCATCCCCTATAACCATGGAGATCCAGGTATGTTATATAGTGGGGCGCCTGGGGTTACATATGGCGAAGGCATGTTTGGACTCAGTGTCGAGAGCGGAGTCCCAAATAGTTAATCCATCGTGAAATTTGGTGTTGACGGATGAGCATGAGAAGGGTGTTGTTGCGAAGTTCCAACATCAGCCTGTTGCTAAGAAGGATAATAGTACATGGGTTGTGAACTGGGATAATGTACAAATTGTGCAAGTGTGTAATACATCCCAGGTTGACGTTGACATATTGTCAGAAAATCATATGTTTCGGCCTCAACAACCCTTCTCCTTCTTCCAAGCCCTTGCGATTCAACACGATCCCAGGAATATGAAATTGTTGTGCATCGAATATCGATGGAGGAGGTGGAGCTAGCGAAGCAGCCTCAGTTACGCTATCTTCTGTGTCAGCCAAAATCATGATTTTCTCGACATAAGGCACTAGGTCGTCAACCTCCCACGTACCTCTGCCTTCCTTGGAGACCATTATGTTAATGTCTTCCCTACCTTTCCCTGTAAAAAAAACAAAATTAGACACACAACGACTTCAATATCAAAAAAAATATTACAAGTCAATTTACGTAACTCATGTTACCAAAGTTGTTGCCTTAGCATTCTTTGGGTCCACAAACATCTTTGTTTTCCGTTTGTACCACCTCATATACTCGGAATTGTGACCTAAACTTCCTACTTGTGGGCCGGTGTCCTGAAATTGTAGTTCGTGTCTGTGATTCCATGCGTTGATCGCTAGTGCCAATATGTTATGCCAATTTTCACTGGCCTTTCCATGCAAAGTCACACATGTAACTCCTGTAGCTGAAGCGGAGGATGTGGAATTGGTTGCCGAAGACCAAATTGTCTCATCACTTTATTGGGTTGATGCCATTCACATACATTAAAACATATTAGTGGCACAACTGATTTCCAGACAATTTGTCCATCTCGGCATACTGGAGGCATTACATTCATAATAGCCTTAGTGTATGGCTCCCAAACAATCTACAAAGAACAACTAAGTTAAAACCATGTATAGCAAATTAGAATTACAATTACAGGCTATACAAGATAGATACTTACATCATGGCTCCTCATAATGTCAAACACTCGTTGGTGTGATGTTAAATCGTCGTTTCCTATGTGGCTATGTCCACGTCGAAGCCACCTATAAAAATATGGAGTCATAAACAATTTAAGCCAAATATGAAAATCATAACAAGTGTATATTAACAACATTAATGTTACCTCACCCTTAGAGGTTGACCAACAATGAAGTCGGGCGTTCTTTTTGGAGTTATACGTTGAAATCTTTCCCACACCCAAAGTTGCAATAATAAGCACATGCCACCAATGGATTGCGTCCTATAATTTGTGGCTATACATAGCTCGCGATATAAGCAGCTAAGTACAACAGCCCCCCATGCATAGGTCCTTGTCTCGTTAATGTCTCGTAAAAATTGAAGATATCGTAACGAGACTTTACTACTTGATTTGTCAACTAACAGTGTACCACCAATGAATCTAAGGATCCATGCCCGAGCATATCTCTGCAACTGTTCCTCATTGATAACATGTTGACCAATGTCATCAAAATGCTCAGCCAACCAGCTTAGTTTAACAAAACTACCATCTAGGTTCGCTGGTCGAATACCCAACAACTCTTCACATAGAGCTCCCCAATCAAGTTGTGTAGACCCAATAAGAGGCAGCCCATCAACAAGAAGCCCTAACAAAATTGCGACGTCTTGAAGAGTGATTGTGCACTCTCCAAATCTCATGTGGAATGTATGAGTTTCAGGTCTCCACCTTTCCACCAAAGCATTCACCAAACCAGCGCTGACCCTTAAAAAACCCATTCTAGCAACCCAATAAAAGCCAGATTGACTAAGAAATTCAATAACTGCTTCCGGAACACCTTCTACTCCATTATGTGTAGGAAGGGCCCGTCTAACAAGTAATTTGTGGTCTGGTTCACCATTCCACACATATTGCGAAACATGCATACTTTGAATTCATAAGACATCATCATCAATTGGTCCGAAATGAATGTTGCTTCTACCGAAAGATGAAGAAGAGGCCATTTTGTGGAGATTTGTAAAAAACACTGCGTAAATCAATCAACAAGAAAAAATATAATCAGTTAATAAATTTATTATACGTAACTAAATAAATAAATATTTTCTATTATTATCGTCCTAAATAATAAAATCCCAAACATATATTTATTAAGAGAGTAAATTTTAAAAAACACTACGTACTTTCAATGTAATTAACCAAAAATTTAAATAATATTATATATGCTAAAACAATAATTTATCAAAGAAATAAAATAATTTATCAAAAAACACATTCACCACCTAAAAATACTATAATACATATAATCAATGAAATATAAATGCATATTACAAATTGAATAACAAAATAAATAAATCCATAACTAGTTTTTTAATTTTTTATTATTTAAATAAAAATATGTTACAACAAATTTAACCACATATACTTTCTTAACGTATAATAATAATTACATGTATATTTCTTAACCACATACAAACAATTATATTACAAAAATTAAAAAATAAATAAACAAAAACATAAATTAACATAGTCAATTATTAAAATAAATGCAAAACACAAATTAAATTAAATAAACTTAAATTAAACATAAATAATTGTCAAAATTAAGTAAAATATAAAATAAAATTATAATTGAAAATTTTAAATCATTTTTATTGAATAAAATCGCCGCTTTATAGTACAATAAAACATATAATTAATAAATTAATTACAATATATTACAAACCATATAAATTAACACACAATGTCAAATAAATATTTGAAATATAAGCACATATTATAAATTGTATCAAAACAAAAAAAAAACTTAAAAATAAGGAACTTTCTATTATTTAACAGACAAACAGTACAATTATCATTTAAATAAGTAACTAATTTTTACAAAATATATACAAATTTTTTTTTTTACCTAAATTTTAATATGCCAAAAACACCTCAAACGCGAAATTGAGACCCACTTTCGCTCTTCAATTACGTTGCTTTCATGTGGGGATTCAAAACTATTTTTAGTTGCTTTCAAAGTAGGGCTGCGGACATTTTTAAAAGCATTAAAAAAGTATTTTTTTACTGCAGTCCTGCTATTCATAGCAGCAGGTTCTCCCTTGGCCTCCACGTGTCGTCGTTCGGTTGGCAGGGGAGGAGGCAACAAGCCACGTGTCACATGCGGGTAAATCCCACTATTCGCAAATGCAGAACACATAGGGAGACGCCACGTGTACTTCCCCCGTTGAGCGTTAACGATGATCCCCGCGAATTGTGTCACGTGGCGCAATCCTGTGAGTTTCGCAAGTTTGAACTACGGAACTCATAGGATTGTGCCACGTGGCACAATCTGATGAGTTCCACAAGTCTGAATATCGTTTTACTTTCCACGTAGGCCGCCTATGTGTAATTTTACAAAAAAAAGAAAGAAAAAAGTTGACGTAGATTGAGTTTCGCTAGTCAGAGTTGTGACTTTGACCGGTCAACGGTCAAAACAAACCCATGCTGATAATATGTTTCAAAAGAGTCCCATCTTGATAATTTGTTTTTAAAACTGCACCAGATTGGTCAATCAGCCAATAGTTATTAAATTGTAAAGGATTAACGTAAAATAATTTCGAGTAGAGATTACATAAATTAATTAACTTCAAACTACATGAAAAATTTAATAATGGAGTCCGTTATTTATTGCATTGCTTAGAAATTTTCACTTCAAAATCGAGGCAACATAAAAACTTTTCCTACCAATGCGGCAAACACAATGAACCTAAAAAAGCATCATAAACTGAACCCAATTTAGGCAGATATGTTGTCCTTTTCCTCTTGCTGATCCATGGTATCACAAAGAGCTTTTCCTATGGTCTCTGGCAAACAAACCAATGTCAAACAGGATGACATTATAACTACTCCAAACACGCCATAAGAGAAAATATCATTTTTCCTCCCGGCAGATATCAAAAATGGGCTGAATATGTTACCAAACACAGTGGCTTGCCTCACCAACGAGGTTGTGGTGTTCCTTACAGTTGTGGGAAACAGCTCCACAATGTAAATGATAAACACATTATAAGCTGTGACAGCACTAAAAAATGCTACCAATGATAGCCCCACCTTAGCTACTTGCAACTCACTGCCAACGAGCACACCCAATATACAACATGCCCCACTTGCTACCGAGAAAACAAGAACAGATGGCTTTCTTCTGTAGTTTTCCAAGAAGTAGGTGGCTACGCAAGAGGGTATTTCCATCAAGCCATTGAACACAACGGCCAGGTAAATGTCGAATCCGAGGTTCCCCACGGCCAAAGGAATGCCAAAATACACCATTCCAATCCCAAGACCAAGCACCATAATTGCCAGCATCCGTTTGAGAGCCCAACTTCTCCCAAACAACTCTGCTATTGATGAGTAAAGTTGGAAAAATGAAGACTTCTGTTTAGCAGCAGGAACTTTTAGTAGGCTTGCAGTTAAATTAGGACCATTTTCTACCGAAGAATAAGAAACTCCTTTAAGCATTGCCATGGCTTCTTGCTCTCGACCTTGCATGAGAAGCCACCTTGGAGACTCGGTAACAAAAAGGTAAGCAATGACACAGTAACAAATACCAGGAATGGATGTCCACACATAAAGAGTTTTCCATGAGGAATTTCTGTTTGAATAAGCTATTCCAGGCAAGGACATATACCCCAATGTGAAAGTGAAATATTCAACAATCCCCGCGGTGAACCTCCACTCCGTGCTCACTTTCTCCATGACTAAGACCAGGACACATGTTCCAATGGACGAACGCCAAAACCCAATGAAGAATTTCAAAGCCGAGTAGATCCAAACATTGGTGGAGAAGACAATGATGATAGAAGCTACGGACATAGATAAACAAGACAGAACGAGGAGGTTCTTTCTTCCGAGAGATGTATCAGCCAAGGTGGCAAGAAGAAAGGAACCAAGAAGGCAACCAATGAAGAAAGAAGATTGGGGCAAACCTGTGATGAAGCTGCTGGCACATTCAAGGCCAAACTGGGATATGATTGTCTTAGAAGAGGGTCCATCCCAAGCCCAAGAAGACTTTGGGAGCTTGCATATATCAGAATCTGAGGCGCATGAGTTGGGATCAGTGCAGTGCCAAGTTGGGTAGTCATCAGTGTAGATGGCTATGAAGGCTTGCTGAGCATCAAAGAACGTAGCAATGGACACAAGGATGCACTGCACCATCCCCAACCACCCAAAATTTCGCAAACCACTCTCTATCACTTCATCGGCAGAAGGAATCAACTTTTCCTGCACAACATAATCGGAGTGGGTTAAAATTGGAACTGAATCTTCCATTTCTATTCTGCGCGTGTAATAACCGGAGGCAGAGGGTTATGAAGGCCAGAATGGGTCTGTATATAAAGTGCTGCTTCAGGACCTTCGACAGGAAAATACAAAATTGAATACTACTATCACTCAGCTAGCTGTGTGGAATACGCAATCGTGTCTGTCCATTGGCATAAAGACTAAATTAAATCAACAATTTGCGAGTAAATTGAAAAAACGAGGAAATGATGAGTAAAAGATCCGAGTCAACTGCCACCTTGGCTGGCAGGTAATCGTGTCTATTTTTAAATCTTTCTCTAGATGCGGTTTTATTTGTAGAAAATGACTTCTGGATTCATCTATCTTAATCTAAAGAAAATACAAGCCTTTGCAATCTCGAGGAAAAACCATAAAAATAAAATATATATATATATATATATATATATATATATATCTTAGACTCCAAACATTAATAAAATATATAATACTCAAAACTCGTTCTTGAAGACGACAGCGGTCAGGGGCAAAAATAAGCAAAGATAGAAAAAGGGATGCTGTCTTAATGTAAAACCATCTTTTAAAAAGTGAACGAGAAAGCTGAAAAATACGAATGAAGTTTATTAAGTCTAATAAACTCCAAATGAAGTGAAGCTAAAAATAATTTGGTACTACAGATATAGCATTTCCAACAACGGGAACACCGAAAATAACTCAAACCCAAGTATGAGGTTAAAATAAGTTGAGACTAGTACACACCGTAGAGTTGGACTGGCACAGAGGTTGTTGCATTGAATCAGTAAGCTCCTTGATGGCCGCCATTGATGAATTGAAAGCAAAGAAGCGTAATGGCAAAGATAGACGTTGGCTACAATATATCCACAGAATAGGTATGAATCACGTTAGGGAGTGTTTGTCTCCTCTTCTAAAATGAAGAAGAGCACCACCGCCTTGGTCACTCTCTTGGGAATGGTTATCTCAATCGTACGTGTCGTGTTCTCTTTCATTTAATTTTGACTTAATTATATTTTTTGTTCCAAAAATTTTATAATTTTACAAATTGTTACTTCAAAACTTTTTGTGCAAATTTTGTCCTGATATAAAAAAATGGTTATAATTAAGACATTTTGTGGTATGTAATTTTTTTATTTAAAGATAAAATTTGTGATATTTGATAAATTATGAAACAAAATTTACGAAAAATATTTTAAAGTGAAAAAATTTGTAAAATTATAATTTATTAGGAAAAAAATATAATTAAGCCCAATTTTATCTTTGTACTTTTGTGTTGTTTTTATTCCAAGTGGACTTGTTTGTTTTTTCCAATTGAATTCACGGGCCCTCAGTCCTTTCCCCTGTCAATTGAAAAATAAAGGATAAAATATGTTTTTAATTTTTTTAAAATTTGTCAAATTCGATTTTAGTTATTTTAAAATTTTTTGTCTTATTTTGGTCTATTTAATTTGAAAATATATTATCTTTTGTCTTCAAAGTGATTTAGATAGAGTTTTATAATTATTATTAAATATTATTTTGAAAATTAAAAATAATATATTTTTAAATTAGAAAAACCAATATATGACAAAAGATTTTAAAGAAACTAAAATCGAATTTGACAAATTTTAGAAGAATTAAAAACATATTTTATGAAAAAATAAATAAGATTGGATGGAACGTAAGGGACGGGTCATTGAATATGGGAAAACTGCCAGAGAGGGCAGGAAATTGCAGAAGAGAGCGGGGGAAATATTATTTTCAAGTATCAGAGAGTAATTTATCGGATCGGCAAGCTCGAACTGAAAACGCCAGCTGTGACCATAGTAGCATGCATGAATCAAAGCGGATACTGGAGTGGAACCCTCCGGTGACCAAGTATGCGATTCTATCTGTGGAGATTTCCCAACAGCACTGTATCTTTTAACATCTAACTTTTGACAGAGTAGTTATTGAATCATCGCTGTATGGACCCATTACACATCTGCACGTAGCTGCAACGATAACGATAACGATTGCTATTTATTTGGATCTGCCGTGCAGAATGGAAACCATATATAATAATATTTCCGGCGTTATTATCACCAGACTAGACGTCAACTTTACTTTTCATCTATTTTTTCGCTCAAATTTGGTCCAACTGTTCAAGTCTTTTTCTTTCGACATAACATTTTTTGTCGGAGAGAAATTTATTTGACAAACGTTAAGGTTACATTTGGTAAAAAAAGAAAAAATAAGTAAAAAATAAGGTGAATAAAAATAAAAAAAGTATTTAATTTAAGAAAAATAAAATAAAAAAATAATAAAAATTAAATTAAATTTTTAAATTAAATAATTGATTAAGAAAATTTAATAGTCGACTATTAGATTTAATATTTATGTGAAAAATCCTTCAATAATTAACTATTGAAATTTGTTTAGTCGACTATCAACACATTCACTTTATTTCTTGGTCATCTCTTGCCAAAGTTGTGTGAAAATAATTTATTATGGGACCCATCACCTTTTAATTTCTACCTCTTCATTTCTACTTTACAAAATAATCCAAAATATTTTCTACCTATTCATTTATATCCTCTCTTATTTCCTATTCATTTCTATTCTCCCAAACATAGCATAAATGTGAATATCTTTCCAAGATTTGAATCGTAATTCCTCATGTTACTGGGGACTACGACTATGTTTAGATTAAAGTTGAGAAAATATTTTTACGAATTTTAATGCACAATAGCAAATTCCAATGTACAAAATGAAAAGGAAAAAAATTGTTACTTTAAGAGTGATAGTACTTTTAAGCTCTCTCAACTAAAATCCAAACATACACTGACTCTTTTTGCGAAACTCAACTTTAATTATTGAGTTCCTTTTGATTCATTCAGTCTCGTCCAGTGTTTTAAAACTCAGACCGGTTATTGACTCGGTCTAGGTACCGAGTTAATGGGTCATTGGTTGAACCAATGGGTTAATGGTTGAACCGCTTGAACCGGTCTATATATTAAAAATGCAAAATTTCTATGCAAGAATGGTATATAAATAAAATTTGCTTCATATATATTAACTGAACACGCTAGCTTAGTGGTATATATTCTTTTGGCAGTTGGGGGGTACTGGATTCAAGTCCCAGCTTGGGCAAAATTTCAGTCTTTAATTAAAATTCCAACCAACCAAACGTTCAAATTCTTCTCCTGCAGGTCTCCCGCCAGGTCGCATCATGTTAGGTGGCTGTGTGCAGCCAGCGGTATTGGGCAGCGTGCACACAATTCTCAAATCGGATTGAAGACGTAGACGAGCGAGTAATTGGTTTTGGCTGGTTTAAAACCGAGTTGATGGCGTGGATCCGGGTTGGTAGCATTTTCGATCCAAAAGCATGACTCGACCGGTCACAGGTCCGATTTCTAGTTAAACTAGTCGGACCGGCCGGTCCGGTCCAGGTTTTAAAACATTGGTCTCGTCTCCTCTAATTATTTTTCACCTTGCCCATCGACTGTCATGATTGCACAGCTCCTACTTTCATCAAATTTTCACAACCCACATTTTGTAGTAAAGTTTGTAATCCAATGCGATGCTACCTGGATCTGTAAACCCACCTTTCACCTTAGCTTGTCATTTAATATATACAAGAATAGTTAAGAGTTACAAAGACTATATTTGGCAAAAGTAGTTGAATGGCTAGTAGAAAGTTAATTAAAAGCTGAAAAAGTAGTTAGAAATTAGAAAGCTACCTGGTAGCTAAAAGTTATTAAACTAAATTATTAAATTATAAGTGTTTGGTAAAATAATTTATTAAAGTAATTGATAAATATAAAACAAAATAAATGGACATATTTAGATGATATTTTTATATAAATATCAATTTATTTATAGAAATATATTTTAGAGTATTTATAATTTTAGTTTTTTAATCAATTTCAAACTCTTATAATTTTTATTTATAGATTAATTATTTTTTCAATTTCAATTATTATATATTTTTTTTCATATTATGTATTCTATTATTAATCTTATAATATATCTTAAAATATTTTTAATCACATTTTAAATAAAGTAAAAATAACATAATAGATATCTTAATCGAAAGTGCCGATGCGAAGGAACCTAAACTCATCTTTAAATAGGGCATATTTTACAAAACTCATTGAACGTGGAGGCCAACTTCTTTAATCTTCAACTTGGAAGTTGGCACAAAACCAATTTTCAATCCAGGTGCCTTGTTTAGATTTCCTTCCTTCAAGTTAATAAGAGGCTTTCTTACACATTGCGGTAATTTTATTTGATAATTATAGAAATGGGATAGATTTTGAAAAAATTCTTAAAGTAAGATAAATCGTGACTCATAATTACCTTCTTTAAAGTAAAATTGTATCTGTCAGTCACGACTAATTATTTTTTATATAAAATAATTATTTTTAAATTAAAAATAATTTCTCTAAAAAAGAAAATAATACAATAAATAGAAATTGTAACTAAATATATGACTTTAGTTATTTATTTTTAATTTTTTTTACAAAAGTCATGAAAATGAAAATGATCACGACTTCCTTTTTTAATTTTTGAATTATTTTTATTAAAGTTGTAATGTTACATATTTTAATTTATTTTAATAATATCATGATTTCTTTTGCTTTTTTTATTTTTTTAATTAAAATTGTTAATAGCATCGCAATTCTTTTTTCAATTTTTTTTATTAAAGTCATGAATAACACCACAACTTTTATTCCTTTTTTTTTTTTTCCCGTTTTAGAGAACTACTACTGCTTCTAGTGCTATATATAAAAAACAAGGCAAATGCTAACTAGTGTCCTAATCCTTAGGGCATTGGTTAAGGAATAAAAAATAGAAAGTTTTTATTAAAAAGTTCATTAATACTCTCTTCGGTCTTGAATATAAGCAAAAATAACTATTTTTACATTAATTAAAAAAGTTAGTTAGCATTATTTTATTTTATTACTTTCAATAAAAAAGTTAACTCTTTTCCTAACTACCCTCCATTGGAACTTGATATCAAGTGTAAAAAAAGATCATTAGAAATACAATCTCAATTAAAGGAAGGGTATTTTGGAGATAAGTTCATTAAATTGGGTGAAATTAGTTGAAATTTGCTTATGTTTAAAACCGACATATGTGACTCTTTTTTTTTTTTCAGCTAATATTCGAAATCAAAAAGAGTACACATTTTTTGTGATTTCCTATGCATTCCTAACATGAATTCCAATAAAAAAAAATTCTACTTTGAATTTCTTTACCAGTGTCCTAAGGACACTAGTTAGCAAGACCCCAAAAACAAGTAACAAATTTATTAAGACTAATTAAAATAGTTAAGCAAGTTAATTTTAATTAATAATGACATAAATTTAAATTTTACTCCAGAAATACTCATATGATTAAATAATTTAAGTGGTAGTTATATGTAGTGACATTTCATAATTCAAGAAATAATTTTTTTCACTAATGAATGTGACTTATATAGTTAATATGCCAATGAATGCATATATTTACAAGGAGAATAAGTGAGTGTCTCTTTAATAGACTTCATAATAAATTAAAGATATAAAAAAATGAAAATTAACATGTTATATTTCTTATATTTAAGACAAAAAAAAATTGTAACCATTTATTTCTTATATAAAGGAAGGAAATAGTATTTTTAATAAGGACTGCATTTTCCTCTTATATGAAAAAATAATTCATAGCAGCCCATAACTAATGACTGCTCTTAGCTCAAATTCTTGCAATCCTTTTTCACTACTCCTTTTGACTCCTTTCCTTAAATAATAATAATAATAATAATGTACATAAAAACAAAAGTGTTGTAGAATTGCAGATGGCTATTCGTTGTCATTCCAGGGCTTGCAAAACATTTAAGATTCGTGTCCTAATAAATGCATTTTAATCTAAAGAGGCGATTCTTGAATGAAAAATTAAAAATTTTAAAAAGTGATTGGATGCTATTCACGATTTTAATAAAAAAAAATTAAAAAAGACAAATTCTAAGGTGGGCTACCAACATAAGTGATCTAGCATGCTCTACGATTAATAGTCATTAGATTAATCTATATGTACAATCTTATTTTAGACTCTCTTATCAGATTCCACACTATGAAGATCTCTCTTTCTTATTCGCCGTGTTAGTGTTTTTTCTGATTCTCTTCTTCCCATGGCGGTGTTTTTTCGATGCAAACCATCCTTGTTGTGGTTAGGTGCATCCATGAGCATGTCTATGTCCACATCCACATCCACATCCACATCAGGATTGACGAATCTGGTGAGCCATCGAGGCTTGTGTTCGAGCAATCCTTTGTCGTCTAAAGAAGCATCTTCTAACTACTGGTCGACTATACACTATATACATTAAAACCCAAAGAGAAATGAGCTTCCTGAAAAAGCTCCACCTAAGAAGGGCCTTCAACCTTTCTTGCTGGGACATCCATTATCAACTGCAAGATGCAGGATTTACTGGAGTCTCTCCCTCTACTCCCACGCCAAAATGACGTGATCATCATAGTCACAGCAACATACAACAACAACAACAACCATACCAAAACAAAACAGTAAGGCAAGGGTAAGCTTACAAAATAAAACCAACATATAATATGCAATCCCATAAAATCAAGCCATCAACATACCAATATGGAAATCCAATTTGCCAGAAATGGGTTTACATACATTACAACAGAACACACCATGCTTTCAACCCCTACATCTCAATGAATGAATGACACTCTCGAGAGATTTACTACATTCCGGAGGCATTAAGTTGGAGGCCCATCTAAGCCACAACTCCTGTCAACTAGCCAACTTATAGTTGGAGGCCCATCTAAGCTGAAGCTTCAGTCAACCAGCCAACTTACGTGCCTACCCACACCACGGCATGAAGTCCATTGTCAACTACCTTAGCCACCAACATATGCATAAATGCACGATATATATATATATATATATATGACAACACAACACCATGGAATGAGGTCCATCGTCAACTACCTCACGTGGCCTAACAACAACTACTAACTCCATGCAGGTCTAATCCAACCCTATGCATGGTTAACAAGTAAGGCTCTATCCAAGCCTCACATACCTCGTGAAAATTCTCACACAGCACTGGGACCTACATCCCTTGTGAGAAGTCTCACCACAACAACACAACATAACCAGTGGAAGTTCTATCTAAGCAACCTTCCACCCAACTACCATTTTTTTAACAATTTATCAAACAAATCCACAATAATAATGAAAAAAAAAACTAGTTTAGAAAACAATTTGAACATCCAATTATCTTAAAATATACATTTTCCATCCATAGGAATCAATAAAATCATCAACCAACAACAACAATACTTAAAAAATAAAGAAAATCTTGGTACTCTCTCGCTGAGCGAGAATTTCGTCGCTAAGTGAATGACTTACAAAAAGTGATCAGCATCTGTCACTGAGCGAATTTTCCGTCACTGAGCAAGTGACAGACTTCCAGCAACCTCCAAGATCCGTTGCTAAGCAATAGAATCCATCGCTGGGTGCAATTTTCGATTGTTTTCTTCACAAATCAATCACCAACAAATTTTTTTGACAAAATCAAACAACAAGCATCACAAAACAATTTTAACTACTTCTAATACCTTTCTAACCGATTACATAATACTTTTATCCACAAATCATCAACAAAACTCAAAAACCCCTTTTAAACCCATTTTTACAAAAACCCAACTACATGACAATCTTCATTAACATTCAACTATTTATACAACATGAAATCAATATATCCACAACCACAAACACAGAATCAACCAATAGTAAGCTTCCCTTACCTCTAAAAGTCTCCGAATTTAAATTTAGGTTCTTTGAGGATTCGGTGTCTTGAGCCAAATCTTCCACAGATTTGTTCTTTCTCTCACCACAAGCGTTAAACTAAGCTTACAACTCCTTTACACCCTCACAAACTCAAGAAATCTTAGAGAGATAGAGAGAGAATGAAGAGATGAGAGAGAGAGAGAAAATGAGAGAATGATGGAAATTCTTCCCCCTCTCCTCCTTTTATACTCGACCTCCTAGAGCTCTCACATGGACTTTTGGCCAACTGAGACCTAAATCTCACCAAGCAACTCCCCTTATCTCAACACTGGTTTAACTTAACTATTTTCCTTCAAAAGCCCAAAATCACACTCACAACACACTCACATTGGCTCAAGCACATATCTCAAGTTTCCTAAATTCAAACTAGAATTTTAAACATACAATACACAACTATCACCACATACCATGTACCATACATAACAACAATTCATTTATTTCTTTTAATCACCTAGATTACATATCAAATTTCCACTTTTTAGTTATTAAAACACTTAATCATGCATTAGGAAAAACAAGATGTTACATGTAAGAAATATGACGTAGCAAGTTACAATTACAATTTGAAGTCAAAAATTACTTACAATCTTTTCAGCAACACGTGTGTCTCCTCATATGTATATCCGCCCGATTTTAGCATGCGGGCCACCTTCCATTTATCCCAACATTGCGGTGGTGATGGAGGAGTAATATCTCTAGCATAACCAAATGCTGAGGCTTCCAGTTGACGTTGCCTCGCCTTCTCCGTCATCATCTTCTGCTCAAGCAACTTATGCCCCCCGCTAGACAATTTGTGGGGCTGGACATTCTTTGATGCAATCATTTGTCCTTTTTTTCTCTTCTCCTATGAATAATAAGACACTATTAAATTCAATAAAAATCAATCAAATGTTGTACAATTAAAAAAATGTGCTTCCAACTAAACCTAGGAGGTAGGATCTTCTCGGCTTTCAATAAACTTTGACCACGTATCCTTATCTAAAAATGCATACTTCTCGCAAGGAGAAGTGTCTTTCAATTTTTCATATATGTGTCTCATGGTCAGCTATGTCTTAAATGCCGTCCAACGCTCAGCCGCCAGTGATAGCAATTTCTTATATGGCATTATGTGGAACATTATAGGTCAGCTACAAAATAAAATTGAATAATCAATGTATGATAATAATACGGTTAAATACAATTTACATATTTGAGACTATAAAAGTAAAATATCGTGATAGTTTGCCAAATTTGATTCTTCACGCTCTCCTCTGCATGGTCCCAATCCTCTTAAAGGATAGAAATCTTGCTCTGAGCAAGGACGCACACAAAACTAATGAATTTTATGGCATGTCCCCCCTCAAGTGCCCCACTAAGCATGTCAAACTAAATTGGTATTAGATGGTCACCAGTCCGACTGAGAGTCAGTTCCTTTAGGCGTGTACCTCATTTACCCTTTTTTTTGTTGACTCATAAGATGGGTTACTAGAAGAATCAACCATGTGCCTGTTTAGAAAAGAAAAAAAAACATATGTTAGTACCATCATTAACAAAATTTGCAATTTTCAAAGATAAACATAACGATAAAAAAAAATTAAACAATAAAATAAAAAATAACGTCAACAAGAATATACAATAACATAAACATAAGTAAGTTACTAACATTGTCAAGTACAAATGTTTTCCCATATTCCTTTGTGATGATCATCACGTATGGCATATACATCATCCACTTCATTTTCATCAATAAAAGTGGGCATCCGTGTTGAGAAAGAAGAAATCTCAACAAGATTGACATTTGAATCTTCTTTTTCATCACTAGCATGCACGTTTCTTTCTTGGAGAACCACTGACCATCTCTTTGTTAGAAGGATCACTAACATAAAAAACTTGTTTTGCTTGGTATGTCATAATGAAAGGGTCTTCCTTATAACCTACCTGGCTAAGATCTACCAATGTAAACCTTAATTCATCGGTTTGCACGCCGATGTTACTATCAACCCACTTACATTTAAAAACAGGCACTCTAAATTTTGTGTAGTCAACCTCCCATATGTCTTCAATAACTCCAAAGTAACACATGGATGCCATAACGAGATTTTTATCTTTTGAACTAGAGAAGTGCATGGACTCAGCCACAACCATAACCTTACTGTTTTGCATGGTACTCTTCTCATCCAATGACTTTGTATAGAAGGAAAACTTGTTGATATCATATCCAGTCCAACATATGACATCAAAGTTAGGTCCATGTGCTAGCCATTTTAATGTGTCAGAAGCATTATAATTATTCAAAACTTGTTCTATAAACCAGTTTAAGAATGTTTTGTTATGCTCATTCAATTGCCATTTCTTCGGCATTCTAGGGTTCTTTTTCTTGACAATGTTTTTGTGAGCAGAAAAGTAAAATTCAACTTCATCAGTGTTATTCAATATATACAAGTGTGCTTGCAAAGCTTCCTCCCGACTCATTGGTTTATCGTTTACACCTCAAGTACCCTTACCGAAAAATCTTCCCTCATGATGAGATTTAGGAAGCCCTACAGGTTCAGCTTGTGACAAGTATTTTGTACAAAACTCAATGGCTTCTTCAGCAATGTATCTTTCAACAATAGATGCTTTTGGATGTTATGGATTCTTAACGTACCCTTTCAAGATCTTTATATATCATTCAACAGATACATCCACCTTAAATAAACCAGACAACACATTTTAATCTCTCTCACTAGATGCACTATTAAGTGAACCATGATGTCAAAAAATGAAGGAGGAAAATACATCTCTAACTGGCACAATATAATAGCAGCTTCATTTTCCAACTTATCCAACTTTAAAGGGTCAATGAAGAATAAGCAGTCGCGTAATGACATGTCTAACTTTTTTAGGCAATATGTCACGAATAGCCATCGGTAAGAGTTGTTGCATCAAGACGTGACAATCATGAGACTTTAACCAAACTAATTTGAGATCTTTTAGTGACGCAACACTCTTGATATTTGAAGAGTATCCTTGTGGCACATTCATACCTTGTAGACACTTACAGAAACTTGTTTTCTCTTCTCTTGACACGGTATGACATGCTGGGGACAAATATGTCCGCTTACCCACTGACTGTGGACTTAACTAGAGGCGTATACCCATCTCAACCAGATCTTGACAAGCATTCAAACCATCCTTTGTCTTGCCTTTAATGTTCAAAAGAGTGTTGATTACACTATCACATACATTTTTCTCAACATGCATGACATTTAGACAATGTCTAACATCTAGATCGCACCAGTATGGAAAATTAAAGAATATCGACCTTGTCTTCCACAAGTTTTTCTCAATAGCTTTCTTTTGGGTCTTTCCAAATTCGACGTTAATGTCCTTCACCCGTTCATAAACTTGCTCACCAGTTAAAATAGGTGGTGCAATACCATCTTCCTGACATCCATTAAAAGCTTTTTAAGTCTACGATATGAGTGATTAGGCTTGATAAATTTTTGATGCCTAATGTAAACCGTTTTCTTTCTATGTTTAAGTTGTACGTAGCATGTGTCTTCTTCACAGATAGGGTAAGCATTATGTCCCTTAACACTATATCCGCTCAAGTTTTCATATGTTGGAAAGTCATTGATGTTACAAAATAACAGGAGAGGCAAAAATTTAACACATGAATCAACAACGATCTATAGTTAAAATTAATTTTTTTATAAATTAATTTATCTACCAAATTAAAAGTAATTTAAAACCTAACATATAAATGAAAAAACCTATTTGAAAGCAATTAAAATAATTAAAACTGTCCCACAAAAAATTATGTAATTAAAAGCAATTAACATATAATTACTAAAATTATATAATTAATATAAGAAAATAAAATAATTTATATAGCAATTAACATATAATTAAAATCAATTAATATAAAATAAAATAATTATAGCTAAAACTAATATGAGCAATTAAAAGCAATTGTAACACGTATAGTTTATGTACCTAATATGTATAATTATTGTTATAAATAAAATCTATAAAATGAAATAAAATCAAAAGAAATACTAAGCAAAATAAGTAAGACATGTTATTGATACACACCTTATATTTTTAATTGAAAAAATCTATTGTTTTATATGCATGTTAACTAGACAATATAAAATATTTTGCAGAAAATAAGTGTATATCAATGTAAAAGGAAGACAAGATTAGAATTTAGAAAGAGGGGGGGGGGGGGGGGGGGGGGGGGGGGGAAGAGGGGGAAGAAGTTTGTCAATTGAGGGGAGGCAATTGCCTATAGCATATAATGTGGTTCCATCCCTAACCATTAGGCTGACCTTATTAGGTTTTCATATGCTTGTATATACCACAATATAACAAATAATATAATGGTTTCAAATAACTTATTAAGCACAAATAATTAATTTATTAAGCATATAATTAATTCATGTCTTCAATAATCAATATTATATTTTAGTAATTAAATTAATAATTGATAAATATATAATCATATATATGTATATAAAACATATTTTATTTAAATTATTATATATAATAGGTGTGGATATGGGTCTGCACTCATCCCCATTAAAATTTGTAGGTAAATACTCACCCCCGAACCTATCCCCAATAAGCAAGTATTTACTCTATCCATTTACAGATATTTTTGCAAGTATCGATAGGGTCCGAGCACACTTTGCCATCCTTACTGCTACTGGATTCTAAAAGTATAAGAGTAGCTTCTCGTATGGGTCTATCTCCAACGGGAAAAATTATTAAGTGGTCGGGATCATTATGGTCTTAATTAATCTCTACATGACACATAGTTTAATGTTATTAATTCTTTGAGTAATGATTTTTAGATATCTTATTTTTTAAAACATTTCATTAACACATCTCATTTCTTTCTATCTCTCTTCTTATCACAGCATATCACCTACCATATTTATATTTTTCTCTTTTTTCACTTTCTTACTAAGTTTTGAATAGCATTTGGGGTGTCTAAAACTCATTTTTAGCAATTCTTTCTCGTTAATTAAAAACTTGAATATGTGTCACATAGAGATCAATTGAAACTATGGACATGTGGTAGTCCGGAATTACCTGATAATTTCTCCTCAAATGGATCAGGATAAAAGTTTTAGAATTTAATTAATTGAAATACATTTTTTTTTTGTAGAGACCACAAGTATATGTGAATTTTATTGAAATACATTGATACACTATCATTTAATTACATGTCTTTAGTATGATTGTTTACAATAATTATTTTAAACATTAATTAGAAATGATTTATGCAAGGATAAAGGGATTTATATATTATAGAATTACAAATTGATATACATGTTAATTTTATTGACTTTATAATACTAAAAATTATTTTTAATTAATTGACGAAAAGTACATGTTTATTAATCTCTAAAAGTTTTCCTAAAAATGATTTCTAATTTCCTAACAATATAAATTAGCAGTTATATATCAATTAAATTCAAAGTTGTAATGAAGAATTAAATTTCATTGTAATAGAAGACATAAAAGTTTTGCAATAGGAATCAAATTTGATGAATGAGTAAAAATCTTTATCGCAATAACATAAGTCAAGAATCTAGAATATAAAATGATAAAATGATTTCAAGTTTATTTTTAAATAGTTGAGTATTTTAGTTTTTGACGAATGATACTATAGATTTATTGGAAAAACAATTCAAATTTACAATTTCAAATTACATGTTCTTTAAATGATAAAAATCTTTAAGATATTGTTTAGATTTAAAGATATTATTTTTAGGCTTAAATATGTTTTAGTAGCTATAAAATGAACGAGTTTTGATTTTAATCCTTGTAAAAAAATTTCTTTAGTTTTCATAGAAAGTCAAATGACCGTTCTAAGTTTGCCACACTAGTGTTTGTGGCATCATATTAGCATGTGATACCTTTAAAAATTTTCTAGATCTTTAAAATATATGTTAGTTATTTACTTTAAAATAAATATTAGGGACCAAAAATAGTGATTTCAAATTTTGGAAGATAAAAATCAAAGAAAAAAGTTTTGTAAGGATCAAAACCGTAATCATTCATTTTTCAAGGACCAAAAACAATGACTTTAGAGGGATGGAAAACAAAGAAAAAATTTCACAAGGACCAAAATCAAAAGTCACTTATTTTACAGGGACTAAAACATATTTAAGCCTTATTTTTATTTTAAAAATTTGTTTTCTCTTTCAATATTAGGATGTTATATGTATAAATAATGGTTCTTAAGATGAGAAGAACTACTTCAACCTAAAGATGAAGGAGGGTCACGTGAATGAAGAGTTTGACAAGTTCGTTCAAAAATTTGCAATCAGATGTAATCGCTTTAGCAAATGAAAGAGTATTGAGATATTCCCATAGACATAGGCAAGAGGTGTTAACCACATTAAATTGTGTCTGTGCTATTTTCATTTATGGTGCTATGTATGTCCCATTCCTTAGGGACAGATCTGCTTTAGAGAGATTGGGGCAGTTACCCCCACTAAATTTTTAATTTTTTTAATATAATATATACATATAGTTATAAATTGCCCCATAAATTGAAATATAGTTAAAAAAAATAATATATAGTTTGAGTATTGTCCCCACTAATTTATATATGTGAGTATTGCCTTGTATTCAGATAAAAAGTAGGAGAGATTTGCTTGCAAGTTTGCAGTCATGCATCAATAACTCCTTAAAAGTAACTCCTAGAATTTCCAGCTGATCTGTTCCAAGCATGATGTTAATGATAAGCAATGTGTCTCATATATCACCAATTAGAAAGAAAGTTGTTTAGTAATTTGATTGTCCATTTAAAACAGCATGCTTCCGCTACAGTTATATCCATAATCCATGCATATGTATTGGAGTCATGCGTGTGCTGATGCTACAGTTTGCCAATCATGATCTCTAAAAACTACTCCGGTTATATATAAATTACAGCTTACAACTTAAAAAGTGAAATTTTTATTTTTCTTATTCTTTTAATTAGTTTACTATTTATATTTTCTCTCTTATTTTCTTTAAGTATGACTTTCACTTGCCATCATTGAGAATAGAAAAGTGTTTTCTCACTCTCCTTATCTTCATGTTCACGTGACCTTTTTATTTTAATTTGATTTTAAATTGTAAAAATTATAATAAAAATTATTAATAAATTAGAAAGTTTTTTTATAAATATAAAAAGAGGAATTCAAAAGTGGACTATCATCATAGGTGATCCACCATGCACCACTATTATTGAACGTATAGATTAATCTATACCAACAGTCTTATCCTAGACCTTCTGCATAAGAACTTCCTCTCTATGTCTCTCCGTCAAAGGCTACCTCCGCTGGTGGCAGCAATAATGGCGGTGTAATCTGACGGCGGTGTTGGTGTTCTTTCTTTGCAGGTCCCCTTTTTCCTTTTCTTCTTCTTGTTTTTGATGGGCCACTACACCACCACCATCATCTTTGGAGAACTGTCATTGCCATTATCTCTGAAGAACCGTCAACTGCAGATTTAGATCCAAAACAGGGAGGCTATCTTTGATTCAAAAAGAAGAATTACCTTTGATTTGGACAAACGATTTCGTTTCAAATCTAAATCTAGATCCAGAATTCGAATTATCTCAATTGTTCAAAACAATTGCTATTTTGGAGTTTTAGATCTAGATCGTGGAGGTAGGCAGTGCTTATTGCGACACCACAAAGAAGCAGTTTTTTTCAAGTGTGAGGTGGTGGGTTATGGAAGTTGCCAAGGAGGGAGGCCTAGATGGGTGCCGAGGAGGGAGAATCGAAGAGGAGATCGAAGGTAAGGGAAAGGAAGGCCCGGAGGCAGAGTAGTGGTTGTTCATGGCATTTGATGTGGGAAAGCTTAAAATAAGATTATGTAACCTGATTAAACTAACGGTTACAAATTGTGGTGCATGGTGGACCCCTATCAAGGTGGTCCATGTAACATCCCCAATTTTGGGTAATAGAAATAAGAAGGTATTTATGGTTAAGATTTCTCATAGGCAACAATGGTAATAGTTATCCTTATATTAGAATGTTACAGAAACAGGATAACAAGACCTAGATGGGGAGCTAAGGCCCAGGGTGAGCCAAAGCCCACCAATCCCACTCACACACATGGTTTAAGAGGAGAAAAGAAGGAAGAGTTAGAGAAAGAAACTGAAAGAAAAGAGAAAAGAAGAAGAGAGAAGGAAAAGAAGAGGAGCAGAGATCTCCAAGCCCCGGAGCTCATCTTCGTGCATCCTTGAGGTGAGTGCTTCCTCCTTGTCCTCCCTTACCCTTTTGATTGTTGATTGTATCCCTTTTTCCCAGTTCTTTCCTTTGAACCCCAAGTTTGGGTTTTTATGGGTTTTTGATGATTAAGCATGCTTGAGGGGTTTATTTGGTAGATTGATCGGTTAGAAATGTAATAAAAGTGTTTTGGGATTATTTATGGTGATTTGAAATCTTTGGGTGGCCATTAATGGCCCTAGGTGTTGCAAATTTCGTGAAAATCGCGATCTGCAAAATTGCTGCTCTAACTGAGTGAGCAAAATGCTAGCTGAGCGAAAATCAGGATTTTAGTTGAGCGAGAGAAATTCTAGCTGAGTGAGAGTTAAGCTTAGAACGAGTATGATTACACCCTTGTTTTCTATGCTTGTTCTTGTATGTTTGCCATTGGTTGTTATGTTGTGTTGTATGTTTGATGATGATTGTTTAAGTAGTTGTAATATATTGCATTCATATGACTGTTGCATCTGCTTGAGATAGTTTGTATTTAACGATAAACCTTATGTAACAAGACATTTAAGATACTTAAGACACCATCAGATGCCTCCTTAGCAAAAGGTGGGAATTTTCCCCTAAGTTTATGAAATGTTTTAAGAAAGGAACACGTTTTTGAGAAAAACCTATGTTTTCATAGAAAGATATTTTCAAAGGAAAGCTACACTTTCAAAGAAAAGTACCTCCTTAGTAATGTTAGAACCTCCCTAGTACCGATCATGTCCGAGTTGTACCCTCGATATACTACGGTGTGCAAACCGCAGTGAGGATTCCGAGGTTACCAAGGAGAGATGAGGTTTTATGCAATTCTAAGATGAGAATATAAGAAAAGAAAGGCTAGGAGGCCCTAGTATCAAGAGAAGGGACCGTCATCCTTCAGATATTAGGGGAAAGACAACATTTTTCCTTAATGGAAGAACAGGTTTTTTAAGAACATAGAGAAAAGAACTCCTTCGATAACGGAAGGTAGTTCAACCACTTGGACCGGTGGTTTGTTTAAAGGTCATAGAAAAAGGGGCGCCTCTTATGGTTAGAGCTCAGCCCTAGAAAAGACGACAAACTATGAAACCTAATAATAAAGATAACAAGAACCACATAGATTAAAAATAGAACTAGGATACAAATGATGTGAATGCCTATGTGAGGCATGTATGTTGCCCTATGGGGTATATGATGATGTGCATGCCTAGTCATAAGTGAATCTAGTTAAGTTTAAACTAGGGAACCTATGTGCTTAGTGAGGACATAGTTTATGTATAAGTCCCAAAAATGGCAAGAAAAGAGAAAGGAAAAGTCATTCCCACTTAGTATTATGGAAGATAACAGAACTAAAGAATGTAATCTAGAGTATGAAGTCCTCATTTAAATGATGGGAAGATAGTTGTTTAGTGTAAGAGACAATGTGGGTTAAAAGAGTCAGGGCTCAAGCCCACTAAAAAATTAGCAAGCCCTAAGTTGGGCATAGATTATGAGATTAAGAAATAAAGAGGTGAGAGACTGAGGGTTTAGAGGTAAAACCATGAGCGTATAAGAAAAACATCTCTAGAATAGAGGGTCAACGTAGAGTCTTTGGAGCACTCAGTGAGACAATATGTCTAATCCCTTTTATATTTCATATTTTTATAGGTTGAACAGGTGAAGTCCTCTTGGGAGTAGCTTGGAGCATAGAGCTTGGAGCTGTTGTAAGAGGAAGAGTTTATAGCTTTGGACCTCCCAATATTTGGGAGTTAGTTTATGTTTATGTTTCTTTTGTTCATGTTTTGTATGGCACATAAGTGCCAAGATTTTTGTATTACCTGTTGTAAGTATGTTTTTTTTTTTGTAATCCAAGTTTAAGTTTTAGTTTCCACATAATTTCTCTAATACTCTTATATTCTAAACTCTTGTGTTTTAGTAATATAAGCAGGCAAAAAGGTAATACTCCTTAGGGTGTTACAGTCCACCCTAATTAGTCATATAAAAATTTAAATTTATCATTATCTAATGTTATCCATATCATTTTTTATTTATTTAAAATATGTTAAAGCAATAAAAAAAATTTCTTAATTAGCAATACAAAAATTTGAATTTCTTCTCATATAATATTATTCACTTTATTTTTTTATTTTTTTATAAATTATAATAATCAAACTAGTAATAAATTGCAATCCTTCTTATTCTTTGAATGCTTTTAGCTTAAATTTAAAAGTATATATGCCATTTGTTATACTTGATTGGTTTTTAGTTTTCATAAAAGTATAAATGAAAAATAAAAGTTAATCATACATTATGAGTTAAAACTCTAGTTATACTAATTTTAAGTTTCCATTAATTGAGTTATGAGATAAATATGTGATACTTTAAATAAGATTTTATCATATTTATTGTAAAATTTAAAGTTTACTAGTATTTCATCATGTAAAATGCACAATATAAATATTTATTTTATATAACTAAAAATTATAATAAATAAATATTTTTAAACATAAAAATTATATTTTAGATTTATGATAAATAATTTATATTGTGATACAAGATTATTTTTTAACTATTGATAATTTCTTTTGAAAAAAAATATTAAAATTCAATTCAGAAATTTAATTTATAAATAAAGATGAAAATAATAGATTAAAAGATAAAGAAAGTTAATAAAATTTTCTAAAACTGTTCTTGTTGAAAAAAAAATTCCAAAAAAGTGCTTTTGTTGAAAAATTTACTATGTGCAGTTAATCACTCATGAATTTTGAAAATCACAAATAAATATAAAATTTTAATTTATTGAATTTTTTATGTTGTAAAAGATTTTCTAATTAAAATAAAGTTAATCCAAATTTTAAAGCAAGTGGAACGGAAAAATATCCAAAGTGCTCAATTGATTTAAAAACTTAATGAGGATATAAGATACTTCTAAATTTATTTCCATTGAATTTATTTTATTTTATTTACGCTGTATTTGGTAGGGAGGAGAAAAATAAAGGGAGAGGAAGTAGGTAGAAGAAAAGAGAAGAGAAGAGAAATAGATAAGAAATAGAGTGGAAATAGAGATTGTTTGGTTGGAGAGAAGTAGGGAAGAAATAAAGTAGAAGTTTACTTTTTGACTTTTGGGGATTTGGAATAAAAGAATAAAATTACAAATATAACCTTAGAATTTTATAATGACGGTATTTATTTATTAAAATTAAAAAATATCACATATTCGAATATGTGATAGATAACATATTCGAATATGTGATAACACATATTCGAATACTTGTTCCTCTCCTATCCCATTTTTCTTTGAAAAAGAAAGCGAGGGTAATGCCGGAAACTTTCATTTAACGCCGCACTTCGTCGCATTTCCGCACGTATTTGCGCAGATCACTTTTAGCGTGGGACCCACCAAAAATTTAAAAACTTCCGCGGTATTTCGCTAATACCAAACGAACAGAAATGCATGACTTCCCTTCACTTCTGTGCTCTTCTCTTCCTTTCTTTGGTATTTCGTCGCTACCAAACAGAGCGTTATAGTTCTCTTTTCATTATTTCCATGCTAAGCATACACTCATTTTATTTTTCTTTGTATCTCTTTCTTCATTATTCATCATAACATCATTTATCGCATCTATTCTTTATTTTTTTTTTCTCTCTATCCCTTTTAATTCCTTCTACCCATTCACCTCGAGTATCATTACTCACTTATGTCCTTCATCTCATGCTAGAACCGAAGTTACCACTAGGGGTGGAAAGAGGCTAGGCCGCTTGTCAGGGGCCTATGGCTTGGCCTACATAAGAACTGACCTAGCTTGACTCGTTTATTAAAAAGGTTAGACTTAGACTTTTTAAAAAGCTTATTTAATGAAAAGACTAGGCTATAGGCCTTAAAAAAGCCTATTAAGCCTAATAGGTTGGCCTATTTATATACATATATAATAAAATATTATTATATTATATATTATGTTGGCTTAATTGCACTTTTTGCTACTTAATTTTTATCATTTTGCCACCGTGTTTTTTTCTCTCACATTGTGCCACCTTATTTTTTAAATGTTGCGAATTTTGTCCAATCGTGCTAATTTTTATTTGATGAACAATTGATGATTGGACAAAATTTGCAAGATTTCAAAAATAAGGTGACAAATACGAGAGAGAAAAAAACACGGTGGCAAAATCCACAAAATGATAAAACTTGAGTGGCACAAAGTGTAATTAAGTTTATTATGTTATATTATATATACGTAATTATATATAATATGTAACACTCCTACTTTTGTGTGTTAAATTATTCTGTATGTTTAAAAAATTTTTTATGTCATTAATGTATTTAGAATAATTAATAATAATTTTAGAAATTTTTCTGAAATTTATTGAGATAATTTTTATAAAATGACAAAAATAACCCTAGACGACTCTAAAAACCAACCAAACTTTTTGACGTTGAAATATTTTGAAAATTTTATACTAAGTATCTTTCATTATAAAAACTTTATTTTGAAAGAAAAATAGTTAAAAATACAACAATTCTATTTCAATTTTTCAACTGTTTTTTAATATTTGACAATGCAATTTTGAAAAATCGGGATGAAATTTCAAAATTATGATCCCTACCATTATGCTTAAAATTCCAAGAGCTATTGAATCGTAAATTTTAATAATTTTTCCAAGCCGGAGGTAGGAAAAATTAGAAAATGACGATTTTGTCCCTATTTCTCAATATTAAGGACTAACATAAGGAAAAGATTAAATTGACATTAAAATTTGAGTTTGGAATTATGTCATATATATTAAAATATAATTTTGAGAATTTTCTGGAAATTTTGTAGAATTCTTGTATAAAATGACCAAAATGCCCTTGGGTGTTTAATAAGCCAGCCAGTATTGGTTTGACTAACAAGGGTGAAAATGGTAATTTTAGTTTATTTATGGGTAAAACATTTAATTTTAAAATTTTTATAAAAATTTTGGTATTTATTGAATTAAAATGGATTTTCTATGAATTTTCTAGCTTAAAAACACAAAATAAATACATATAATTTGAAATAAATTAATAAAAATTAAAATTTATTATTAGAAATTTATTTTTGATGAAAAATAATTTATTTTTCCAGTTTTTCATTAAAATGAATTATTTTGATATTAAAAGCTAATTTTTCAAGTTTAAGTGTTTTTATCGTTACTGATTAATTCACATACAGATAAAATTTGACACATGGAGGCTTGGGACAGCTGGTGGAGCATGTCCCCAACCCTAAAATAGGTGATTCACCTATTTGGGATATGTGTCCCTAAATTGGATTAAAAATAAATAAAAATTAGATTTATGACATCATGCATACATAATGGATGATGTAAATTTTTGGACACCTAACCCCCCTCCTTCTTCTATAAATAGGCTTCAGATTTTCACTCATCCTTTCCTCTCTCAAGCTACCAAATTCTTAGAGAGCTTCTCTCTC